>VXAY01003143.1:0-25755 GCA_013399855.1 Oxyruncus cristatus | reverse complement strand
TCTCTTGTCTGTATAAAACTTCTATCAATTATAACAATTGTGTCAAAAATTTTAAAAAATTAATCCAGAGTAAACCCACGACACGGACATCCCTCATTTCTAAGCTGCTGTCCATCAACCCATTTCCTTTCTCCCGCCTCTTCTGTTATTTGTGATAAGTTTGAGCAGACTCCATGTAAAGATATATTTAATCAAATTAAAGACCAAGCCCTTTTTTAGATAGACGCAAACACTTTCAGTTAGTTTCCCACAGAGGAGATAATTCAGGTTTGTATTTTACTGCTCAAATCTTCCAAGTTAAGAGCAATTCCATCAAAGATTAATACCAGTAGTATTTCTAAAGAAGGCGATCTTGAATAATTTTTTTGGTTGTTTTTGCAACAAGGGAATATTTTCAGGTCTCTCTGTATTTTATATAACCCACATGAGATCCTGTTGCTAAGCAGAAAGCAAAATCAATAGAGAAGGCAAGCAGTACCAGCTCATCTTTGAATTGCTGTAAAGATTTCACTTCCTTGCTACTGTTTCTCTATTAATGGTTTTTTCCTGTAAAAATCTGACTTTGTGACTAGTATTTTATACCAATTTTATATCACATAAGACGTTGTGCTGGTTGGGTGAAAGGCACCATTTGGATGAAACTGCTAAGACAGCCTTCACTGTTAAGTAACCATCTCTAAAGAATGAGTAGAATGGGATAAATTATAAGGCACCTGTCCTGCCCCATCCAGCCCAGCATTCCCCCTGCATGTGCACTCACTGGTCACCAGAATCCGACTGGGCTGGGGCTGGGGTTGCCTGGGGATGTGACCCATCCTCTGTGATGTCACAGCCCCCATAGCCACATCCCCCAGCTGCCAAGCCCCAGTCTTTCCTTAGTACTCAATAGAAACTGCCTCTAGCGTAGTTTATAAACTTGTATAAACTTGTGGTCATTTCCTCTTTAGTGACAAAGTTGTGTTTTTTATAAGTGACACCACTGCTGGAACTGGTGGTTTAACAGAGGCCTAGTGACACCAGGCATTGCTAGCTGCAGCTCCCAGACCAGCAGGACACAGTTGGTGAACAACCACTCATTTGTAGCAACCTGGCTAATTCTGTTTGCTCTCAGACTGAGAATAATTCAAGCAAAAGCCTGGAAAGTACAGAGTTGAGACTGTAGGAGAGGTGGAAAAACCCACAAAAAAACCAGCAATAATATCACTATTTGGAAAAGACAAATTCCACCTGAAGGGTTTTACTGATGGCAATAGAAAGAAGCACTATTGTGATTCACATCCTGTTTTTTCACAACCCTGAGAGCAGAGGTGATTGAGAAATGGGAATGCTGTAAGGGAACACTTTATCACCTTTATCTGCATAGCTATAAAACCTGACATTTTAAAATTCTGCATATTTAGGTTTCGCCTCTAGTACTATTTTACTCACAATGAGGACTTTATTGTCCTCACTAACAAGTTTTTCAATAAATCCCTACAGGACAACCAATAAATTCATAAACTCATGATTTACTTTAAGAACAGCTGTACTGGGTTGATGAAAACATTTCTGAGAATTCAAAATTACCACTTGGTTACGCATTTATTTTAAAGGGCGTGTTTTTGCAGTTCTTTTAGAAGACTAAGTACGTAGATTAATTATTTTAAATGGTTTTTGTACGGTGTTCTTCATCTTCCATTTCAAGTAGGATGAAATAGAGGAGAGACTGGAATGAACTAAGAGCATGCATACATGAGAGGAGAGTAAAAATACATGGGAAAACAGAGTAAAACCCTCTCAGAGCTACATAAAAACCTATATTTAAAAAATGTCTAGTTGTTGTCTCTTATTTTTTTGAACTTATGGATGAGTACTAAGAAATTACAATAAATGACAAATTTAGGTTAAAATTCCAGGAAAGATTTCTTGTGTGAGGAAAGTGTTTTCTTGCTGGAGAAAACTCAGAGAAACTACATTACCAATGCTTCCTTCTAAAGCCACTCTTGGGCCCATAATGTGCACACATGTGGGAAAAAAATCTGAGAACAGAATAGGATGATTGAGTTTGGAAAAGCCCCTTAAGTTCAAGTCCAACCCATCTGCTGCCAAGCCCACCACTAAACCGTGTCCCTAAACACCCTGTCAACATGTCTATGCACCATTTAAATCCTTCCAGGGTGGTGACCCCAACATTGCCCAGGGCAGCCTGTTCCAGTGCTCTGACAAACCTTTCTAGGCAAATGGTGGCTGTCATTAGATGGTCAGAGAGGGAAGTGCAGAGAGGAAGGTGGTGTCTGTCCCCTACCAAGTTCCTTCAGGTCATTACCACAAGAACCACGGGTGTGTGGAAGCCTGTGGCTTTCACCACCACCTTCCCAGGGCAATTCTTTGTGTTCTACCTGACCGTGTGGGATTGTGCCCTTCTGAGGCTGTCAGTGTAAGTGTAGAAGACCCTTCGGGAAGATTTTACTGTGAGATGAGGGTTTTGTGCTTAAGAAAGCTTTCCTGCCTCAAAAGAGGCATCTTTGCCAGAGGCAGTCTTAGAGGTTTTCTCTCCTCCTGCATTCCAGAGAAGTTGTCCCTGGTATGAGAACAGAGAAGTGTCTGTGGACATCTTTGAAGGCCAGGGGGTTGGGGGTGATGGGGATGATAAAAACCCTGAGAAGAACAGGGGGCATGTCTTTTCCTCGGCCTGTTGCAGATTTGCACTGAGACAAGAAGTGTTCTTGGCTTTGGAAATAAATTCTCCTAAACCCTTTTACTGCCTGGTATCTTGGGGGTACCTGCATGCTTTGGACCTTTACATTTTGTTATAGTTGCATCCCCCCACCCCAGAACAACCTGCGGTGGCAATGGAGAAGCTTGGGGACTGGGAAGGCCAGGATGGTGCCTCCCAACGTCATCAGATGCCCTGATGGTGAATGCTGATCTCCTGTGGCTGCTTTCCTGGCCACCATGACCCTCCTGGAAGCCTGCCTTGGAATACGGTCTGTGATAAACACTGTCCCACCGACCACAGAAGCAGTTCTGTCCACACTGCCCTGGGTGTTGGTGTGTAAGTCTGCCCATGCATTAGCAGGCAAGGTGGGCTGGTTTCTACTCACTGGACTTGAGGCTCTTGACCAGGAGGTTGCAGCTTTGCAGGACCATATGGCAGCCCTGGGAGGGTTGAAACACACACAGAGCTTGGAGCAGGCAGTGTTGGCTGCTCAAGAAGAGCACTGCCAGAGCTGCAATGGGTTGTGGAATGCTTGGTGTCCCATAAGGCTCATGCATAGCAGCTGCAATAGGGTACAGGTACGGTCTCACCTTCCCAAGTTCCTGCCCTTGTCAAGGGTCCCTCCAGGGTTCCAGGAGCTGGGATGGATGTGGACCATGGATTCTGGGGCTGCATTTGAGCCTGGCCCAGGAGCTGCTGGGCGGGTGGCAGCCCAACCTCAACTGCATATGGGGGATTGGCAGAACCTGCTGCACAGGGGCATGCAGATCACACAAACTTACATCCTGGAGGAGCTGCAACAGTTCTTAGACTTCTCAGCAGAAGCCTGGGGAGTGCTTGGCAGCACAGCTTCTACAAGCTTGGGACACTGGGGCTCTGTTTCCTTAGCAGTGGCTGACAAGGATTTCTTGACTCCTGTGGCTCTTGGTTGCAGAGTTCAGAGGGAGGATCTCTGGCTTCAAAACATGAAGGGCCTTGATGGCCAGGAAGTCTCAGCCCCCACCCTGTGTCACTGGCTGTGAGGTCTGAACAGTGTGTGCGGACTTTGCAGAGCTGATGTTGTCTCTCGGGCCTGGGTACACAAGTGATGAAGGTGCTGGTTTGCCAGGGCAGACAGGTGGAGTTCATGCCCCGACTGCGGGGTATAACCCTGATGCCAGGCAGCTGACAAGAGCCGTCCAAGAGCAGTTCATGAATGGAGTGCTGGGGGATTTGAGGTCACTGCTCCTGCCGCCGGCCGTGACTGCTGGAGGTACAAGGGCGAATTCCGCACACCCCCGGAGGGCAACAGAGGTTGTGGCTGCTGGACCGGCCGTGCGGGCAGCGGGAGGCGCTGAGCCGGCAGGGCCCGGGAGGCCGCTGCAAAGATCGCCCCGTCTGAACTGTTCCGCCGCTGAAAGGGGCTGGGGCTACGAGGAGATATAGATCCCTCTCGCCCGCTTCCCTCGATGCTTCCCGGCGCTGCAATTCCCGGCGCTGCAATTCCCGGCGCAGGCCGAGGGGTGGGTCAGCGGGCCCTGCCAGGCCCTTGGTGAGGGGGTCGGCGATGCCCCACCCGCTCCCCTGCCTTCGGGGGGCCGCCGGGACGAGTTCTGCCTGCTCGCCTTTCGGTGTGTGCAGGCTCAGAAACCGCACTGCAAAGGAAGGCTGTCCCTGCAGGAGCTGCTCTGCAGATCTGCAGCCGGGGGCGCTTTGGGCATAAATACTGAGCAGGGCGTTGCCAGCTCCCGGGAGAGTATTTGGTTATTGCTTTGAGTTAACTTGTGTTTTGTGAGGAGGATTCGTGCTTTGTTCTGGAAACTTCCCAGTGCCAAGTCCCAGAGTTTCTGACCAGCATCCATCTAGACCTGGTGCTTCCAGCAGCAGAACTTAAGGCTAAATGCTCTCCAGCATTTTCTCCTTCGTGTAACAACCCCAAGATGTTTGACCTCTCTGTCCCAATTCTCCTCTTGGCTCTAATTTTGTGCTGTGGTTTTTGCCTCAGGAGCTGACGGATGGAGAGTAAACTGCTGAATGCTTTGACGTGCAACTTCCTGGGACCAGCCTTAATTTGTCCAATTTATAACTGCCTTGGTTTCGTGGGCATTCCTCTTCCCACCACCCAACTGACTCAGAAGAAAACAAATCATTTTTCTTCCTGCAGAATTCAGAGTGGCCTCTAGAAACAGGTGGGTTTTTTTGGCCTGTTTCCTTTTTGAAGGATGCACTCAGTGTGATAGTCAGGGCATGTGATTGCTGAGCTGCAGAGTAAAGGTGAGCTGCCACAAACAGAGCTCCTGACTTTCAAATTCTCAATAACTAGGTCTTGCTATGGAAGCAAAATCTCACGTATTTTGTTCCCCACGAGCAGCTGTTCACTTGCTCTTTGCTTTGTTCCTCCATTTTTGTACTTGTGCTTAATAATGGCATTTTTATTTCACTCCATGTATAGAAAGCTTCCATAAACTTCTAATTCTTCTTACTTATGAACCAGTTTTTGATATAAGAAGATGAAGTTTTGAGCAGAAATCATGGTTGAAGATACAACCTGTAGAGGGAGAACAGGTTACAGGAGCAATTTAAAAAATCATTAGTACCGTGCTCATACCTACCATGTTAGTCAGTAAAACAGAAGTTTTAGTCCAAAGAAGTGCATTATCACAAGTAGGGACATCATTTTTTGTACTTGGAAAACCCTGCTCAGAGGATGAGGACACTTCATATGTAAAAGACACATGCAGCTAAGGATGAGGTGGCAGCCATCCTCATTGCAAGGCCATGTTTCAATTAGACATGAAACATCATCTCAATTAGCTGAAGGAAAAGGTGCAGTGCTAGAGAGAAAATCTTTTCAAAGATCCCAAGGCAACATTAAAATTAAAAACCAGCTTTTCTATGTTCTACAGTAATACTACTTTTTCCTCCATTTAACTGATGGCAATATCGAGACTACTCTTGAACTTGTATGCTGTAGTTGTTACACCAATAGATAAGGTGATTTGGTAAATAGAAAGAACAAGAGATTTTCATGCTGGCAGTACCTTATCATTGATTATTTGAAGCTTTTATCAAGTAGTGGTAATCAACCTTTATTTGTTTGACAAATTCTAACCTCAAAGTGTTGATTTTATCAAAATTACCTTCTCAGTAAAGGGTGTAAAATGAAGGATGTTCTCAATGCTGGTAATTGTCAATTGTCAAATTATTTGGTGTCAGGATTTGTTCTATTTAAGATCCTCATTAATGGTCCAGAAGAAGAAACCAGCAGCATGTAATGAGATTTGATACTTGGGAGGATTAGCACTGGTGAGAGCTGCAATTCAATGCAAACCAACAGACACCAGGATCAAGGGTAGAGAACAACAAAAGGCACAAAGCACATCGGTGGAAAACAAAATTTAATAAAGAGAAACCTAGAGAAATTGCAGCCAGAGGAAATACTGCCTCAGTAAGGGGAATTCTCAGTAACATGGGAAGAAAGTTCAGCAAGAGAGCAGCCAAGTGGAATGTCTTGAGCTGGTGTCAGTTCACTGTGCTGGCTTGCCAGAGGAAAAAATACAGCAGGGAGATCCTAAATACCAGCCTGAGGATTTACAACAGCCAGAATCAAGGATTAAAGAGTTTCTGTGAGGCACTCAGCCTGCTCACCTGCCTGTGGTACCTGCAGTGTCGGTGTGGTGATGGAGGTAGAATCCCCTAAAAATGTCCGTGAAGTTGAAGTTGCAACCCACTGAAGTTGCAACGTTCTCTCAAATGGGTCTAAACAAATCTCCTCCTGTTCACCAGCCAGTGTAACACATATCTTTCTCTTTTTGNGAGTTTCTGTGAGGCACTCAGCCTGCTCACCTGCCTGTGGTACCTGCAGTGTCGGTGTGGTGATGGAGGTAGAATCCCCTAAAAATGTCCGTGAAGTTGAAGTTGCAACCCACTGAAGTTGCAACGTTCTCTCAAATGGGTCTAAACAAATCTCCTCCTGTTCACCAGCCAGTGTAACACATATCTTTCTTTTCGCTGCCTGCACTTGACAGCAGCATCTTGCATGCTCTGTCAGATAGCAGCAGGGCATCAGCATGAGGTGAGGCAGCAGCACCTGTCCCTAGGCAGAAAAAGACCAGAGTTTCAGGATTTAAGAGTTCACAGTTTATTGAACTTCAACTGATGATGAACAGGGGGGCAACAATGTGTTCAATCACAAAATGGGGGTGTGTCACATACAGCGGCTTAACAGATTTTGCATGGAGACAATTGAGGAAGTTATGAAATACTCTCCAAGTAAGAAAGGGGGATTCACAGCCCTGTTTTGTTTTTTCCAGATGTCCTCCCTCAGTCAATTTCATATCCTTCCCCAAAAGAAGCTTATGGAATTGCTGATCACACCTCTCCCACATCAGGCAAACAAATAAATGGTAGTAAACTCAGGGAAAGAACTAGACTTCAACTCACCGTAAGTCTGTGCAGGAATCAACATTTGTGTCTCTAGAAGGACTGGTTGTGACATTACTATTTCAGAAAAAACTAACAAATGGGGAAAGTTTCCATTGTGACACTTTAACTCAGTTTCTGTTTAAAACCTGTTGAAACACCATGCCTCCAACACTTGTCTGTGTGTTTTACAAAACATCTTCCAAAGTTTTGAGTACTACTTGGACCACTGACAGTGTGAACCTAAGACTTTAAAGCAGGCCAGTGAGTTGCTTCCACTGAAAGTTTAGAGCATATCTATGAATAAAAAAAAGTAAATATTTGGACACAACTTTTCTCTGTCAAACCCTAGAAAGACTGGAAACCTGTCCTCCTAACCTGTATTTTCTTTCAGACAACTGGAAAGGGCTATTGTCTCCCTTTCATCCATGTTTATTTGGCTGAGCTTTTTTGTATAGCTTGTAGTGAGACTCACGGTTTCATTTGTGCTCAGGACCCAGGTCAGGCTGACCCAGAGGGATGCAGCTCTGCAAAAGGAAGGCTTCTCTTCCTCTTGCTGTTGAAAATTGCAATTAAAAACAACTGCACTAACCCTGGGAAACCCAAGGGCAACCTGGTTTCAAGGAGGTAACACAAGGAGGTAACCCTGTCATGCAACAAGAAGGTATGCACCTTGCCTGCCCTTCCATCTTCAGGAATGCAAGACCCTTGAGCCCACAAATTTAAGACAAAATTCCCATTGATCTCTGTTACCTGAATGCATGTTTTCTTGCAAGTAAACATTTTCTGGTTTACACAACAGGTTTTTTTGATGCTGGAAAGTACCAGCAGTACCACAAAAATTTTGGAAAAAACCTCCAAAATCAGATTTGTAAACATAATGCTTCCCTTTTCAATTGGCAGCACTTCAAAAAGCAAGACACAGTGAGACATGCAGAGTTGGCTCAGTTTTGACCAAATAACCTGTGTTTTCACAGAATAAAGTAAACAATACTTTACATTAAAATAAACCCAAAAAACTGTGTGAAATGAAAGTTTGTGCCATTTGGTAATCACAGTAGTTTATAGTTCTTTGTTATATTCCTGGCATCCAGGAAAAAAATTTTACATGTAGGTAATGGCTTTTTTGCATCTCTCCCTTCAAAAAAATATTTGTTAGCATTGTATAAATAGGTACCTAGATGTTTAATTTATGATCTTGTCCCAAGACAAGATATGTTTCATTTCTGCAGAGTATAATTTCCCTAATATTATTAAAGCTGAAAAATCATGCAGTGGAAATGCTTTCCTCTTTCTCAGTTGAAGTAAGAATTTTACAGGAAAAACATACAGCAACACTTGTCAGTGTTACCCAGAATGTTTGGCTCACTGAGAGCAGCAACTTCGTTTTGTTCCCCATCACACCTGCTTGCACCCACACATCCTCTCACACCCACAGGACCAGCACACGCTTCTACACATTGTGAGGCCACGCAGCATTTCCCGGGGGCTTCAACTAGGTGGGAAGCAGTGTTGTGAATAATTTTACTGCAGTAAATGGACACAAGAAAATACCTTAAGGCAACCTCTGCAGTGGGGGCTGAAGTTGCATGCGTGAGTTTCTGCCTCTTTAATCCTCCCAAATCCTGTTTGTTTTTGTGCAAATTTCTGCAGCTTCTACCACTTAAGGCAAAGAGTTTTCATTAATGAAAAAGGTCAGAAAGCAGTCTTATACTTATCCTGAAGTATTCCAATTTGCTACAGTATTTTTTTTAAATGTAAACAACTTCATAGTAGAGGTACTGGCTCTCCAACATCTAATGAAAAAATTGTTTCAATGGACAAACCTAAGTCTTGAAGAAAGAAAAGAACCAGAAAAAAACAGCTCCAATTATGATGTAAGTAACACCAACAACAAAAGAAGTTAACGTTACTAAAGCTTCTTTAATGCAAAAGTGTGATACTAACATAAATAATCTCAGAGGAACTAATCTTCAGTTTTTAATGAACAAGCCACACTTCTGGCCGAAGATGTGTTCTGGCCGAAGCAGACAGCTGGTGTCAGGATTCCACCTGTTGTTTATCAAATTCCCATATTAATCTCCTAGTGTGAGACAGCTTGTTGTGGAGATACTGACATCTGTTCATCACTTCAGAGCAGCAGGGGCTACACTATAAAGGAAAGATAAAAAGAAAATTAAGGCATGCAATCATTTTTTCAGAGTTTAGGATTTGAGTTTTAGAATCATTAAGGTTGGAAAAGATGTCCAGGAAAAGGATCATTGAGTCCAACCTTTGACTGATTACCTGTCAACACCTAAAAAACTACACAGACACAGTTTAGCTTTGTTGCTGCTGGGCCAAACTGAATCCTGAAGAAAACTGGGTTTTTTATGCGATATCGTTACATTTTATTGCAACTGGCAGAGGGATATGCAAACTACAGGGTTAAGGGAATGCATGGAACTATTTACCATTCAACTACACATTTTTAAAACTATTCAAACTCTTCCAAAACCAATCTGCAACATACTGTTACCATCAATTAACTAATCAATGCATAGCCCTTGAGTGGAACTACTATAAACAGTCCTTTTGCTTCAGAATTGTTTCTGGTTTCAGGCATATGTAGCACGATCTCCCTTTCCCAGAGTCAGCAGCTCCTTTTCTCTCTCGCTCAGGTCCCAAGGTCGTTTGCTGAATTCCATGGTTATCTCTGGGGCCGCTGAATATCTGTTCCTGCTCCAATAATCACCACCTTGTCAAGCAGATTAGAGCACAGAGTGCCATGTCCAGTTGTTTCTTGAAAATCTTCAGGGATGGTGACTCCACCACTTTCCTGAGCAACATGTTTCAATGCTTAACCACCTTTTCAGGGAAAGAATTTTTCTGATATCCAAGGTGAACCTCCCCCAGTGCAGCTTGAGGCCATTTCCTCTTGTCATCTCGTTAGTGACTAGGAAAAGGGGCCAACCCCCACGTGTTTACAGCCTCCTGTTAGGGAGTTGTAGAGAGCAAGAAGGTCATTCCCAAGCCTCCTCTTCTCCAGACTAATGGTCTAGAGGGAAGTCCTATGAGGAGAGGCTGAAGGAGCTGGGGTTGTTTAGCCTTGAGAGACCTTAGAGACAAAAGTAAAGGACTAAATATATAGCAGAACCTTCATTTCAGTCCCTTATTTCACTGGTCTTTTTTCACCAGGGGTGCCTACAAAGGAGGTAGGAAAAGCAGCACATTAATATGTCACCAAAATCCAAACAGGGGGATTTTTTCAGGCTGTCCATTGCTTCTTTCTCATCTGCAGACCTGGGAGACTCCCCTGCACTGAAACAGGTGCTGAGACTCCGAAAAGGAGTCTGAGAGGTATCTTTTTGTTGCAAGTCCTCAGAGATGCTACTGCCATTTTGGTTGTAACTGTCCAGCAGCAGTTCTTGTGTCTCTTGCTCCTCAGGGATGGCGAGGGAAAGGGAGCTGAGGGTTTGAGATGCATTGAAAGTGGGAAGGAGTGTGGACAGAGCATCAAGGAAGCAGGAGGAGTGGCAGCTGCAGGGCAGGGAGGTGGCAGAGGCCTGGCAGTGGCTCTCTTACTGGAAATGGGACAGTAGCCGCTGGCTGCTGTCTGGATTCAACTGTGCAGGCAAGTGATTCTCTGCTTTTTGCTCATCACACAGCAGGTAAAACTGCAATTCAGAGGAGGGGCATTTCTTAATAATAACAAAATAACAGGCAGTTGTTGAAAACACATCTTTCTTACCTAAATACAGCTGTCGAACAAAGTACTGAAGCTGAATACATCACAGAATCACAGTATCACATGGGTTGGAAAGGACCTGTGAGATCATCAAGTCCAACCCTTGATCCACTACCACCGCATTTACCAGACCATGGCACTAAGTGCCACATCCAGTCTCCTCTTAAAAACCTCCAGGGACGGAGAATCCACCACTTCGCTGGGCAGCTCATTCCAATGCCTGATTACCCTCTCTGTAAAGAATTTCTTCCTCATATCTAACCTAAACCTCCCCTGGCACAGCTTAAGAGCCTCTTGTCCTACTGCTGGTTCCTGGGAGAAGAGACCAACCCCCACCTGGCTACACCCTCCTGTCAGGGAGTTGTAGAGAGCGATGAGGTCTCCCCTGAGCCTTCTCTTCTCCAGGCTAAACAACCCCATCTCCCTCAGCCTCTCCTCATAGGACTTGTGCTCAAGTCCCTTCACCAGCCTGGTTGCTCTTTTCTGGACCTGCTCCAGCACCTCAATATCCTTCCTGAACTGAGGGGCCCAGGACTGGACACAGCACTCCAGGTGTGGCCTCACCAGTGCTGAGTACAGGGTTCAGAATCATTTCTCTGAACCTGCTGGCCACACTGTTCTTGATAACACAGTGATATGTCCATGGAGTTATTTTGTTTTATTGTCTTACTGTCTGCTTTTTGTCTTATTTGATTTAAAATCACAAACTTGTGCATTAAAATCTTCTCCTGGAAACAATTACTAAAAAAAACCAAAACAACCAAAACGCTCACACACAAACCCCCCAAACCCACAATGCTCTTTCATTTGGCACAAAACATGCATGATGCAGAAGCAGCGAAACCACAGCTAAAAGCCAGATTTAGCAGATAATGTCACAAACGAGAAGTGAAGTTTTGAGAATTATCTCAGAGGGTATGGACCTTTTTTGTCTCTTGCAATTAAAACTTTGATCTGTACCTAGAAGGATGTATCCCTGACCCGCTGATAAATGTGTGCTGTAATACAAGATCTTGAGAGGCTTGAGATACTGTGGCTGGTGCCAACAAAGAGTGAAATCATCTGCATGCTGTGTGCCGACAGAGAGACTTTAAAAGAGGCTTTAAAAATCAACTACAGAATGTTCAGCCGTGCTGGGAGAAGGAAAGTGCGGCTGGGATCACGCAGGAAGCGCTGAAGGGGCTGAGGTGACGGCCGGCAGAAACTGCGTGCTGCGGTAATGCCGCTAGAGAGCGTCCCTGGCAACGGAGGAATTCCAGAGCTTTGGGCGCGTGTCCTTCCCGTCCCAGGCTCGACGTTGGTGCCGCCAGCGGCAGAACTCCAGTGGTCCTGGGAGCGGCGGCTTTCCCGGAGTGCCGGCTCGTAATGCGAGCGGAGGGATATCTCCCGCACCGTGCCCCGCCGCCGCAGCGGTGAGTTCCACTGCAGGTGGGTTAGTTACGCCAGGCTTTGCAGATTTTAAGTCAGTGCGTCCTAAGATCGCTGTTAGGTTTATTGTTAAGCGGCCTCTATCACAGAACGGTTTGGGTGGGACCTTCAACAATCACCTCGTTCCAACCGCCCTGCCACGGGCAGGGACACCTTCTACTATCCCAGGTTGCTCCAAGCCCCGACCGAACTGGCCTTGGACATTTCCAGGGGTGGGGCAGCCACAGCTGTTCTGGGCAGCCTGTGCCAGTGCCTCAGCAGTCTCACAGGGAAGAATTTCTTCCTCATATCCAGTCTAAATTCAGTGGCCTCGCTAGTTAGTTAAATGTATTCAGAAGTTTGGCAGGAGAATATGACACAAGTGATTTGCTGGGTGGAGTAGGTGAATTCTATTTTGGAGGTGAAAAAGCAGATTTTTTAATGAAGTCTTTCACTTACACCTATTTTTTTTTTCTGCTATTCATTCTTATTATTTTAGTAGTTGCCAAAGAAACTGAAGTATGTCTCTGCTAGAGATTTTAGTATTTTTATGACTTAGAAAGGGGTAATCTTTGGTTCTTCTCAAGTAAAATTATGTATGTCTAATGATGATCTTCATTTTTCCTCAGTTTATAGACTTCAAAAACTGTGTATTAGACATCATGGGTTCTTCCAACTTGCCTTCCACAGATGCCAAATGGTGAACTCCACTTCCATACTTTTAAGTTTAGCAATAGGGTTCCTCTTTTTGTGTTTTATTTATTTTCCAGATCCCTGAAATTATATAGTTCAGATTGAAGAAGAACCAGATATGGTGTGATACATGCAGTATAGTCACTAGATAAAACGAGTTACTTGCAGGTGTGCAGACTGGCCCTGTGGCTTCTGTTCTTATAACCTGATAAGAGTTTGATATTTGGCACAATTAAAGTACACTTTAATTCATTCTGAATAGCTCTGAGAGCTATTTGTCTCCATCTAGTCTGACTGTACAAAACTGCCAGATATATAGAAATAGTGAAATTCCACCAATGTGAACTTTGCTTAGGAAATCAGGCTACAGACTACTCTTTCAGCAAACATACACTGCTAGGTAATAAAGAAAATTTCTCTGTGTTACAAAATTCCTCTATATTTTCTGTCAGTTGTGGAAGAAAAGCTAGAGAAAAGCTGCTTTTCTGCAATGGCCTATGTTGACTGTAACTAGCTGACCTGTGAAGTGAATTTGAATTTAGTTTTTGAGATGCAAATAGTCTCTTTGAGGTGTAGAACTCAAAAGCTATTTCACCCACTCATATGCTTTCCTGAATAATCTTAAAGTCTGCTAAAATTGGGGACTTAGGTAAGAGTAATGTGTTGGCAAAATACATCTTTTGGTACAAAACAGATGATTGATGAACTAGGAATATATGAAAATTGAAGGATAAAGCCTTCCCTGAGTTCCTGTTAGACTGCAAATCATGTTTTGAAACTTTCCAACGTTTTTTCTGTGGTTTTGTATTTTGACTTTGTCTTCTGAGAGCTTTATGCTTGTAGCACGTTTACTTGCAATATGAATAAGGAAGGAAGAATCTCCTACAATAGGTAGTGTGAAACTTTCATGAAGTACTGCATGTTCTGGAGATGCTGTGATGACTAAAGAAAATATCACAGAAATAAGAATTCTTGAGGCTGTTTTCTGGTTTATTTGAAAGTGTTTAAATAGACAAACAAAACAATGAAGTGGGTAACATTGTAATAATACATCAGCTTTGCTGTATTTTTGTTTTGTTTTTGTTTTGTTTCTGGTTTTTTGTTTTGGTTTTATTTTGGGTTTTGTTTTGTTTGTTTGTTTGTTTTTAAGTAGCTGATTTGATTCTAAACTAAGAAGAAAAAAAGTGGTTTTTTGCTCTATATTTTTATATTTCCACTAATGGCATTGTAAGTTAAGAAGCTGGGCATAAAATGCTATTTCATGAAAGTGTTTCATGCTTTTTTTCCTGATACTTACTCTGTTATGTTATTTGCTTTAATGCTCTAATACACATTTTGCATTTCTATAACTTCCCTAAATACTTACTCTGTTAGATGTCATCTAACTTGTCTGTGGTTTGGTTGGGGTTTTTTTGTTTGCTTTTGGTTTTTGTTTGTTTGTTTGTTTGGGGGGAGTTGTTTGTTTGTTTGGGTTTTTTTAATTTAATGATTTATTTTGGCTTCCCCCTCTCCCCACTGGTCCAGTTAAATTCGCCCCTGAGTAAGTGTTAATATGTAGGTATTTCCACTGTGCTTTTTTTTTTTTTTTTCTAGATAGGTAATCAGAGAGTGGAAAGGAACAGCTTTCTTTAAAGCTGATTGTCATACAAATTAATGTAGCTTACTTAAAGATTTAAAGGTGTTTTTTTATTTAATTTACAAAAGTGATTTTTCCCTAGTTTTCATTCCGTGCGCTTTCCGGGGGAGAAATATTAAATATCATCAGGTTTAAAGAAGCCAAATGACCTCCCTGCTGCCCACAAACTAACTAAGTGATTACCCTTTCCCAGGTCTTACCCAGTTTTCATTTTGGGTTCTGTTTGCCCCCCTAACCAGTGATTTGCTAAGCTTTTGCTACCTGGCTTTAGCTGCCTTGACCTTTCTTTCATCACTCTCTTCCCCAGCCAGAGAAAAAGAAAAGTCTCTCAAACCTGAGATATAATGTCCACAAACAAGCTTTTATTCAGTTTACAGATGCTCTGACTGTTCAGGTTCTTCTTATTTCCATATCTTCTTATTGCAGTAACTAAGAGTAGCATTAAATATTTTGATTTTACGTACCTTTTTGCTGATCTCTTTCTCTTTGAGTCATGTCAGTTGTTCTGGGTATGGGTGTTGCAGTAAATACTGAAAGCTAATAATGTGCTTATGTTTTTCATGCAGTACATGCAGGTTTTAACAATCTTTATTTCCTACATTCATTAAATATATAAAATACTTTAAGTACATGGCACACTGCGAGGCAATTACTGATGACATACAATTATTCCAATCTCATAGATGAAGTCAGTCCTCTTTTTAAATTTCTTATTTATTCAATTATAAATTATCTATAGGGTGCAACTAAAAAAATGGAATTTCATCCTTTATTAGTAGTAATGCCTTTAAAGACAAGACTTAATCTAAATTACTCTTCCCCTCGTTGATGACATTTGCATCCTTTCGGCTACTCAACCTAATTGAGAAAATACATATCATCAGAAAAAGTTCTCAGTCATGAAAAATGTTAATGCTGCCTGTATACAAATCTAGGGGCAAAGTGATAATTTTTTATTTAGAAAGAAATAATTAATTCACTCCCAGTATACTGTCATTTCTGTAATTAATATTTAAGACTTCATGTAGACAAAGGTGTTTTAGCATTTATAGTTTTGTGTTTTTAATTTAATTTTAAACATGTTTCTTTTTACAGAATATTTCATATTTAGTGCCCCTAAAGTTGTGCACTTTTGTGTGGAGCAACTAATTATTGCAGTCTTACGTACCTAAAATAATGTGAAAACTGGCCTTTATCAGACAATGTGAACACTGATTTTTTACTCCTGAAATAACTTTAAGTTGTCAAGTTTGAAATTATAGTTAAACGAGTTATATAAATATGTATTTTTATAATACATAATGTTTTTCACTTTAGATATAGAAGCTTGTTTTGATTCTTTCATCATTGCTTTTAGTGATCAAGGGCTGATTCTGCTAGCTGGAGAGTAGATTTTCTTTTAATGGAAGTAGTCATGGAAATTAGGATACTAGGTAGTTTATAGGACTAGATCTCTAATTTTTATTGTGTTTGTGATCAGTTGCTTGTCTGTAGTTGAAATGTATATATCTCTGAAGATAAAGTGTGTAAAAGTGAGGTTTGTTCCACATTTGTGCATTTGTTTCATGATAGATACGGTTTTGAAATGACAAACCATGTTAAAAAATGTGCCTTACAGAGGGACAAACAAAAACTTGCTAGTAATTTTAATTTACATGATTGGAATGATGTTTTTCAAGCATCCTGTAAGTTCATCAAATCAATAATAAAACTAATGAAAAGAAATAATATGATATGTTTAAACCAACCCTGTTGATACGAAGTGTGTATCTCTTTCAAGTTCCTCCTGCTACATCTCTCATATTTTGCACAATATGAAATTCTATGTGACCCTTTTTTTTTAAAGAGCAATAGTATGATGACAACTGCATGGCATAATTTTACTTAAGTGAATGTTTAGAACTTTGGGCCCACAATTGGATAACTGAAGTAAAGGAGCATCAAGGGACTACTCACAGTTTTTTCAAAAACATTAATATTTTTCAGCTTACCTGAGGCACAGAATAGAAATCCATCAGACACGGACACTGTGGATGATCTGAAAAGGAAACTCCATCAGACTGAAAAAGAAAAAGTTGAACTAATAACTCAACACAAGCAAGAAGTAAGGACTTCATTTGCTTTGTTTTACCCTTGGAATAAATGTAATTGGTTTCATTAAAGTAATACTCTCAAGGGTTGAATCAAAAGCCCAGTCACTAGTTGGAAAATAACAAGGAAATAGCACTGCACAGACTTCTCATAGCTGTTCACAGGAGTTGTTAGCACCTATACTGCCATTGTTAATAGCTAAAGGTGTGTGTAAGTAACTTGAGCACTTCACAACAGCAAAATGATGCAGAAGAATCTTGTGTGCCCTCAGCTTTCAAATTCTCGATGTAAGAGGTGTTTGGTTTGCTTGTTGGAGTGTTTTAATTCAGGTAATTCCAGGGATCCAATTTACAGAATCACCCCACAGTTCACAGGGCAATGGAACCAGGAGAGAGCAAGCCATTGTAGGAGAAGCAGGAATCTCTTAATTTGGGTACACTCCCCAATAATAAATGGATATGGAACATTAAACTGGGTTTATTGGCTGGATTTAACCGAAAACAGATGAATGAGCACCCACATCATCTGCCCCCTAACAAACTGCTGAGAGCATAATGGTTACCTACAGTAGCAACAATACTTCAGCAGCACAGTTTAAAACAGGATATCAGCTGCCAGTTTGGCATTAGCAGGAGTTCAAAGTGTGCCAAGCAGCAACAAACCTGAAACTGATTGCGGCTAGTGCTCTACTCAGCGCTCACCTTTTCTCGTATTTACTAGTGTGAAAGCTGATATTCAAACCAAAGAAAATATTAGTGAAGCATTTTCTTAATTCTACTTCATTTCAATACTAGTTTGCTCTGACAGCAGCAGCAGTAACAGGGGTAAATTATTTCCCCTGAATGAAGTTCCTGTTAATAACTGTGTTGCTTCTTTGTAGATGTTCTGAAGAAATATGTTCACTTTCCACCTTCCTGTGCTGAAATAGCTTGAATTTCATNTTTTTACCTAAACATTTTTTCCCTACTAGTTTTACATTCAGAAACTAAGGTTTTCGTAATCCTTCTTGAACAGAGAGATTTCTTATTCTTAGAAGTCAGTGAGGTGCATTTTTAGTTACCTAAGTAAAATTAATGCCTTTTAAATTTAGTGTAGGAGGTGCATTTGTGACTTTGCTGAAGCTTTGATGTTCAGAAGAGAGTGGAGCACTCCTCTTTGAGATTTTAACCTTCCAAGGATGGAAGGAGTCTCTGAAACATGCAAGTACTTATAGTGCCAGATATTTCTTTAAGACAATTAGAAAGCTGAACTTTCTTTTGGGGAACACAAAAAAAATCTTCTAAAAATCTTACGGATTACAAACTGGAAGAAGACGTTTTTCTGTGCCTTTGGAAATTTCCCTGTGATTGCAAGCTGAAGACTTGAACAGCAAGTTTGCCACATTTGGGAAAGTTAGGTTTACTTCTATGCATACTCACTAGCTTGTTTGCCAATTTAGAAGGGAGTAGTAAGTGTGTATTTTAAAATACTTTGAATCTGATATTGTGATTCACTTTATGATTTGGAAAACTGATTTGCTGCTGCATCAGGCACAGGTGGCAGGTGTCTGTGGTGGGTGTGGGTTTGCAGGGCAACCTGTGCAGAAGGATAAAGGTCTGGTTCTGCATGGGACTGGTCCTGGTTATCTCCACAATATCAAAACTCTGCTGCACCAAACTGCCCACCAGAGTGTGCACAGAGCCTGTGCAAAGGGTTGCAAATGCCAAGGGGAAGATGAAAAAAGAAACAGCAGGAGAGATGGGCAGAGCAACCGCCTGAGCAGTGACTGCTCATGCAGGCACAGAGAGGCAGGACTCAAAAGGGTCTGATGCTGATGGAGGAACCACAGTACAGTGAGCCCAGTGTGCTGGCCTGCCCGTCACCTCCCTGAGGGAACTATGCTATGAGGTGTGGTGAGGGGACTGGAGCACAAAAAGGGGGTAGGAGAGGTTTTGCAGAGGCAAGAGAATGTTACTTGAATGCATGTGTTTCTCTCAATACCAGAGTCAGTAATTAGAAGTCTGCTAAGTGATAGTAGAGATTACATTGGTTAAAATTCCTCAAACTATTTTTTTTTTTATTATGACAAGTGCCAAAGAAGCCAAATCATCATTTGTTGCTTCTCAGTTCTTTTTCGGTTNAACATTAAACTGGGTTTATTGGCTGGATTTAACCGAAAACAGATGAATGAGCACCCACATCATCTGCCCCCTAACAAACTGCTGAGAGCATAATGGTTACCTACAGTAGCAACAATACTTCAGCAGCACAGTTTAAAACAGGATATCAGCTGCCAGTTTGGCATTAGCAGGAGTTCAAAGTGTGCCAAGCAGCAACAAACCTGAAACTGATTGCGGCTAGTGCTCTACTCAGCGCTCACCTTTTCTCGTACTTGCTAGTGTGAAAGCTGATATTCAAACCGAAGAAAATATTAGTGAAGCATTTTCTTAATTCTACTTCATTTCAATACTAGTTTGCTCTGACAGCAGCAGCAGTAACAGGGGTAAATTATTTCCCCTGAATGAAGTTCCTGTTAATAACTGTGTTGCTTCTTTGTAGATGTTCTGAAGAAATATGTTCACTTTCCACCTTCCTGTGCTGAAATAGCTTGAATTTCATTTTTCTGGATCCAGTTTTTGGCAGCAGTGACTAGACTATCTTTCTTAGTCCTTTTTTAAAGCATTTCCCATTCTTTGTTTGTTTAATGTCATTCTGTTTGACAACAGAACATTATTGGACTGAAGTTTATGTTCGTACATAGTGAGTAACTAGGTGACTGATACCCCAGTATCCCAACATGACTATTTTTTTAAGTGTTAAATAAAGCTACCAGAAAACTGACTGCGGAATATAATGTTTCTGTTGCTGCATTTTCCTCTCTGAAATGCCAGAAGATGACAGTATTATAACTTTTATTTTCTTAAGGTCATGTTTTTTTTGAAAAAACAGAGGGGTATGTTAAAGGTAAATGAAATTAATCTAGCAATTTTATGAGCTTGCATAACCCCCAAAAAATATTAAAAATGTACATAAATGTGCAGTTGCAAGACTGTATTTCAAATTTAAATGGAATAAGATGGCAGCTGCGAATGCAATCCAAAATATTTTCGAAAAATACTCTGTAGGTGTATTTCTGTAGTATGTTGCACTTTGTTGCCATTTTTCAAATTTATTTTCTAGAAGTCCAAGTATGAAAAAGAGATAATTAAATTACATTTGGAACTTGAGAGAGGGGAAGCTATTCATCGAGATCTGGAGTATAAGTTGTCAGAGGCCAAAAAAGAGGCCCGGATGCAAATGTGCGCTGCAGAAGGGGAGCTGTGTCTCTCAAAAAGTGAAGCTGTGGAACTGCAAGGTAAGTTCCAAGAAAGCAAAGATGAACCAGACGCTAGGTCAGCCCCAAGTTGAGAAAACAAATTTTCTAGTTCCCTGTGTTTTTCTTGAATTTCCCACGTCTTATCCATCTGCATTTGTAAACTCAAAAGGGTTTACAAAACTCNCTACGAATAATAATAATAAAAAAAATCCAGTCCTGTTCTTTTTTTTCACACTATTTCCAACAACTTTTTTTCCCCAGCAGTTCTCATCATACTGCTTTTTCTTTTGTCTTTTCCAATGCTTCTAGCTTTTTGCTGGTTTCCGCTCATCATTTTTGTTATTTACTGTTGTGACAGTAGTATATGGAAAGGAAGGTTTTTACCTAAACATTTTTTCCCTACTAGTTTTACATTCAGAAACTAAGGTTTTCGTAATCCTTCTTGAACAGAGAGATTTCTTATTCTTAGAAGTCAGTGAGGTGCATTTTTAGTTACCTAAGTAAAATTAATGCCTTTTAAATTTAGTGTAGGAGGTGCATTTGTGACTTTGCTGAAGCTTTGATGTTCAGAAGAGAGTGGAGCACTCCTCTTTGAGATTTTAACCTTCCAAGGATGGAAGGAGTCTCTGAAACATGCAAGTACTTATAGTGCCAGATATTTCTTTAAGACAATTAGAAAGCTGAACTTTCTTTTGGGGAACACAAAAAAAATCTTCTAAAAATCTTACGGATTACAAACTGGAAGAAGACGTTTTTCTGTGCCTTTGGAAATTTCCCTGTGATTGCAAGCTGAAGACTTGAACAGCAAGTTTGCCACATTTGGGAAAGTTAGGTTTACTTCTATGCATACTCACTAGCTTGTTTGCCAATTTAGAAGGGAGTAGTAAGTGTGTATTTTAAAATACTTTGAATCTGATATTGTGATTCACTTTATGATTTGGAAAACTGATTTGCTGCTGCATCAGGCACAGGTGGCAGGTGTCTGTGGTGGGTGTGGGTTTGCAGGGCAACCTGTGCAGAAGGATAAAGGTCTGGTTCTGCATGGGACTGGTCCTGGTTATCTCCACAATATCAAAACTCTGCTGCACCAAACTGCCCACCAGAGTGTGCACAGAGCCTGTGCAAAGGGTTGCAAATGCCAAGGGGAAGATGAAAAAAGAAACAGCAGGAGAGATGGGCAGAGCAACCGCCTGAGCAGTGACTGCTCATGCAGGCACAGAGAGGCAGGACTCAAAAGGGTCTGATGCTGATGGAGGAACCACAGTACAGTGAGCCCAGTGTGCTGGCCTGCCCGTCACCTCCCTGAGGGAACTATGCTATGAGGTGTGGTGAGGGGACTGGAGCACAAAAAGGGGGTAGGAGAGGTTTTGCAGAGGCAAGAGAATGTTACTTGAATGCATGTGTTTCTCTCAATACCAGAGTCAGTAATTAGAAGTCTGCTAAGTGATAGTAGAGATTACATTGGTTAAAATTCCTCAAACTATTTTTTTTTTTATTATGACAAGTGCCAAAGAAGCCAAATCATCATTTGTTGCTTCTCAGTTCTTTTTCGGTTTATAACTTACTGCTTCTTTTCCCCGATCTCTTGGAGCCTTCCTCACCTTGTGTGATACTCTGATGTGATCCCAACTTAGCTCCTTGGACAGACAACTCATTTGGGCCTTGTCCTCTTTAGGATTTCCTCTGAATTGTTTTTCTGCCAATCTCACTGAGGCTTGACTTTCTGCCATCTGACAGTTCTTTCCCATCACTGTGTCCACTAATTCTATGTGTTATCCTAATATGTCTGTTCTGTTTATTTTATCCTTCTCCAGCTAGAAAGAGATTTCAGGAAAATCGGATGAATTTGAAATAAAAATCTGTTAGAGAGTGGTGATCATTTAAATGTTAATGTACCTAGTTTTACCTAGAAAAATGAGAAGCTAATATAAAATATTTTCATTCAAAAACCAGTTTTTGAAATTAGGGAAAGTTCCAGGTAAAACTTCTTATAGGTAAGAAAGTTTTCCTTGACATTGAAGTTTTCACAGAAGGGTATATTCAGTATTTCCCTCTCTTGGGGCGTTTGCTGGGTTGAAGATTTAAATCTCCTGAGCAGCAGTAAGTTTCCTGGGAAAACCTAAGCCTTTACTCACTAGCCCAACCTGCGTTACGTTTTCCTACAGTCTTTTTCATGAGGCAGGTGTCTATCCTTACTGTAACTTAAATGGAGCTCAAAATTAATTGATGCAGGCTTATATCTATACCAAATAGACNGTTTTTTTTGAAAAAACAGAGGGGTATGTTAAAGGTAAATGAAATTAATCTAGCAATTTTATGAGCTTGCATAACCCCCAAAAAATATTAAAAATGTACATAAATGTGCAGTTGCAAGACTGTATTTCAAATTTAAATGGAATAAGATGGCAGCTGCGAATGCAATCCAAAATATTTTCGAAAAATACTCTGTAGGTGTATTTCTGTAGTATGTTGCACTTTGTTGCCATTTTTCAAATTTATTTTCTAGAAGTCCAAGTATGAAAAAGAGATAATTAAATTACATTTGGAACTTGAGAGAGGGGAAGCTATTCATCGAGATCTGGAGTATAAGTTGTCAGAGGCCAAAAAAGAGGCCCGGATGCAAATGTGCGCTGCAGAAGGGGAGCTGTGTCTCTCAAAAAGTGAAGCTGTGGAACTGCAAGGTAAGTTCCAAGAAAGCAAAGATGAACCAGACGCTAGGTCAGCCCCAAGTTGAGAAAACAAATTTTCTAGTTCCCTGTGTTTTTCTTGAATTTCCCACGTCTTATCCATCTGCATTTGTAAACTCAAAAGGGTTTACAAAACTCTTGCAGTCATGTGTGAATTAAATATGACCTGCTAAATATTTCAGCTCTTTTTATCTCTTGTCCCTTACCTTCTGTAATTCCTTCCTTCAGTGCTGTCTGTTTACAAACTTGTAATCACAGTGTCCATCTCCACATCCTTCTTATCACTATGTGCAGAAATTCTTCTTTTTCCATTTCAGGGGAAAAAATACTACTACTACGAATAATAATAATAAAAAAAATCCAGTCCTGTTCTTTTTTTTCACACTATTTCCAACAACTTTTTTTCCCCAGCAGTTCTCATCATACTGCTTTTTCTTTTGTCTTTTCCAATGCTTCTAGCTTTTTGCTGGTTTCCGCTCATCATTTTTGTTATTTACTGTTGTGACAGTAGTATGTGGAAAGGAAGGTTTTTACCTAAACATTTTTTCCCTTATTTGGAAATAAGCTGGCAAAATGTTGCAGAAATCTGAAATTAAGTTCTCCATGGTATAGAGGGGTCACTTGGAAGAATTAACTCAAGTTTTTACTCTTTTCCAAGAGGGGAAGGATTTCAATTTGTAAAAATCACCAAAGCAACTCTATGTCCTTGTGTGAAAGATGCTATAGAAACACCAGATTTCATTGTTTCTTTATAGTAAAGGTCATGCTCTCCAGTTCTAGAAGTGTTAGCGTTCCAGTGTTCCACAGGATATCAAAATACACAAAAGAACTGATGATAATGATCTATTTTTTTCTGAACGTGCTTTACAGTGCTACTTGTCTTTTTTTCTTTCTCTTTTTCTGTAAACAATAGCGCTCAGTCACAAAAATCAGCAGAAAATAGAAGAGGCTGAAAAATCGTTACGTAAGGTTCAGCAGAAGTGGAAAGAAGAACAGCAAAAATGTGCAAAGGAGAAGGACGATATCCGTAGAGTTTACCACCATGAAATTCTGTTCCTTGTCAAAGAAAAAAGAGAAGCAGAAAGGGCTGCGCAGGTACAATGTGTTAATATTTGGGAAGTTGCATGAGATAGTGGCTGGAACTTTTTTGGTGCAAAGTATGGGGTCTTTCTGGTTTAGGGAAAAAAAGTATCCCCCAAATAGCTAAATACTGCAGAATAGTTCTGAAGAACACTAAGGTTATGCTTAGCATGTCATAGTATTTCTTACTTTGCTGAAATGTGTGTTGTGGCTGTTTGTCATGGTAAATACCTAAACAAAGTTAGTAGTGCACAGTGGTAGTGTTAGCAAAAAACATAGGGTGACCTCCAAAGGAAAATATGATTCACGACTAAGTGTCAGCCCCTAACCTGCTTTCCATAGTAAAATAAGCCAATTTTTCCACTTTGCTTTTGCTCCCCTGCCCATCACTCTACTTACAGTTATCTATAGTTACAAAATTCCAGGAAATAAGAAATACACACAGAAATGTTAAACTGGACTTAACTGCATTAGTTGTTCCTTGAAAGCTTAATTCATTTAAACTTGGCAGATAAATGTCAGAAATATCCAGGTTTATAAATGACTACTTTGAATGTGTTCCAGTCTTTTGTGTTGTGTATTTAAGGCCTGCTTTAAATCTCCTTTCGTTGGTCTGAGATATGAAATAAAAGCTAGAGAAAGTAAACTTAGTTTAAAGGTCTTGATATGTACAGAGAAATAGGATTCTAAGCATGTATGCAAATCCTGGTTGGAAAAGCTGCACTTCATAAGCTGTAATAGAAGTTACCCTACTGAAATATGTCCCAAACCCACATTTCTCATACTAGGAAATATTCAGTATTTCACATACTCTGAAAAGTTATACCCTCTGCTTTCAGACAGGTTCGTAGTGGGCTCTGTTGGGTGTGCTTAGCACACCATCAGGTACAGGATAAAAGGCGTTTGAATTCGATAGTAAGGGCAATAGCATCACCTTGTGGTTAGGCAGAAAATAGTATTCCTTCATAGGAACACTCAGTTTTTCCTTAAAATGCATGAGAAATTGTGTTGTTTACACACAGGTTGATTTGTTTGTTTGTTTGTGGTTTTTTGTGTATGTGGTTTTTATTTGTTCNTCAGTTTTTCCTTAAAATGCATGAGAAATTGTATTGTTTACACACAGGTTGTTTTGTTTGTTTGTGGGTTTTTGTGTGTGTGGTTTTTGTTTGTTCTATGTTTGTTTTGGGCGGTTTTTTGTGGGTTTTTTTTGGGTTTGGGTTTTTTTTAAATAAAGAGTCATGTTTTTCATGAGCAGGTGTGTGCAAGTGACTACTGGGAGAGCCTTACACAGTAATACTATGTCTGAAAAGTCTAAGCTTCAAGATTCTGAAATCCTACAACTCATGTTGACTTGTTTAACAGTCTTGATGTGTTTATGACAATTTTAGTCTGCTAATGTTAATTACATTTCTAGCAGAAATGTTTTTCAGCCTTGGGTGTTTTAATTGTTTTACAGCAAACTATATGTTACTTATTTCACTCTTCCCAGCTCACTAATGTTAATTTCTAGAAGATAAATGTGAAGCAATAAATATTTCTATATCTTTGCAGTGTGGAGAAAGTGGAAGTAGTTGTATATTTCTGTAAAAATGGTTAAAATTTTCTTTGCATGGTGGTAAGAAATCTATTCACTGGCTTGCTATACAGGCAAAACTAGAGGATTGTCTTAAACTTAGTCTATATAGTTATGGACTATGGGCATTTTGTCACAGTGACTCCACAGAGCTTCTGAATTCAATAATATTAGTAATTTTCCCAACTCTAACTTGATTCAACTTCTGAGTGCAGAAATTTAAGTGAGGGACAGTTTAATTTTATTATTGTCTTGTGAATTTCATGGTTCATGCAGATAATTTTTTAAAGTAATTTCATTTCTAAACAGAAGGAAATAATTTTCAGAATAGCAGAAATTAGAATTATTTAGTCTGTGGGAGTAACTGTTTCTAAAAAATGTCTGATTTTATTTGAGGTTCTAGCAATTAAAACCAGAACAAAACAGAATTTTTGCCTCTGTGTATCATTTCATCAAATGCACTTAAC
>VXAY01003134.1:233358-263076 GCA_013399855.1 Oxyruncus cristatus | reverse complement strand
GGGGAAAGGGCGGTGTCTGCCTCAGGGCGGCGGCCAATCAGCGCGCGTCTTACACGCGCCGCGTGGGGGCTGCGGCTGAGAGCGGCACTGCCATTGGCCGAACGCGCCGCCGGGAGCGGTTTGAATCCGCGGCGGCGGCGAAGGGAGCGGCTGGGGGGGGACGGGGTGGCTCCGGGACACCCCTCCCGATTCCAGGGACGCCCCCGGGATCCTGGCGGGCACAGGGGACATCCCCGTGCTGCTGAGACACACCCTGACACCGGGGACACCCCCACAGGTCTGTGTGTGTGAGGAGCCCCCGCGCCCTGGTTCGGGGTCACCGGTGAGGGACCGACCGGGCCTGTCCCGGGACTTCGTGTCTTCTGCCTCCGCTCTCCAAAGCGTCGTTTTGCCTAGATTCTGTGTTTGTCGCTTCGGGATAAAGAAAAACTGGATATAATTAGTATAGCGACATTTTTATGTTTATATTTATTATAGCTATATATTACTATTTAATACAGCTATATATTTTTATTTACCATAGCTATATATTAATATATTTATTCAAAATGTTTATAATAATTATATTTATTTATGACATAAATAGGGGGAAAGAAGCCCATTATAAAATGTTGCTTCTTGTGTTCACCACTCAGGTACAAAGACATCCCTGTGGCTCATAAGAACTTAAGGATATATTTTTTTGTCAGTATTATGTGATGCTTCCAGCAAGGCAGCTGAGAATAACCTCTGCCTGGGTGTCTGGGGTGCTGCCCACATTATTCTCCTGGGTGCCAGCTCTGCCCCAGTGAGTAATTTGGTCTCTGGACGTTCAATTTAAGTGTGTCTTTTTGAACAGCAATGGCAAAGCATAAGAGATGCAGACGAAAAAGGAGAGCCTGGGGAAGATTTCGACTGGAACAAAAGAGAGATGCTGCAAAGCCCCAGGGCTCAGCTTGTCCTTCCCCACGGTAAGAGGCTCAGCCTGAACTTTGCCTTTTCACCCAATTCCTGAATTTTGCTGTTTGCTCCCAATTCCTCATGGAACTGAGGGAACAGAACTGTGTTTGGAGCCTGTCTCCATCCTGGCGGGGGTGCTGTGGAACAGCTTCATCTTGTGGATCATCTTGTGCACTTACAAGGGGAAACAGCCTCAGGTTGTGCCAGGGGAGGTTCAAGTTGGATATTAGGAAAAGCTTCTTTAATGGTTCAGCACTGGAACAGGTTTCCCACAGAAGTGGTGGAGTCACCATCCCTGGAATTGTTCAACTGACAAGCAGACACGGCACTTCGTGATGTGGTTTGGTGTTACTCAGTTGAAGGTTGGACATGGCGATCTTTGAGGTGTTTTCCAACCTTCGTGACTCCATGACTAACTTTAATAACCAGGGAAAGCAATTTGAATAAAAACTGATTTCAAATATTATTCCCCCTCCCCCCTCCTTTACTGAAATGTATCTTGCCCACCCTTGTTTTCTCTGGTCACATTTTCTCTCGTTACCTGCTGTTCCTACTTGTAATTTCCAGATGATTGGTCATAGGTGACTTTATTAAAGGCTGAAATGATAAATATAATTCTGGCCTCACTCTGAAATGTTCTGTTGCAGGTCACCAGTTGATCTCCCTCTGAACACAACACCAGTCCCAAGGTGCTCCCTGTGGCCATCAGCCTTGCCCAGCATAAAAGATGTGATAAAACCCTTGGAATCAGCAGCATCATTTCTGTATTGGTGGGGCCAGAACACAATTGCACAGGTAAAGTTTGTATTTCTCCATTTTTAGCCATGTGTGAGGTTGTTCTTTGTGCTCAGACACAGGATGCATGGGAAACAGGGAGATTTGAGAGCTGAGCCGTACATTTAGTTATCTAAAGTGTATTTATTGAAACATGGAAACAGTGTATTCAAACCTATAAAGTATGTTTAGTGTTTACTGTTGAAGGAATAAATATGAGATGTGTCAAGACATTAAATCATAGAATCCTATAATGTCCTGTGTTGGAAGTGACACACAAGGATCATCAAAGTCCAGTTCCTGGCCCTGCACAGGACAGTCCCAAGAATCCCACCACATGCCGGTTGCATATGTGCAATTGTAGGGGTTTTTATTGGAATATCAGGAGGATTTACAGTGACAAAGGCTGTGGTTTTTCTTTCATAGCATAGGAATGACTGTTTGGGCTTTTCAGGTCAACTGTGAATTTTACTTTAGAATTCCTAGATGAAGTTAAAGTTCTTTTAGGAAGTCACTCCTTGGGTTTCCTGTCAGGGAACTATTTGATGAAATTTTGTATCTTCCTGCTGTGCTTTCCCAGGGACTGCAATAAGACCTCGCCATAGAACTTTGCACAGTAATCACAGCCCTGTCCCTGGAAACAGAACCTGGTGGTGAAAACACTAATGTGCTTTCTTTTTATGCTCAGAGTTTTAAGGTGGTTAAAGACACTGTATTTCCGTCACAAATCTACTTAAGGGAACTAAATACGCTGAGAGAGCGGCTGGAAAAGTTGGAAAGCGAATTTTCCAAGCTCCAAGAAACATTCCAGGTCAGTGCCAGTCCTGTTGGGATGGGGTAATGCTTGTCTGTGTGGGTATGCAAGGAGCTGTACTCAGTACAGAACCTCTGAAATGTGAAGGGTTCTCACAGGGCATTCGTGCACTCGGTGCTGCTGAACTGCAGTTTCCTCACAGCCAGAGGGAACTGGCCTGCTGATGAGCTTCCTAGAAGGCTTTTGTGCTTGTACTGATCAACTTTAGCCAGAACCTTTGTCCTCTAAAATTCCATCTCCTTTTGCCAGTGGATTTAATATCCTCGTGTTGATTTATGTCGTTTCCAGATGAACGGACCTGCAGCTTTGTCTCCAGAAAATTCTCTTTGCCAAAGGTGTCACAAACCAGTCCTGGGTGCTCCTGTACAGACACAGATGGACCTGCTGCCATCAGTGCCACCTCCTCCTCCTCCTCCACCACCTCCTCCTCCCCCCCCCCCCCCCCCCCCCCCCTTTTCTCCAAGTTGTGCCTCCCCCAAAANNNNCCTCCCCCTCCTCCTCCTCCACCACCACCACTGCCCCCACCAAAACTGCCTCCAGCACCTCTCCTCCTCAAACGGGGCGCTGGCTCCAAAGCACCTCTGGTAAGGACTCAGAAGGCTCCTCTGTTTTTTTTTTTCCCTGGTGCCTGGGTTCTTTGGGCCTGGATCCATCGGGAGCGTGTGTGTTTATGAACAGTCACCTGGCAGTCCTGCTTTCCCTTCCACACCCCTCTGTTTGCAGGCACCACCAGGGAAGAAGGACGGGCCGATGCAGATCACGCTCAAAGACCTCCTGAATGTCAAGCTGAAGAAGACAAACAGCAACCTGAGAGTGGACAAGGTAGACTGGAGGGGACAGGGATAAACAGGTGACAGTGCATCGAGGCAAACTCCACCCTGCAAATGGCGCCTTTCCTGCAGTGCTTGTCTTAGCTCTTCGTAGAATTTGTTCAGTAAATTAGTTCTTCTCTTCCAAAGTTTCAAGTGACCATTCTAATTCTGCACCTGGGCATTTGAAGGGAAGAAATGAAGAGACCAACTCCAACCTCTGGCACGCAGGACAGTTCTGATTTCACATTAAGGCCGTGGAGCTTTGCTGTAGATTTGTGTCTGTGTGTTATCAACAGGTTTTGGGCTTTCTTTGCCCAGCTGAAATATTGTTTGCAAAGGTGTTTGGGGGGGTTTTGTTTTTAATAAATCCATTTTGATCCGAGTCATGTTCAAATCTGAATAATTCAGAAAAAGCATAAAAGCCATAAACCACAAAAATCTTTCAGAGTATAAATATTAAATAGATTTGAAGTTAGTGAAACCTTCTGAAGCTTTATTTGTGGTTTCTTTCTTTATTTCTTTCCTTGCTTTAGGGAGATTCACCAGGGAAGCCACGCAGGGCACTAATTACAGTCTCAGATCTACAGAGTATTAGTTTGAGACCTAAATCGAAGCCATCAGCTCACGTCACAAATTCCTTAATGTAAGATCCTTTCTTCCTTTCTTTGATATTAGATTCTTCTGTTTTAAACAGTGATTAACATGATTTGCAGAGCGAAAAATATTTTATTTGTTTTGTTCTATTAGTACTCCCCCTAAAAATCAGATGGATCTTCGCAAACATCTAAAGAAAGTCAATATCCAAAGGTAAGTTCCTTCCTGTTCTCTGAATTCTTTTTTTTTTTTTTTTATCTAGGAAAAAAACAGAGAACTACTAATAATTCCCCTTGTGTCCAATCTTTTCAGAAGTCCTGGTGGCACTCCTCTAAATAATAAAGAAAACATTGAATGTGGCTCGGGGTTGACACCAATAATGACACAGGCACTGCGACGCAAATTCCAGGCAAGTCACTCTCTCTTTTGGAACAATAAATTGGCTCTAAAATCCATAGAATTTCCTGCTGATTTTTCCCTGCAGTGCAGTCCATACAACTTTGAAATTCATAGTTCCACTTTGCAGAAGAACAAAATCTGAGGGTTAATAATGTCTTTAAGGGCTTGCTGTGGCTGTTTTATGGTGCCAGCTAAGAATTGCGCTGTTTTCTCTCAGTCACAATCAGTTCAGATATCCAAGGTTCTGATCCTTCCCTTTTTTTGACAGATGGCTCATCCGAAGAGTCCCTCCCCTGCCCGGTTAAGTGCTGCAAACAGCTTTGATGACAAGTAAAAAGGAAAGTAGGTTTATGGAACAATGTATTTTTCCTTTGAATCCCATTTTTACCACACTCAGGCACATGTATTTCTAAGTGCACACGAGAACAGGACATTATGAAAGGCCGTTAAGCAGATTTTATTTATTATAGTTCTATAGTATCTCAATCCGGTTGCATCTTCATTCTTAATGGAAAAAAAGCATGAAATTTCCCAAGTCCTGTGACCACTGGCTGCTGCTGAAGCAGGGACTATTATGCTCTCAACACGGGTGCTGCTTGTCATACAAATACGTGTTTGCTGAAATTCAGTATTGTTTATACATCTTTTATAGATATATATGTTTTTAACCAAAAACTGACTTCACGGTAACTGGACAGTTTCAAAGAAAAGCAACAGTTTAATGCGCTAATATTATTAAATGGAAAAGCTGCAGGGATCAACAACCAGCTTGGTTCTGTGGCTACAAATACACGAGGCAATTGCACTGTGTATTGCTCCTGGCTGGGGTCAGATCACTGGTAAAGGCAAAGTAACTCAAAGACTCCTTCAGAGTCAAGTTTAAGGGCTGCAGGGGTGGGGAGATGTGTCTGTGCTGTGACCCAGTCAGGACATGGGATGACAGTGGAACGCGAGTCCCGGTGCCCCAGCACTGGCGCGGCATCCCGGTGCGGGGAGCGCTCCCCGCATCCCGCCCCGCGCTCGCTGGGGCCCAGAGCCGTCCAGGGTGGACGGGGCGCTGTCGAACCCTCCGAGTCGCCCTCTCACGGTGCCTCCTCCCCGTTCCCGGCCGTTCCCTCCCCGAACCACATCCCCGGGGCGGGGCCGCACATGCGCGGGGCCGGCAGCGGGGCCGGGGCTCCGCCGCTTCCGGGCGGGAGCGGCACCGGGAGCAGGAGCGGGAGCGGATCGGCGCTGGGGCCGGGGGATGCCGCTGCCGGGCGGTGCCCCCGGGGCCATGGGCTCGGCCGTGGGGCCCATGAGCCTGCGGGACCTGCTGCTGGCGGCCGAGGCGGGCGGCGCGGCGGGCGGCGAGGAGGAGGTGTGCGTGGTGGGCATCTTCGGCAAGACGGCGCTGCAGCTCTGCTCCGAGAAGGAGGCCCTGGTGAGCACCGTGTGCGACCGGCAGGTCTTCCCGCTGTTCCCCGAGGAGGATCCCGAGCCGGCGGACGGCGCGCCGGGCTCCGAGGGTGACCCGGCGAGCAAGGACTACAACCAGCTGCAGGCGTACTACAGCCAGGAGAGCCGCGTGCTGTACCTGGTGCTCACCTCCATCTGCGACACGCCGCAGCTGCTCCGCGCCTGCGGGGACCTCACCGCGGCCGAGAACAGGGAGGCCGGGCCCGGACACCCTTCGGGAGGCCCGGCCCCGCTGCCCCACGCCGAGGCCCACGAGTTCTGGAAGCACCAGGAGAAGCTGCACTGCCTGAGCCTCCTCTACCTGTTCTCCGTGTGCCACATCCTGCTGCTGGTGCATCCCACCTGCTCCTTCGACATCACCTACGACCGCGTGTTCAGGGCGCTGGACGGGCTGCGGCAGAAGGTGCTGCCGTCCCTCAAGGCTGCCATCAAGGACTGCCCGGTGGGCAAGGAGTGGAAGCTCAACTGCAGGCCGTGCCCTCCGCGCCTCCTCTTCCTCTTCCAGCTCAACGGGGCTCTGAAGGTGGATCCCCTCCCCAGCAGGGGCCAGGACCCCTGTGGTCACCTGGAAAAGCCACCCCCCAAGAAGCACTCCCCCAAGAGGAGGCTGCAGCACGCTCTGGAGGATCAGATCTACCGCATCTTCCGCAAGAGCAGGGTGCTCACCAACCAGAGCATCAACTGCCTGTTCACCGTGCCTGCCAACCAGGCTTTCGTGTACATCGTGGCTGGGGGGCCCCAGGATGGAGATGACCCGGTGGCCATGCTTCTCGACCAGCTCAGGAGCAACTGCACCATGAGGGAGACCGACTCGCTGCTGGCTCCCACGCTGTCGGGGCCCAGGAGGTACCAGATGATGCGGCACGGCCGGCAGCAGCTCTCCTTCCACGCAGAGAGCAGCAGCTCCAGCTCCAGCTCCTCCGGGCAGCTCGTGGACTGCACCCTCAAGGAGTTCTTGTGGCAGCACGTGGAGCTGGTGCTCAGCAAGAAGGGCTTCGATGACAGCGTGGGGAGGAACCCGCAGCCCTCCCACTTCGAGCTCCCGACCTACCAGAAGTGGGTCGCTGCAGCTTTGAAACTGTACGAGGTGACCATCGAAGGCAAGGATGATGACCCGACCTCCGGGGAGCTGAGCTCCAAGATCATGAGCAGCATCAAAGTCTTGGAAGGCTATTTAGACATAGACACCAAGTTCTCAGAAAACCGTTGCCAGAAGGCTCTGCCCATGGCCCACAGCGCCTACCAGTCCAACCTGCCCCACAATTACACCATGACAGTGCACAAGAACCAGCTGGCCCAGGCCCTGCGGGTGTACAGCCAGCACGCCCGGGGCCCGGCCTTCCACAAGTACGCCATGCAGCTCAACGAGGACTGCTACAAGTTCTGGAGCAACGGGCACCAGCTCTGTGAGGAGCGGAGCCTGACTGACCAGCACTGCGTGCACAAGTTCCATCTGCTCCCAAAAGCAGGTAGAGATGCTCACTTGTAGTTGGGTTTCGTGGTGTAGTTTTGTATCTGCTTTAAAAAGGCTGAAACGCTGACTCTGGCATGTTAAGGAAGATGGAAGTTTGTAGCTTGCATGTGGCACTTAGTGCTCCGGTCTAGTTGCAAGGTGGTGATTGGACAAAGGTTGGACTCAATGATCTCAGAGTTCCTTTCCAACCTAAATGATTCCGTGATCGTCTTTGTACAGTGGGATTATAGCAGAGCTGTTGTGCAGGTTTCCCTTCTGTTGAGTAGTGTTTGGGAGCCAAATATTAGGAAATTAGTGATGTTTGGGAGTCATACAGTCCAGTGTAAGGAAAAGGGAGGAATTGCTTGGCAAACTGCTGGCAAATCATTTTGTGTGTGAAGGGAATTAATCTCTAGAAATGGTGAGCAATTTACCCAGGGTTTGATTGATTTTTGCCTTCAGGGGAAAAGCCAGAAGCAGACAGAAATCCTCCCATCCTGTACCACAACAGCCGGGCTCGTTCCACTGGGGCCTGTAACTGTGGAAGGAAACAAGCGCCTCGGGAGGACCCCTTTGATATCAAAGCAGCTAATTATGACTTTTACCAGGTAACTGTTAGATCTGTTGTTGCTTTCGTTTCATCAGCAGAGTCTGTATTCTGAAGAGACCACAAGTTTCCTCTTCACCTTATCACCTTGTTGCTTGGGGAAGATGTTTCTGGGAGCAAAATTTGTCTGAGCAGAGTGGGCAGTTCCAGTCCTCACCAGTGCACACACACAGGAGCACCTGTTTACACACCTGGTTACACCTTGAGTGTGTTGGTTCATGGGGATTTTAACTAATCAGGTCTGTGGGCCATGTTCCCATCGCTATTTTGGTTCTCACATAGCTCAAACCTCTTAAGTCTTATTTGTAGCTGCTGAATGCTGTGACTTTGAACTGCCTGATCTCAAGGCTGGAAGGGTTATAGTTAACCACATTTTCTTTTTTGTAGCTGTTGGAAGAGAAGTGCTGTGGGAAACTGGAGCACATCAACTTTCCCATATTTCAGCCGAGCACACCCGATCCGGCGCCTGCTCGGGATGAGTCCTCGCCTGCCCCTCCAGAGGGCGAGATTGAGAAACTTAAAGAGAAAGAACCTCAGACTCAGGGAGAGAGCACAGGCCTGAGCTTAGCCCTGAGCCTGGGCCAGTCCACGGGCAGCCTGGGCACTTACCCCCCCGATGCCCAGGGTGGAGGGGACAATGCAGAGAGTCACGGCCAGAGCGGGGACTCCAAAAGTGAGAAGAGGCCGAGCCTGGTGGATCGCCAGGCGTCCACTGTCGAGTACCTCCCTGGGATGCTCCATTCCAATTGCCCCAAAGGCCTCCTGCCCAAGTTCTCCAGCTGGTCACTGGTTAAGCTGGGGCCTGCAAAGGCTTATAACTTCCACACAGGCTTAGATCAGCAAGGCTTTATCCCGGGAACAAACTATTTAATGCCTTGGGACATCGTCATCAGGACGAGAACTGAAGATGAAGGAGACTTGGATACCAATTCCTGGCCTGCACCCAACAAGGCTGTTCCTGGCAAAAGGAGTGCGGTTGTGATGGGAAGAGGGAGGCGGAGGGACGACATCGCCCGAGCTTTCGTGGGGTTTGAGTACGAAGATGCCCGTGGGAGGAGGTTCATGTGTTCGGGGCCCGATAAAGTCATGAAGGTGATGGGAGGGGGGCCAAAGGAATCTGCCATCAAGGCCCTCAATTCCGACATGCCACTGTACATCCTGTCCTCCACCCAGGGGCGAGGCCTCAAGCCACACTATGCCCAGTTCATGAGGCTCTTTGTGGTGGTTCCTGATGCTCCGCTGCAGATCACGTTAACGCCTCAGGTAAGGCTGGAAGAGGAAACCTGGGAACAGCAGGGGCAGGGGTGGCTGTGGCAACATTGATGCAGGACTGGACGGCGTGAGAGTGACAGGAAAACGGTGTCAAGAAACTTTTGCAACTCAAACCAACTTCAGCCAAATTCTTTAAGGCAGTAGCCACCAAAATTATCTGTTTTAAACTTAAGTTTTTTAAACTTCAGGATTGGCTTATGCCAGCTTTATGTTTTGCATAAAGAATATGTTTTATCAAAGATGAGTTGCTGGCATTTAATATATAATGCTTTGTTAATAAAAAGAAGAAGCCGTAATAATGGCTTTGTTAAAAAAAAGAAGGTAACAAGTGAGTAATGACTGTGTAAGAATGAATGTATCATTTTAAATGTCATAGAGAAAAAGCAGTGACTCATGGCTGAGGTTAATTTTTATTAGTGACAGTTTGAATTCAGGAGGTGAGAAAGTGTTGAGTTTTTTTTTTTTTTTTTAATTGGAGATTTTGTCAAATGTGTGTTTAAAAAAAAATGGAGAAAAAGCTCCATTGGCACCTTTTTACTTTTTAGGGTAGTAATGATGCTTGATTATCTACTCACGTTTCCTTTTGATTTTAGGTTCAACCAGGGCCACCACCCTGTCCTGTATTTTACCCTGAGAAGCAGGAAATAACCCTTCCCTCTGATGGACTGTGGGTGCTCAGGTTTCCTTACGCTTACGTGACAGAACGTGGACCCTGTTTTCCTCCCAAAGAAAGCCAACAGTTAATGAGCTACAAAGTTCTCCGGGGAATACTGAAAGCAATTACACAGTGAGAGTTGTCCTGGTAGGTTTCTTTTAGTTGAAGAAGACCATCATCAGTCCAGTTCCTGGATTTTGGTTCGTGTTGCCCAAAGAGGTGTCACTGCGATCGTGTGAAGCCCCACTGTGTCTCACTGGAACACAGACTGAAAATAAAGCCTGATGTCAAAGCAGAAAAAGGAATCTGAGACATGTAAATTTTCCATTTATTACGTTTCCACATGTAAAAAATAAATGCTGGATTTTTTAAAGTACTGATCCTGTACTACTAGATGTTTTGATGAGAGTGCTTTTCCCCATCCTGTCTTTGTACATTAATACTTAGGGATGTTTAAAAATTAGTGTTACCTGAAATCAAGGGTTTCCTGTGTCATATTGAGGCAATGATGAGCAGAATTTTTCTCGTCTTCCAGACAAGCTATTTGTATGTAGGCAATAGACGCTTTTAATGTTATAGTGGGAGAAATCGTTTGTCTTTAAAAGAAGGTACAGCAGTTCTGATGTATGTTAACAGCCAGAAACTGCTTACCTATATCTAGTTGAAATTTCTTACACTATTTGTATTCATCAATTAGATTCTGTTAAAAGGCCAGCTTAATTTCATATTTTGGATTGACAGATCTCTTTGGAAACTGAACGTGGTTGTAAATTTGTGGAAAATGCAGAGGTAAATAAGCTGGTTCTCTTTAAAAAAATGCAGTTTGTCTGTAGTGACTTGTAGTGATTAAACAGACATTTGGTTGCTAAAAGGATGGGTTTGGTCCAGTTTGAACCTCAAACTGAGGGAGTTTGGTTAATTGTAGAAACTTCATGATGTATTGAAGGGTAACTTAACTCCCATGAACATCACTGTGGCTGTCGGTGCCAAAAAATTAGCCACAGCAAATCAACTTTTAACTGTTGCCAAGGTAAGATGTACTAGCGACAGCGCCTGTATGCTGAGACCTAATTTAATTTTGAGAGTATTTGTTTCTAATTAGCATGTGCACAAAATTTAATTTGCCAATTTGCTATAGTACAATAATTACACTGCATGACCGGATTCGAGACCTGGTTTCTACTCGGAATATGACATCTCAGAGGGGCTGGGTGTGGGAAATGCATCCCTCCCGTTTGGAATATGAAATCTGAGGGGCTGGGTCGGGAAAACCCATCCCTCCTGTTCGGAATACGACATTAGGGGTTGAGCTGGATGATCTCTGAAGGTTCCTTCCAACCCCAACCATTCTATGATTCCGTGATTTCTGAGGGGCTGGGTGGGGAAAACACATCCATCAGCCTGCGAGGAGGGAGCAGCGGCAGCGAGGTGGGGAAATCAAAGCGTGTGATTGAGAACTGCCCGCACCATTTGCTCAGTGGGTTTTTTCTGACGGCGACAATCCCGGCCGCCAGGCGGGCGCTGGGCGTGGAAAAAACCACATCCCTCCACCTGCCCAGGAGGAGGGCACCGCCGGGGACGGCGAGACAGGGAAAGTTAAAGCGCGTTAATCTAATTTAAACAAGAATTGCCCGCGGCGCTTGCGAAGTGGTTTTTGGTGAGTGCCACCGGCGGCTGAGGGGAGCGCTCCCGCCTCACGGCCGGGCGCGCACCGCGCCTGCGCTCTCCGCTCTCCCCGCTGCGCGGGCGCAGAGGCTCCGCTCCCTCAGCGGCTCCCGCTCCCTCAGAGCCTGCGGGTCCCGCAGCGGCGCCGGGCGGGGTCCGGGACAGGGACACGGACAACCGACCAGAGCCGCAGGATGTCGGCCACGCTCTACGTGCTCTCCACGCTGGGCGGATACGTCCTCACCTCCGCGCTCCTCCTCAAGTGCCCGGGGCTGCTCCACCGGCCCAAGCGGCAGCGCTTTCGCTGCCGGCACATCTCGCACCGCGGCGGTGAGTGAGGGGGATGGAGGGTGAGGGGAGGGAGCCCTTCCCGCCCTGCGCCGCTCCTCGGGTGCTCCGCGATGCTCCCCACGTTCCCGGGATGCTGCTCTCTCCCTCCCCGGCCCCTGTGCCCGTGGCTCGCAGCGGGGCTCCCTTTAAACCTTCCTCCCGCAGCCTAATTTTAGGTGCCACCTGCTGACCAGCGCTTCGTCTCAGCACCGAATAAATCTCCGAAGTCAAACGGCGCCGGCCGAAATCAGTTTTGTTTCGCTTTGTTCCCCTCTCGAGCGTGTATATTTTTGCTTCTAACGAGTCTGTATTCTGCTATTTCTCTCCCTAGCGAGAGACACCTCTGGCTGTGCCTTAGATCAGGTGCGAAAGATCAATTTTCTTTCCTCTGACCTCCTGTTTGCTTTGCTCTCTGCCTTTCAGGAGAAACACAATTTGCTGTGATTCTGTTCTTGGCATTGCAGCCTGTGACTGCTTCAGTGCCCTGGTAAAACCGATCCTATTTGAGAGCCTTGTCCCCCTCCCTGTGCCAAGGCCTTGAGGGTTGGCTTGCTGCTTCTGTCTAAAATAGCCAAGTCAGGTTTTTAAAGTTTCTTCTTACCTTTTCCAAAGCACTGAGAGGGGGGGAAAAAATATGGTAAGTTGTGTTATCCTGTTCTGTGAAGATCAGTTCTGTGCTTTTCTCTGCTGCCTCACTCAATCTGTGGAAATAGTCAGGTTTCCAGTAAATATTTTTTTGTATTCTGTGGGAGATAGGCTGAGTTTAAACAGTTTTCAGTATCATATCCAGACCAGGTTATGCAGGGGTTGATCACAGTTCTAGACAATGATGCTTAACTACTGCTCTACCTGGAATGGTTAAAATACAAAAACAAGAGTTGATCTTTATAGTTTTTATTACTTGCAATGCTTTCCTTTTGTTTTTACAACAGTTTAAGTTTCTTTATAGTCCTTAAATACGGCATAAAAGGCACCTTTTGTTGTGGAATACATATGTTATTTGTTTCTTGGTAGGTCTGTGTCTTCCTTCAAGGAACAAAGTTCTTAATTTCAAGAGTTACCTGTTTGTTTATGTGATTTGCAAGCGGTTAAAAACTTGCAGGCGACTTTGTTGGGACTTGGAATGATCTCCTTAATCCTCTCTTCTCACTTCCTTGCAAGGCCCTTAGTTAAGATACACAGCCCTAAGCCTCCAATGCAACTGTTTGGGCCAGTTGCTCTAAGCTCCATTAGAACAACAGGAAAGCCTTACTTACAGGAGGATTATTCCTTGGGCACTCAGAGGCAAAGTCCATGGTCTGTGGACTGTTCTGTGTCCACATGTATTCTTTGAAATCCACCCGAGGCAGGAGCACAGCCCTGAACATCTCAGCAGCTCTTTGCTCAAGCTGAAGATCACCTACTCTTTACTCTCTGTGGTGTTTACCCTGTGACATAAATTCCTGTGGGACTGAAGTTCTCATCAGGCTCTAGTCATGCTGTAGCTTTAGAAGCAGTGTCAGGTTTCCCATTGCATTACTCCAATTAACTTGGGAGATCAAGATAACACTTAACTTGTTTGGCTTTTTCCTCTCTGAGATGAAACCTTGCACGTGAAGTTTTTTAGGTCTGAGGGTTTTGACTTCACTTGCTTCCTTGTGCGAGTATTTTCTTATTTCGTAGCTCATCAGTGGAATCGACCCCCAGTTATTTCCTTACTTCTGCATCGTTTTAAAATTGATCATTTCTGAGAACAATAGTTAAATCTTGATATTCTGTGTTAGAGTCCTCTGTCAGTGCCAGCAGCCCTGGGTTGAAGGCTCTTTGAGACAGGGTGGGATTATGATTTTTGCACAGAATGGTTGAGGTTGGAAGGGACCTCTGGAGATCATCTTGTCTGACCAGAGCAGGTGGACCAGGACCTGGTCCAGTTAGGATTTGAGTACATCCAGGGATGAAGGCTCCACAACCTCTCTGGGCAGCCTCTTCAAGAGTTTGATATGCAATAAAAAGGAGGGGGTTATTATGTTTATAAACTGAATTTCCTGTATTTTAAATTGTTCCCATTCCCCTTGTCCTTTCCCTGGGCACCACCAAGAGGGCTTTGGCTCAGTCATCTTTACTCCCTCCCATCCGGTATTTACACACCGTAGAATCCTCCCTGGCCTCTGTTTTCCAAACAGAGCAAAACAATTCCACCCCCCCTCAGCCTCTCGTTGTACACAAGAATCTCTCATCCCTTAATTCGCACAGCCCTTCTCTGGACTTTTTCCAATAGATCCATGTGTGCCTTGCACTTCGGAGCCCAGAACTGGACACATCCCTCCAGGTGTAGCTTCACCAGTGCTGAGCAGAGGGGAACAATCACCTCCCTTGACCTGCTGGCAGCGTTCTTCCTGACAGGCTCCTGTGCTTGCATTTTGGGGGGATAACTGCAAAAACCTCTGAGGCTCATCTCCTTGAGCCAGCGCACGGTGTTGAATCCCTCGTGGCCGTGCTGGTGCTTCCAGAGTGGGAATTTACCAGTGGATGTTCCCGTTCTGGCTCACGGGATGCTGGGGAAGGTCAGTTCCTCACGGGGAATGTGACAGCACGTGGATCTGGAGGTGCAGTTGAGGAAGTGTCAGAAGCCCTTTGGTCAGCCCAGGACAGAAGGTGATTTAGTCTATCAAATCCCTGGCTTGTGAGGTTCCCTCTTCTTGGTGTGGTTTGTGAAAGCCACTTTGCTGATCTAGAATTCCTGTTCCAGCTGATCTCTCAACTTTGTTCCTCATTTCCCCTCAATGCCCCAAGTCAGGCCTTTGAGTCACCAGACATACCTTCCTCACATGTGACTTGTTACATCAGTCACTTAAGGTTTTATTTTTGGAAAAATTCTGCCCACAAATGTTAGGATATGATTCCTTTGTTCACAAATTGGAGACTGACTCGGTTTTTTTCCCCTCCCTCTCTTTCCATTCAGGATGTTGGGGCTTTATTACCACAGTTGTTAAGTTATCTAAACCCCTGTATTATTATTGCAGTTAATTGCTAACTAAGCATCCAGGGCCTGTGCAGGGGTTTCCCATCTGTTGGGCAATCAGCACGTGGATACCACGAGGTTTTTGTGTTCTCCTCTATCCCAGAACAATTCCTAGTTCTGCAGTCAAATTCCACGAAATACTGGTGAATGTCTAAGCTGTTGTGTCTTTAGGATATTGTTTTATGTTGAACCCTGCAGATTTTGCCTTCGTATTCTGAGTTAAATCTTTCATTTTGTAAACCTCCCAATGGGAGCTCACCTGAGAACAACGATTTTAAATTGCTGGTTGTGCCTTGCTTTCATTGAGTAACTGAGCACAGACTTGGGTAAGTATGTCCTGGTGAGGTCTTGGTAATAGGCAAGGCCTTAATTGGAGCTTTCATAATTGCTGTTTACAAAGTGTGCCATTCATTACTGTCAAAGAGCAGGTAAAATCTGCATAGATATCCTCGTCAGCACTTCCATCCTCCTGAGGTTGTTTTGGTTTTCAGTCTATGATACTGCCAATTTTTGGAGGAAGGCAGAAGGCACAAGCTTTTCCAGGCTGACGTATAAGGACTTTTAGGCAGAGAGTGATGGCTTAGGAGTTGCAGAGTTTACTCCTGCCCGAGAGAGAACTTCGTTTGTCTGTCCTTTCATTTATTAACTGCAGTTGATGTGTTTCATTCCTCCTGTGTGAGATCTCCCTTTGCCAGCAGCAGAAACCTTTGTTGACACGTTAGTGCTGTTTGGGGAATATCCTTGCACTGAAAAAAAGAGGCTGTCACCTCTTTGAGCATCAGCTGGGTTATACATTAAGGGAATATCAGCTTTTGAGTGGCTTGAGTGCTGGTTTCCATAGTTCTTTTCCTCTTGTTACTCCTCCCACCAGCTCTCAAATAGATTTTTTGCATGTACTGTGGAGCACATTGTCCCAGCCAAAAACAGTGGCTTTGAGGAAGAACCTCTGGTAAAATAAACACTTTGTTTTGTATATTCAAAGTGTTACACAAATCCAAGATAAGTGGGGGTTTTTTTTAATTATTTTTAATTGTTTTACCTTGAGAAGGGCCTGTCTCTCCAGTAGGTTGGTGGCAACGGGGATTTCTGACTCGAGCTTCGTACTCATTCCTCCAGATATTGCCTTAAAATATGTACATGTTTAAAATCCGTTATTTTTAAAACTTATTTTCTGTGGGGCTGAGGGGAGGAAAAGGATTTTGTACATGTTTTATTTCTGTTATTTCTGTAGGTGCTGGAGAGAACCTGGAAAACACAATGGCAGCCTTTCACCAGTGAGTACAAAAGGAACCAATAATGCCTAAATTGAGTGTTCTCAGTGTCTTTAGTGAGTGAAGCCATCAAGGAAGGTGGGACTTGCGTCAGTTCTTTGGGGTGCAGTGTCCTATTTCTGGAAGTCATTTCTCCTTTGGATGACTTCTGTAGATTGCCAAACATCCACTGAAACCAGAAGGAGTTGGGATACCACAAATTAGGATCCGTACACGAGAACAAATGGAAATTGAACCCCTGGGGCCTGATCTCCTGTGCTGGCTCCTAAAACAGGAAACAATGCTACTTCTGTGTTTAATGGTGATTACTCCTGTTAGTTTATTTATCGTTATAAAGCTAAAAATGTCATGTTTTTCCCCTGCATACACTTCAGTCACGCAACATGTGAAAGCCTCTTACCCAGGGGTTTAAAATGGGGTTGATACCAGAAAGCCTTTTAAGCCTCCAGCATTTAAGTAGTGAATTTCTAATAAGGTTCTCAAAGGCATGTGAAAAAGGAGCGTATCTCAAACTCCAGCTGCTAAGGAGAAGGGACAAAATTATGTGGGCTTCTCTTTGTTTTCTTTGGGGTTTTATAATTTGCTTTGTGCTAAGTGGCCTCATCAGTTTGCTGTTTCCCTGCAGCCTGAGGAGTGCCAGCTCTCCCAACCAAAGAAAAGAAAGTGCTGCACTATTTTCTATCTCCATGGAAGCCCAGCATAGTTTTGTGTGGTTTTCTTTTTTTCCTGCTGGCCTGCCTTTCTTCAAGTCTGCTACCAGACTTTCTGGGAAGTGCTGCTTCTTTTTTTAACCATTTCTTAATTTTCATTTAAATACGGTGCTGGTTCTGTACATGAAGGGCTCTTGCAAGGGAAGTTACACTTTAGTTGTTTTTATTTCATTCCCAGAAATAAGCCATAGTGCTTGGAGCAAGGACTGTGCTAGGAGTCTTATATTTTGTGATAATGCAGGCATTTATCTGTCTCTCGTCTGATCATTTTAATTATTTCACAGCTGTGGTGTAGGAAATGCTTTGAGGTCCAGTTTTTGAACTCATCAGAGGTGCCAATAGCAAGGTTCAGTTGGGTAACAGAGCCAGAAAAGCAGTCAGAGCAATTACCTTGTGTTAGGCAGTAGAAATTCAGGCTCCCTCTGTGAAGGGCCAAAGCCTTTGTCCTTCCCATCCGCTCATTCCCATCTCCACAAGTAAAAGGAATGGGGCAGAAAACCTGGATGGTGGAAAATTATCTGGATTGGCTCAGAGGGCTGGTGGGAACTGATGGATTTATAATCCATCCGATTTTATGTGAATACAAACAGGGTGTGTCTGCAGGAGCTGCCCCTGCAGGTTTGGACAAGCAGGAGTATTTGGCTATTGCTGTAGTTGAATCCCGAAGAGAATGTGTGTCTGCAGCCCTTGGGTTTGCCTTAATGACAGTCATCTAAGTATTGACAAGAGCTTTATTTGTGCTATTTACACTTTAACAGTGATTGGAGATTATCTAATGCTGCTGCACGGTAACGAAGAAATTATTTCAGTAGTATAGAAACAAAGTGTTTGGGGGGAGGAGGCCTTATTTGCAATTTCCAGTTCTATATCAGCTTAACTTACAAATATTCTGGAAATCATTTAAAAGCTTTTTGTACCAGAGACAGTATATTTTTGGTTTTGCATGATAAAATGCTTGATAGATTTTTTTTTTGGGGGGGGGGGGGTTGTAATCATCTTACACTCTATTTAAATGAGTCTGTGCCTGTTTTAGATTTTAAAAAACTGATTTTAAGCAAGAGCACTCTCATCCTGATTTGCAAATGGGAGCCTCCTTCACAACTGCAGTTCTGGAGCAGCTGGATCTGACTCCACATGTGGAGCCTTTTCTGGAGCAGTGTGTTATTGCAGAGCTGCAGAACAAACTGATTTCCAGCTGGAAAAGCTCCGCACTTCAGGAAGCTGATTTAGCAGTGAGGGCCTGGCAAATCCCCAGATTTGTTAACAAGGAAAGTTGTTGTTCTCCCCTTTGCCTGCAGCACCAGCCCTGCCTTTCTCGAGCCCTAACATTGCTAATAAATTTTGCTGGTTAAAGGATAATATGTGGTACTAGATGGGAACATCTTCTCCCAGTTTGGCAGATGTCCTGCAGCAGATTTGGAGATGCTTTTCCTCAGGAGGAAAAAAAAAAAAATCACCCAGAACAGCCTGTGATTCTTCCGTATGTAACAGGATTTTGTTCCTCTCCTAGCTCTTAATTAGCAGCACTGGAAAACAATTCACAAATTGGTTTTAATTTGACAATCCTCCTCTTGATCATTATCCCAGCTGGACCAGAAATTGTGTTAAACACTTAAGGGGGTATGTTCTGATTTTTTTTGTTTGGTTGGGGTTTTTATTGGGTTTGTGGATGTTCAAGGCCTGTGAGACAATAAATCCCATAAGGAAAAGGCTGTCACTGAAGTCACAGAGCTTTGGGTCCCACGTGGGCACAGCTCAGAGGTGCTGCAGGTTTGCTCATGGGTGGATAAAAAGAACAGCCCAGGGTTTGGAAGGAAGTGTTCAGACTTTTATCTGTCTGCTGGAAAGACTCCTCCTGAGTATCTTTTCTAATTAAATGAGCAATTCCCTTCTCATTGCAGTAAAGCTTAGATTTTTTGTTCTGCTGAGAGCTTTCTTGGGCTTATTTTTCATCAGTATTATTGCCCCTTCCCTGCTTTCTTTACTCCTGCTTTGAGCCAAGCTACTGTGGAGTAGATTTGGGTTTGGATTAGAACTTTTCAAAGCAGTGGGTTGGACCAGGAATAGCTATTTTTTATTTGAAAAGTATGACCGGATGTTTTAGTGGCTCATTTCTTTTTAAATTCAAATTAAAACCTTTTCTTTAAAATGATAATTTTTTTAAGGTTGTTTTGCTACCCGAAAAAGCCAAAAGCCTGAAAGTCCTACTGCTAATTTCCTGAGACATTAATCAGGAATGGATGGAAATCAAGTTATAAAAAAAAAAAAAGGCTTTCGCATCCTTGTCATTTCTTATTTCTGTTACCACAAATTTGATTACTTTCTTAAGGAAAAAAAAAGCTCACTGCCTCCAGTAGTGAATGTGCTGCCACTAATAAACATCCCACTCCAAATTCTGAAAGGACGCTTTAGGAGCAGGTTTCACAGTCCTGAGGCTGCAATCCGTAGGTCTGCTGCCTGATTCCTGTGGAATCTTTGATTCACTATTTGTCCTTGCATCAGCTTCCCGCTGCAGCAGAGCTGTTTGCAGCAAGATTGTGAGGATCCATAAAGCGTCTAAAGTGCTTCCAGTGGGATTTGTCTGTGGAATGACATGTTGGATTTGGGTGTGGACAAAGCACACGTGTGTTTCCTTCCAGTGCTGTGAATTTAGGAACAGACATGCTGGAGCTGGATTGTCACCTGACCAAGGATGAGCAAGTGGTCGTGTCCCATGACGAGAACCTCAAGAGATCCACGGGAGTGGATGTCAATATCTCTGACCTCAAATACTCCGTGAGTCGAGGAAAAAGTGTGGAGAGATGCTTAAAATTGTGTTTGTAGAGAGGCTGGGGTGGGCAGGAAGGTTGTGTGTGTGTGTGTGTGTCTGGTACCCAAAACCAAAGGACAGGATTCATCTTGTCTTACCAAAACCTACCCGAAGTTCACTGAACTCCCTGTGCAGTCAGAGGATCACACGTGGCACATTCCAGAGGGTGATTTGAATTACTGTTCCGTTTCCCCTTATTTTTAAGGAACTTCCACGGTATCTCTGCAAGTTGGATGTCACGTTTCAGAAAGGTAAGTTTTTATCTCTTGCTGGTTCAATTTACAGTAACTAATTTTCCATTTTATTGTGTGGCAGTTTCCTGTTTTGCCAAAGAAGGTATAAAAGTGGTTTTGCTTCTGTCAGCATCTTGGTGAGTTTTAAAACTAAAATACAATCCTAGCTTTAGAAACCAGCACAGTAGTTACTGTAGGTAAGACTTTAAGCTCAGAAGGAAATTTTGTTCTCGCTTGGTGTTTTTCATATTAGTCTCGTTGCATTTGGTGTGTGGTAACTGAGCCTGTGTTTGCTATTTCAGGACTTTAGCATTGCTTGCACTCCTACTGTTGCTAAATAATGTCTGAATTTCATGAAGTTAAAACCTAAATGTGCAACGTGCTCAGGGCACTTTCATCGTGGTAACGAGCTTGTCATAATTAACTGCAGTTAAATGAAGTAACTTTTTTTTGTTTGAAAATGTGATAATCCCGGGAACTTTATACTTCTTAAAGTTTTAAGGTAACGAGCGCTGTGACATCTCGGCTTTTATTAAAAGTGGCCTCAGCGGTGACAACTTTGTTGTTTCCCTAGAGTGTCAGTGTGAGGGGAAGGACAACCGTATTCCCCTCCTGGAAGAGGTGTTTGAGGCCTTCCCGACAACTCCTGTCAACATCGACATCAAAATGAACAACAATGTACTGATCAAAAAGGTGAGCTAGATGCAGATTTATATTTTTATACGTGTATAGATATGGCTTTGGCTTTTTTTAAATTTTGTAACAATCATTTGCATGTAGGCACGTACTTGTCAATGGATCCACGTGAGGGATGTGCTTTTTATGCTGCAGGTTTCGGATCTGGTGATTCAGTACAAGAGGGAGCATCTGACGGTGTGGGGGAATGTCAATTATGAGATTGTATCCAAGTGTTTCAAGGAGGTAGGAATGGGTCCAGCTGAGCTTTGTTCTTGCCTGCCTCTTAATGTGTGGTCGCAAAATGTACCCTGTAAATCAAGTTTTAGCCAGGCCAGACTTTACTTGCGGGGAGAGATTTTGTGCTTAGGTTGTATTCTGCTTTACTATACTGCTAAAATAAGTCAGGCAAAGTCAACACCCCTGTACTCTGCAATAAAATACTTGAGGAATTAACCTTAATCATGTTCTGTTCTTGTTTAATGTAATATAGGGCATTACAGGTTTATGCCAGGTATCCTTAGGGCCTGTTTTGCACATCGTCCATCTGATAAAAAGCAATTTTTCTGAGGATTGCTTACTGTCTGTTTCTTTTCATGAAGATAATGGATGTGGCCACTAGTTGACAGAGTTGCATCAGTATAATGCTGTTGTACAGATCTAATTCTCTTCCTTTTTGTGCTGAGGAATTTTAAATTGTGCTTATTTCCACGGGAGTTATGAACCTGAGTGGAACTAATCTAGTTGAGAATAAAGGTATTGCTCCAGTGCATCTGTGCAAGTTACCAGAAATAGAAATTCAAGTTTGGTGGCAGGAATATATAGAGAGTTTCATATATAAAGACTTGGCAGCTGAATCTTTAGGTGCAACTACTAAAAATTTTAAACATGCACTGGTGAGTAAATTTATTTGCAGCAACCTGGACAATCTACCAAGATAACTGAGAATCTTTCTCTCCTGGTTCCTGCAGAACTCTGACATTGCCACCATCTTCTGTGCACAGCGTGTCCTCTTGCTGCTTGGCCTGTTCTACACTGGCCTGCTGCCCTTCATTCCCTTCAAGGAGGAATTCTTTGAAATTCCCATGCCTTCCATCATCCTCAAGTGAGTCCCAGCCCATGGGTGGTTGCTGTGCTGACAGGAGTGTAAAGCAAGTGAGCCTTGATGCCACGTTGAGCGTTGGTTTTGCCATGTCCTGGTGCCACCTGCACACTGATGTGCAGCACTTCTGTACATACAACAAATTCCTGCACTTTTCTCCCTCTTTCTGGAGAAAAAATCAGCCAAGAGGCAAGTCCAAAAACAGGGTGGATATGAGATTTCAGGTGCCCTTTTTCTCACCCTTCTCTCGAAATGCTGCTGGAGGCCCATCTCTGCTGCTTCTCTTAAACGCAGCTCATTTCTCTTGTGTAACCCAATTCCAAGTCACTGTCTCAGTCAGTGAAATTACTGCCCTAATTGGAGCAAAGGCAGGATTAATTCTTCATGTTCCTCTTGCAGGAACGTCTCAAATAATATTTTAATCTGTGCTCTGATAATTGTGCGTTTCCTCTTCTCCTCAACAGGCTGAAAGAACCACAGAAGATGTCAAGAAGCCAGAAATTTATTATCTGGTTGGCTGACACGTGAGATTAAATTTTTATTCATATTTTGCCTTTGTATGAACACTTGAGCAACTAAGACTAGCTGTTGCTGTAACTGTGTGTTACATTTCTAAAGGCTTTTCTAGCTTTTTGTCAGGAGAAATCACATTCAAATCTTACGTGGGTGTCCTGTATGCTTTCATTTTTCCTACACTGGAGCAGTGCAGTAACTCAGTGGGCATTATTCCAGTTGAGCCTATTTAGCTCCTGTTGTTAAGTGTGTTCAGCTAATTAACATGCCATCAGATGCAGAATGCGGATTTCGGGGATGTGACTGTTCCGTAACGTTGTCAGGGTTGCCTTACAAGGAACACTTTGCATTTTAAGGGTATCAGTGCTTCAGAGGGATCGTAGTCACAGCTCCCTGAGCCTGCAGGGAGCGTCTCCTGGCTCTTGCTTCTGTCTCTGACACGTGTTCGTTTAATTTCCCGAGTGGCCGGTGGAATTTTCACGTCTTTCGGCGTGAGGGATAAAATCTCTTCTGATTCGTCAGATGTGGTACAGGGGTGAAGGATTTGTCTGCTGGATTCGAGCCTTCAGCAGGTCGATAAAATAACCAGAGCTCACGCGAATTTCTGGGTGCCAGCATGAACCACTCTGGAGGTGCTCGAACGGGAAGTTTTCTGTAATGAGCTTTCTAACAATCACTTTCTTGTGGAAAACTTCTTTGCAGAGCATTGACAGACGCTGCAAATTTGATGTGTATTTGAAGTTCTCTCTCCTTTCCACAGGTTGCTAATGAGGAAAGCACTGTTTGACCACCTCACAGCTCGGGGCATTCAGGTACAGTGGGGCAAAGCTAAAGAAATGTGCTTTTAACCCAGTGAGAACTGATTTAATTGTGGGTTCATGTTCTCCCCAACGTGTTCTGTTGTCTTGCTGGGATCACAAATGGCTTTTTAGTTCCTGAGCTGTTGTATTTGCAGTTCTGCGGTTGCAAAGAAAGGTTTGTATGCTTGGAAAAAGACCTTTTAATTTAAATCCCTCTAAGTTTGTTTGGGTTTTTTTTTTCCCATTTCAAATTGAAGCCTAAAAATCAGTTCATATACCCATTGTGGAGTTTTCACACAGTAATATTTGGACTTTTAGAAAGATCTAAAGTCTCAGGGAAATGGAATTGGAGTCACCACTAAAAAATGTCCCTCTTGGAAGGATATGTTTGTGTGCAGGTCTTTGGCATCATAAGGGAATAACTTATCACTTTAAATATGTGTGGCATCATCTGTCTCACATGAAACAACTGAGGTCAAAAGTCACCTCTTAAAAAAAACCCCAACTTAGTATTTCCTGTAATAATTTGCTCTTCTGTCCCATGTTAGGTGTACATTTGGGTGCTGAATGAAGAGCAAGAATACAAGAGAGCATTTGACCTCGGAGCAACTGGAGTGATGACAGACTATCCCACAAAACTGAAGGAGTTTTTACATAATTACCCAGCATAAAGGAAAGAAAACAGAGGAAGCTCTTGCAGAATAGATTGTGAGCCAAGGATTTTCTTCATTTAAAAAAAAAAAAATTGGGGGCAGCATCCACAGATCATTTTGCTGGAAAGATGTAATTGGATGCTCTGTTACCTTGTTGTCAAGTCACTACCTAATGTAAAGGTTGTCTATTTATTTTACCACTGTAATGACATAGTTTACACCTGTAAATAGCTCATTTAGCAGTGGCACACTTCACAAATTGTGATGACTAGGAGGAGAGTTGGGTACCTGTAGATAACGAGCATTATTTTACCTGTCACAAGTGTTCCTAAGCAGCTGTCAAGACGTGTCAGTTATTCCAGTTATATCCTAGTGAGCAGAAACTGAAGAGTTTCTGGAAGTGCAGCCTGTGTGTTTGCATTTCTTGTGTTGCTTTTAGTATTCAGGTAACTTGTAGAGCAAAATTAAAAAGAAAAAACAGCAAAGCAGACTCTGGTGGTGGCCGGCTGGTTTAGCCTGTGAAGTGCAGTCAGTAAAAGCGGTCACTTTTTAGCCAAAATGAGCTCAGTCAGGATGGATTTCCTCTGTTATTCTCACTGGCAGGAACGCTGGACTTGATCTGCAGCTGGTTTTAGACCCTTTCTGATGTGATGGTAATTCTGTGGCTTGTCAGTTGAGGTCTAAACACAGTATTTTTAAGCCAGGATCTGGGGTTGACACTTGAGTTCCAGCTCAAGGGGCCAGGTTTGCCCCTGGTCTGAGCTGACCTTGGCATGGCAGTGTGTGGCTTTCCAGAAAGGCAGGTTGCACCTACTGCAGATTACACTCACTTTGAAACAGCCTTTTCACAAAGGAACACTATGTCCCACAAGTCTTTTGCGCGTTCTGATGAGCAGGAAGTCGTGTTTAGGGTGAGGGACCAAAGAAGACTAGGTTTGGTCAGGAGTTCCTATCAAGTGAATTCACCCAAAAGCGGGTTTTTATGCACATTTATAAAGGGAGGAAGTGTCGGTCTGGAATGTGTGTAGATTTTAATCTTTGCTCTCTACTCAACAGCCATAAAGTTCACCTGCACGGACACGGAAATAACTTCACTGGCAAAAGCCAGGAAACCCCAAGGATGCTGGGATGGGGTCAGGCAGGAGGGTATTTCTGGAACACCCTCAGGTGCTGTCCTGTCCTTGGGAGCAGGTGTTATCCATGTGCCAGACAGGTTTGAGCCTGCAGTGCCCCTGTGCTTTGCTGTGGCCATGTCAGTGCTTGGGGGGGGTCAGAAGGAGTTCAGTTACTGTGGCTTAATTGTACCCAACGACATGTATAAAGCTCAGTCCTTTCACCATCAGAGACTGTCACTGCACACTAGTTTTGTTCCAGCAGTATCTGTTTCCTTCCCATGAAAATGATGATTTCAGCCATAAATACAGTGGTCAGATGCAAGAGTGTATTTACTGCAGGGTACACTCACTGTTAGGAGAACTTTGAAAGTCATTTTTCCCTTGGTAGCTCAGATATGGCAGGGCAAGAACCCTCCCAAATTTGTCATCATGGAGCATCTTTGCTGTTTGAGATTTCTGTCAGGAGGCTGTTGGAAAGCCACATCCATCTGCATGGATAGTGCTTTGTTTCTTCATTACAATTCCTTTTTGAGGAATATTTCTGTCGGGATGAAAGGGAAGAAACTGCCGAATTTGGGATTTAAGTGATTCTGATGATGGTGGCAAATGAGTTAATGGTGTCCCTTTAAATATCTGCCTGGTTAAGGTGACTGCAGATTCAACTTCCTCCTGATTTAACCACCCTTGTTGCTTATTCAATCAAAGAGAGGAAAATGTATCTTCTTAACTTAGTTCATGGGGAAAAAGGATGAAATTATTTATTATGTACTAAGCCTTTTGTTTCCCTTTCAGATCAGTTCTGTCTGGTCAGATAAGTGCTAATAATGAGTCCAGTCGTAGCTCTGCCTCTTTTCTACAAGTCACAGAAGAGTTATGGAACAGGCTCCATTTGCAGCTCCGTCAGTAAATTAAAAAGTTCCACCTTTCTGTCTTAATCTGGGTTAATACCAGTCTGTGGCCCCAGGTAGTTTTTATGCAGTGTGGTTTCCTTAAGCTCGGTTTTATTGCTATTGAATTTCCAACACACGTACCCCTATTAAATACAATTCTGGTTTTAGAGATTGCTACCAAATAGCACTTACACATCAACCCCTTTTTTTTTTTTAGGCTAGGAAGAACTAAGTTTTAAAATACCACTTTTAGTCTCTCGAGGGACACGAGATGACTTAGTTTGTCTCTCAAGTTTGCCTATATAAATAAACTGTTCTGCATTATTCTGTATTGAATTGCAAAACACAGATGTAGTTTTTTAATCGTACTGTTTTTCCCCTCTGGCAGTAGTGTTGGAAATCTCTGCCTTCAAAGATGCTCAACACATTTTTTCAACCATTAGACCCAACCAGTCTTCCCACAGCTTTTGACTGTGCTCTTTATACATGACCTTGGATAAATCTGCTGCTCGATATCTGGAATTTGAGTGAGCCAAGTTACATGGGAGGGAAGGGGTTCAGTGCTGAGAGAGCTGCTGAATTTATTCATTCACCTGTTTGGGCTTTAGTACAAGACTAAAGTTTGGTCTCTTGAGACAGATGATGGGCCATGGATGTTCTGAGCACCAATGCACAGGGCTCAGGCCATGATAACTGTTTGTGACAAAATAACATGGATTTGAGGCAACTGTCGAATGTTTGCTGTATCAAATAATGGTTTTAAATATTCCAGAACTCGCTGTGTGATTTTTTTTTTTATTATTATTATTGTTTTTGTTTTAAACCACTGGTTCAGAAAAGCTTTTGTTGGGAACTTGCACAACTGTCCAGGAGGACGTTCAGTTGATCTCTCTCTCTCTTCGAGGGGAGATTCTTTTCAGGTACTTTTAAATATCGTTTTAACACTTGCTGTGTCCTCCACCCTGCTGCAGAATACTTGATGTATGAAGGATGATGTGTGTATTTCATGCACTTTTAATTTGCACAAAGCCTTGTGCACCTCTCTGGCCCCAAAGCTATGAAGGGTTTTCTCTTTCCGTGTAAAGGAAGATCGATGCTTTTGAAATGTGACACATTAAAACGTCTCTTTGCTCGTAAAAGATCCGAAACTTAAACACTAACTGTGACTTCTTTGCCTAAAAGCCTCATTTCTGGGATGATGATTTGATATTGGCAGTGTGGTAAACACTGAGATTTTGGTGGTGGTTGAATGGATTTTGGTTGGTTAAATGTGCTGTTTGGTGTTTACCCGGTTTGATGATGAGTGGCCTGGTTCTGGTGCACATTTATAACATTACAGGTCAGGTTTTGAAAGCACTGACAAAATCACCTTGTGCAGCCCGGTTCCAGACATCAGACTCATTAGTTTAATTACAGAATGTAGCAGTTCCCAGCTGTGGATGATGTCACATCCTACTTATTATGGAAATCACACCTGAATTGAAGGGGGGAGTGAAAATGCTGAGGAACTGCAGGTTGAAATGAGAGCCTTCACTGTGAAAGGGCTGTGTCTGCTTTTTACACTTGATTAATAATCATATTCATCTATTTGGTCTCTCTGAAACAGTAAATAGCTGATAATTTAGACTTAAAATTATTCTACCAGAGCCTTACAATCACCCTTTAAATTATTCCTTTCTGTGACGTCGTAAGGACGCTCGTTCTGTCTCCCCCGCAATGTGTCTTCCACCTGCTCACTTTTCTAGGAGGCTTAGGGGAAGATTGTGGATGATCAATGAAAAATCAATGGATTATTGAGTATAAACAGCCTCTGGGAGTCAACAGGTTGATTTGGGGACAGCAAAGGAGCTGGTTTGAGTTCCTATTAACAGGAATTCCGCTTGCAGAATTTCCTGTACACTTTGTCGTCCTGTCTGACGATGAGCAGGTTAACGTTCCCTCTAGTCCTGGAGGTAGACTTCCAGCTTTCCTACAGGATTTTCATTAAACAACATTAAATATGAGGTTTTAAGGTCGGGTGTAATTTTAAAGCGTTGAGGGTTTCCTGTTAGGTGAGGTGGAGGTTTGTATGTCGTGGTGTTCAGTGACTTTTAAAGGATTTGGGCAGGGTGATGAGAGGATTCCACAGATTGCTCTGGATGCTATTTCATTTTTTTATTACACATTCTGAGTAGTTAATAAACCAGAAGGTGGAACTGGGGAGCATTAATGAGTGGTCACATGGCTTTTACTATGGAAAGCGTTTGCCTTCAGGTTGTGTAACCTGTCATCAACCAAACAGATGGTTCAGGATATTGTCAGAATCCAAGAAATTTGGATTTCTTACCCAAAGCAAGAAGGCTCGAGGTGCAGGTATTTTAAGGAATATTCAGGATATACTTTTCTACACGGGTGAGCGAGAGAGGACGGATAAAATCCCTGGAGAATGGATGGAATTGTGTAGGAAACACAAGCCACCAAACCTGAACAAATCCACGGCTCGCTACCGTCCTCCTGCCGCAGGAGGCCGCCACAGCCCGCGCATTCCCCATGGATTGCCGATGGATTTCCAGGGAGCTCTGTGCTGCACACGGCAATTCCCAGCAGCCCAGAGGGATGGGGAACCTGCAGTGCAGAGCTGGGTTAAAACCGGAGGCTCGTTCAGCTGCAGAACCCCGGTTTTCTGGGGCTGGTTAAGCTGGACAGTGGCTTTAGGGGTGGTGGAATTCCCGATTCTAAACCCTGGAATTTTCCTGTGGGAAGCAATAGGAGGGATCAGCTGTAGGCAGCGAGTTCTACAGCTTCACATCTGATGTCTTGGGGATTTTGGGGGCACTGGGGAACAGTTACAACAGACCAAAATTAACAGTGCTGTGAGTTAGGGAATAAAAACTGCTTCTGTCGCTGATGGAAACACCTGAAGAGCTTGAGGATGTTTCTGGAAAAGTCTGAAATATTCCCAATTTACAAAGGAAGAAGAAAGGCAGGATCGGGTGAGGTATCTCAATGGCAAGGCCAGCAACAGCAGCTGCAAATAGAATTTGGGAGTGCTCAGAAACGGAGGTTTTGATCAGATTTCAGGCACCACTTCTGATGCAGAAATGTCGAGGCATCTCAGTGGGTGACCTGATATTCCCCCCTCTCACTACTGCCATGGCAAAAGTGACCCCAAGGCAGTGAGGCTTTATCAGCTGGGCTTTTCTGGTCTAAATGGTGATAAAGGTTTAAACTGTGTCAGGCACTGAGCAGGGAAACAGCAGCTGTGCTGCTCAGGCTCCCAAAAAAACGAGACAAAAAAAAAGGGTGTTTGCAAATAGAGAAATTTAAAAATCCTGCTGAGCTGCTCAGCTGAAAGTTTACAGGTTAAGAGTCAAAATTCAGTTTTTATTTTGGTGGGTTGTTTTGTTTTTTTTTTTTAATGAATAAATTTCTCCCGGCACAAGTTTCGTGGGGCTGCTCAGGCTGTGCTGGAAACGTTTGCGCCCAAACTCTGTGACCAGAGTCAAATGTGAAAAAGAGACTTGAAACCTTAGTGAGAAAGTAGCATTTAACCCAGCCAGCATTTCATTTTTCAGAAGGGGGTGAAATGCTGCTAATGAAACGCTGTTACCCCTAAAAACCTTTCAGATTTTGTAAATTATACGGATTTAGAACATAAAGAAGAGATTTTGGCCTTTTATGGTGTTATTTTTCTAGGACTTCAAAGCTGTTTGAACCCCCCCATGGTGAGGCTGAACTTACATCAACATAATTCCAATTAATCAGCGCCCTAAATCAGGCTTATTACAGCAGAAACCTTTGTACATGTGTAAAGAATCTTATGTTCCCCGTGTAAATATAATGTATTTTTATCAGCAAACTGAAAATTCTGCTGCAGAGGTGAGGGGAAAAAAAAAAAAACCAAAACAATTTCACTGCTCTGCAGCAGCCTCTTGATGATGCAAATTTGTTTTGCTGGTGGTTTCTTGTGGTTGCTTTCCACAAGTCTGGGTGATTTTAAAGTTCAGGCAAAGTCTGTCACCACTTCCTGCAGATAACCTTGTCCAGAAACGTTCGGTGCAGCTGAATTTCAACACAGCAGTTTTCTCCTTTATTGAGTGTATTTAACAGCCACTGACCACCGCGGTGCTTGAATCTTCAGTAACAGAGTATTTGAAGTGTACAGGGGGGAAAAAAAAGTAATTTTTTTTTTTTT
>VXAY01003134.1:210105-231842 GCA_013399855.1 Oxyruncus cristatus | reverse complement strand
GGGGTGTGAAGCCGAGGATCTGGTGGGTCCCGGCCCGCGGGGCGGCTGGGGTTGTGTGGCTGAGCCGAGCTGCGCCACAGCCGCGTCCGTGGGTCGCCGTGTCCGTGTGTCGCCGCGTCCCCCCTTCCATCCACCTCGCTGGCCCCGGGGAGCTCCCCCTGCATCCTTCAGCGGCACTGACGGAGCTCCCCGGGGCTGGCGAGGGGCGTGCGGCCGCCTTTGCGTGCGGGGGAGGCGGGAGGGGGCCGGTGGGATCCCCCCGGCTGGGGATGGACGGGAGGGACCCCCGGGAGGTAACGAGGAGCAGCAGCAGGAGGAGGAGCAGGGATGGTCCTTCCACGCCGCCCGTCCCGCAGTAAGCGCACAATAACCCCGCGGTGGCCCCGCACGGAGCTGTGCGGGAGGCTCGCGGCGGGACCCCCGCGATGGGACCCCCGGGAGGTGCAGCATCGTCTCCGGGTGCGGGGCGGTCCTGCCCCGTGTCCCGCAGCAGCAGCACCAGCAGCAGCTCTGTATTTATTTACCAACACTCCGGAGCCCCTGGAGACCGGGCCCTGCCCGCTGCAGGCGGTGGCTCCGGCGGTGACATCACGGCAGGGGTGGCACAGGGCACCGGGATTAGCCCCTGGAAGGGGCATTCCCGGCCTTGTCCCGGGCACTTTTGGCTCACGGAGCACCGAAACCAGGCGCAGGGTAGCTGGGCTGGGCTGTGTGGCTGCTGTCGCCGCTGGTTGAGGGTGCAGCAGCCTCCTCTTGTGCGGAGCCCTGCAGGGTGACAAGGTGAGGGGCTTGTGCACCTCCATAGGAACCTCTGGGTCCGAGCCACAAGTCTGAGATGACGGGAGTAGCTCTGGGACGAGCTGCGGGGTCGTAGCTTCAGGGTTTCACGCTGACTTTTTGAAGCCAAACCGATTTTAAACGCTGCGCTTTAAGACGTGATTTTAACGGGGTGGGGGTGAAAAAAAAAAAAGAAGTGTAATCCTCGCCTCCTTATCCTGCAGTAGTTGACTGGAGTGAACCTGCCCCCACCTTTCTCTGTCTGTAAATACAGCCCGAGGAAGGCCTGTCAGAGGCCTGTCAGCCCGGTGACAGCAGCTGGGAAGGGAGGGACACACACAACACCTGCCCTGCTGCCAGTGCCTTCCTCGGGGCCTGCTCCTGCTCCGGAGGAGGATTTTCTCCTAATGCGTTTACAGTTACTTAAAGCTTATGCTGGGCAGCGCAGAGAGGCCTGTGCTGAGTTAGAGGGCTGTAAACAAGCAGATACCGAGGGAGCTCAACTTCTAATCCATGAGAGGATTCTGCCTGGAAAGGATGTGTTTTGTGACTTCATTCTTGCGGAGCGCTCCCACTGATTTTCTCCGGGATCTCGTCGTGTTGGATCCGCGCCTCTGGTTCCTTGTAAACGTTGTTTGCTGTGTAACAGCGGGGCTGGAATAGGGAATTAAGATGTTCTCCTTTTCTCCCTGGATCCCTGATTCTTGTTTCCTGCTGAAAGGCCGTGTGCAAGTGAACGTTGTGCTTTGAAGCTGAGGTTGGGAATGCTCTGGGGAGAGCAGAGATGTTGCTTTCATCTGATGAAGATGTCAAGTGCATCTCTTCTTTATTTATTATTTTAGTTTTCTTTGTAGGTGTGTCTTTCACAGTGCCAGGGTTGGAACGATTGGCAAAGCTGTGTTGGGCCTTGAGCTCCCTCAAGTCCTCTAGATTCAGAGATTTTAAATAAGGGATTTCCTTTCTTTGCTGGTGGGTGTAGCTGAGTCAGGGTTGTGATGAGGAAGACAACATCCCTACCTGTAAATCCGCATTCCCTCAAAAGCTCCTTGACTCATGGAATGAATACCTGTTGCAGAGAGAGAATTTAATTAAGGAACTGGTCACTCAGGGTAGGTCCTGGCTGGCAGTTTAGAAAGTGGGAGCTCCTTGATCTTGCTGTGGTACTACAAAAGCATTGCAAGGATTGCAGAGGAGCAAAACCCATTTATTTCGTGTTCTTGCATCACCAGGTGCGTGGAAGCCTCTTGAAGGGACACCAGTAAAGCCCGGCTTTCATTGGCCTTTGGCCATTAATTGGCAGAGGTTTGTTTGCTTGAGCTTAAGCAGAGTCTTCATTAGAGGTCAGCTGTGGAGTGCTGGAGCAGAGGGGTTGAGGAGGGGTCACAGAGCGGAGCCTGGAATGGAGAAATTCAGTTCTCGTGGCCGCTTTGAAGCTCATCAGGATGTCCAAGGCAGAACAGGGGAGCAGGCTCTATTTATCACCCTGAAATCAGAATATTCAGCTTTCTTTTCCCCCCTCCTTGATAGAGAGCTGTAAGTTGGTCCTTCAGGATCCTTTTTTCTGTGCCTGTTTATTTGCAGATCTTGTCTTCCAGATCTAATCACAGTGACTAACAGCCAAGGACAGGTTTCCTTTGCCTTCCAGAAGCCAAGGCTAGTCCATGAAGAGATGGGCTGTTCCTTCTCCAGGACTCTTGAGTTCTCCAGGACAGATTTTGTAGCTCACAAATCATCGTGTGTGTTAGTGGTGTGATGCCCATTGAGGATCTGTCTCCCAAAACAAAGGCATTTTATAGTTGGTCTTTTTGGGGGGAATAAAAATACTGTTTTCCACAAATGCTGTGTCCTGGGCCTGAATCACATTCCCTGGTCCCTGCTCTTCATCCTCCCTGGAGTTTGGCAGTTGGTTCTCCCCGAATCTGCTTTCTGCCTTGTCATTTTGCCTTCTTGTCCCCATTTGTCAGGGCCAGCGGCTGTTCTTGCTCTGATTGTTCTTGATTCTTCTTCTCTGTGACCCTCTATTCAACAGCCACATCTTCCAGGCCTTTCTGAGAGTGTTTTCCCCCTCTGGAGTGGGATGTGTTGGACGTCGGGAGCAGCTCTGTCTCCGGAAGCGTCACTGGACTGGCCAAGCCACTTAAGGCTGCAGGAAATAACATAATTAATGAGACTTAGTTCTCCCACATCTTGTACCTGCCAATCTCAAGTCACTTGACAATGCTAATTAAAGCTAATCACGCTCCCCTGTTTTTAGTAAATAGCTATTATCCCTGCTTCACTCTTGCTTTAACAGATTATAGTGCCAGGCAGTGTGAGTCACTGGAGCTGAGGGAATGCAGCCTGTAGGAGCTGCCTTCCTGTCTCCTCACATATCCAGCTGCAGATCAGTCCTTTTACACCTGCTCAGGTGTTGTATGGCACATTAAAATGTGTGGTGTTTTGCTAATTCCCAAAAATACGTTGGTTTGTGACTCTTTTTTTTTTTTTTTTTCCCCACTGACATTGTACAGAACCAAACTCCGGCGGTCGAGCGAAGGCTCAAAAAAGTAACTTAAAGTCTCAAAAGCTGGGGATGCTTTTGAATTTGCCCTTCAGAGGACTTTTTGGTCCGCTGGGAGGGAAGGCAGAGTGGTGTCAGAGCTCTCTTCCCTTCTCCTGTTTCACGTTGGCACTCGCTGCACTGCGAGGACAAAACCGTGGTGTGGCCTGGGCATTTCGGAGCCCTGCAGCTCTGGGAGACTGAGGTTTCACCGATGAAATATCTCTAAAGGATGGCTCGGGCAAGATGTTACCAAAAACAGACTGGCCAGNTCAGTCCATGCGTAATGCAGAAACCAAATATATCAGCCAGATACCCAGAGGGAAAAAAAAAAAAAAGAGAGAGAGATGGAGTTAATAATTAACTGTGGGGGAAATAAGAAATCTCAACGAGAGCCCCAGGAACTCCCATCTCAAACACTGGTCAGGGCTGTGAGGGGTGAGTCAGTTCACGTACCTTGGCACTCGCATCCAGGCCGGAGAGGATATCCAGGAGGAACTAATGACAGAAACTGGCAAGGTAACAGCTGACTTGACCTTCTTAAACCAGATTCAGTTATAAAGTGTCTGTCATGTGAAGATTCAAGCTCTAAATCTTCACCCGACTTTGCCCCCTTGACACAGTGTTGCTGAAGGAGGGCAGGGACGGTGGCTGAACTGCCACGGGGAGTTTGTGCCTTGTTAATACAGTAACTGTTGCATAAAAAGTGTTTCTGGCAGAGGTGGGTCAGAATTCATCCCCTTCCCCCTGGCTTTCCTCGGAAAAGAGGGAGATGTGCCAGAGTAGGAAGTAAAATTCCTGTCTGTGCTGTGACAGATGAGCTGCTGGGCAGGTAAAAGATGCTCCTGGGAGGAGCCCTCCGAGCAAACAGGATTTGTGAGCGGGTGAAAACTTCCAGGGCAGCTTGCAAACAATAAGTCCTGACAGGCAGCTGTGGCAGATCCTTCTTTAATGCCTTTGAGGATATTGGAAGGATCCTTGGAACAGATAAATGTTCTCACCGTGTTCCCTGTCAGTACCCAGCTTTTATCAGGGAAACAGATGACCCATCCAGCAGACCCAATTAATTGAATCCTACTCATTCCTGCCTTTGCCAGAAAGGGAGATAATAGAGCCGTCTAAGGAGCACCCAAAAAACGTAATGATAGGAGGTTATTTGGACAGCCAGACTGTTCTGCAATTAAAACAAATCAAGATGAGAAGTTGGGAAGATAAAGAGTGTTTCCATTTTGTCAGTAAATGGTCAGTTGGGTGGGAAGAGCTTTTCCTTGATGCCTTTAGTTCAGATTGGTGCTGCAATAGCAAAGTGAGGGTCTTATTCCTTTGTGTAGGAGGCTGTATGTTGGTAATACTGGCCAAGTCCTCGATCTGTGGCTCCAAATGTGACCATCCCTTGAATGTGGGACTTTCCTGAGCTGAGGAGTTGTGTTTTAGAAAGTGTTGGAGCCATTGCTCTTCCCTCACTCCATTATCTCCCGTCTCCTTGGCTGCTTCAGATGCAGGAAGGGCTGTCACCCCATCCTGGGGGCGCTGGCACTGCTTCTGCAAGATGTGCAGGAGGAAACGGAGCCATTTGTGTGTTAAATTAGTCCAGCTTGCAGCTCTGATTTGTGGGATTTGCTGGTGGGAGCAAAAATGAGCGCCCCTTGTTTCCAGCTCGTCCTGGCCAGCTGTGGTGCCTCTCTGGCCGCTCCCGGAGCTGGACACTGGGGCTGGCTGGAGGTGTTGGGGTTGGAGGTGGGCAGCCTGCAGCTCTAATCTTGCCACGCTGCTCCCTTATCAGCAGCACAGCCTCTTCTGCATTGCAAAGATATTGCTGCCAGGCAACCCCTCGGAGAGTGGGAAGAGAATTCAGCCGGAGGTGTCACTCATTCCTCGGGAGAGGCTGGATCCTGCAGGCCGTGTTCCTGTGGTCTCAGAGACAGGCCTGGAAAAGGTAATACATGAAGAAGCCAGGTCTGTGAGGTCGTACCTGTCCTGCCTGTCCCGTGCCTGTTAAGATGAAATTGGGAAGAATTCAATTAAAATGTCCAGAATTCCTTCCCTTCCCCGTTTCCCAGTGCTGTCCATGGCGTGGCTGAGTGGGTTGCTTTGCTCTGAACCTCAGGAGGAGGTGAGTGAGCAGTTCTGAAAGAACCATCTCTGCACCACCTTTGCTGGGTTACTTGGACCTGTCCCTTCCCTTCCCAGTTCTCTGAGTGCTGTAGTTCATACAGGAAAGGTTTTGCTTGGAATGCAGGAGTTTTCTGGACTCACTTCTCAGCACGTGGTTGCATTTGAGAACCTGAAAATGCACTGCTGTGGGTGTTATTAAAAAAATACTAAGTGAAACTTTTGATTCAGTCTCCAAAATGCCAGACAGTAAATCATCTGTGTAGAGAACCAATTTTTTAAAAATAATTTTTTTTCCAAATTACTTTGTTTTTAATAAGTTTAATGGATTTTAATGGATTTCAGTGGATTAATAGTGTGTTCAGTGACAAAGCCAGACAGACTTACGTGAAATTCTAACCCAAAGTGAGTTTTAAAATTTGCTCTTTGTTCCTTTGAAGTTTCAACGGATTTTTATGTACTTTCCACGTGATCCTTTACAGAAAATCTCTCCATCAGAGACAGACCAGGGGGTTTGTTGTGGGGTTTGCTGTGTCTGTTTTTGACGAGGAGAGTTGTGAGAGACCATGAAGTGACATATTGCTGATCTTAAAAAAACCAACCAAACAAACCCAACCAAACCCAGCCTTTAAAATGTGCTTGGGATAATCCCCGTGCTAGTTTTGCTGGGTTTGGTGTTGCTGGCTGTTCAGCGGGATAACACCGGGGGGGTTTTCCTGCTGGGCTGCCTGTGGTATGTGGGGCACGGCAGGTGCAGGGGGTTGGCACCCTGCCATCCTGGATTCCCTATGGACACACAGCAGGGATTGCCTCCTGCTGCAGCCCTTCCTGAGGCCCTCTAGTGGTTTCCTGGCAGATGTTTGGGATGTTGTTTGCCGCTGGTATCAACCTTTTCCATCCTTCCCTCTCTCTCTCCCTCCCTCCATCCATCCACCCATCCATCCATCCCTCCCTCTTTTCCCTCCTGGTGCAGGATGTTGTCTCCAGCCTCCAGAGATGAAGTGCCTTGTTAGGAGATACCCAGAGGGGCAAAGGAGGTTAAACATATTCCTTGCTGAAGGAAGTCTAAGTGAGGAACCTGCTCCATTGTTTGTGTTGTAATTGTGCCCCTGCACCTGATAAAAGTGAATGCAGAGGATTCCTGCCCATCTTCCACCATTTCTCTTATTACTTTGCTGTTTCCAGGGTTTGGAGGATGAGCTGGAGGAGCCCAAGGTGTTAGAGAAGGACACTCATGGTTCAGATCACTGTAGGTGGTCGTGCTGGTGCAGCTGAGCTGCTTCCAGTGTCACCTCAGCGAGGGTTTTGGAATTGGTGCATTTCAGCAACTCGATGCTGAAGGAGTAAAGCACATTGTGTTCCCCCATCTGCTATTTAAACTCCTTTCTGGCTCTCCCTTGTGTTCCATGTTTAAATTCAGAATGCTCGTCCTTCCTTCCGGGCCTTTCCCAATGCACATCCCACCCTCCCACCTTCAGACGATCTTCTCCCTCCCTCCATCCATCCACGTGGTCCTGAGGAGCTCCAGAGCTGCCCCAAACTGCCCCAGACCAGGAGCTCTGGTTGCTGTGCCCCATCCTCGGGGGATGAAGTGCTCCTGAGCTGTGCCAGCTCTCTCTGAGGGTCCCACACCTGACATTCTGGGAACTTCTGTTCCACGGGGAAGCAAAACTGGGCATCAAACCCAGACCTCAGTAAGAGACCAACCTGCCTCCCTCAAGCTGCAGTGCACTGAGTAATGGTAAGGCAGGTTTTGTCAAGAAAACCCTGGTAAGGGAGTGTACTTACCTCAGGCATTTTCTTGGAATCGTGCTCAGACCCTGGAGCAACACAGGCAGCCACAGTTTGGGACCTTGTAGACACAGAGAACTCTCCAAACCAAATTCCTCTTGTGCTTTCCTTGCGCTGGGCATAAGCACATCTCAAGCTCTTTCTATATTAATGAGAAGGGACAAGGAAGAAAGGCTGAATTTCCCGATAGCTGGAGTATTCCAGAACTGTTACAGGCAGCTTTCTGTAGCATTTGGTATAATCCAGTAAGTGTTTCACAGGCTGAAGTTTATCTTAAAAATCAAATAATCCATAAAACAAACCCTCAGACTCAACAAACCTGTTGTTTGTCCTGCCACAATGAACAGGAGCATTTGCATCTGACCCTCACTGCAAATGGGTTCTATTCAAAATCGGGCTTTGTGGGTGGTGGTTTTGGTCTCTGCCATGTGACATATGGACATGCAGTGGCCTTGTCTGGCAAGTGCTTGGCTCAGACTTTCTCCTTTTTTTGTGTTTCCTGAATTGCTGACGGCTTCGTGTGGAAAGTGGGAGTTGGACACCCACAGGTGGAGGGAGAATTCTGAACCAAAAATTGCCTGAGTGGCGAAATGTGTGTCATGATTTTTCCCCTCCTGGAGCTGAATCTGCTTAAAACTCAGCAGGATTAGGCAGAGCAGCCCCAACATCCCCAGTGCAGGCAAGCAGAACACTCAGCTGATTCCCTCCCCGACAACCACAATTAATTGAAAGCTTTTCCTTTAGAATTCCTTCCTTTTGTCTAAACCAGTTTTCTGACCTGTTGTGAACTAATTAATAGGCACAACTTTTCTGTTGCATTGAGTGTGTCCAGCCCAGAGGTAGATTTCTCTTCATTCTACAAACCAGAGGCACCTCCTAAATTCATCCTCGTGCCCTTGTTCTGCAGCAGAACCGCTGCACCATTAGCTGTTAATTGTGTTTTAATTCAAGTGTGTTTGTCACCAGTGCCGAAAAAATCCAGGAGGCTGGTTTTGGCGTTGCTGGGAGCCACAGATACTCCTGAACACATCTCAAGGTGATATTTAAGACAGAAGTGGGCCCTTACAAGCTGCTGGCTGTGCTTGTAGGATGGGAGAACGCATTTCCTACCGTTTTGTCCCTCCTCTCCCATACTGTGATGAGAACAGAGCTCTCGGCAGATAAAGCACAGGTGATCAAACTGTCAGGCTGAGCCCTGGATGAAGGCAGTGCTTTTATAAATGATGCTCACCTGAAGTTTTTATTCAAGGCACTTCCTTAACTACGTTTCCCACCAAGATCCTGGCTCCCAAATCTTTATTCACCCCCCGCCCCGTGCCATATAAGCAGAGGGATGGAGTTTGCCTCCTCAGCACGGCCCAGAGAACAGGAACTGCAGTTCATCTTAGTCTGTGCTCTGATATCATCTGGCTTTTCCCTCTTCTCCGAAAGGTCAAATGTTTTTGCTGACGTTAAGTGTGTTATGAGGTCAAACAAATGAATGCTCGTGAAATGCTTTTGCAGAAAGCTGTGTGCAGCAGATAATTCTCTGTGTGTGTTCATCTCTCTGTCAGATAAAGGCAGCTGTAGGATTTCCTGCTTTGCTCATTGTTCTGAGGCGGTGATGCTTGGCAGGCCTGGACAGAGGGGTCAGCAAACTCCAAATTAAGGGATTGCAGTTGTGTCTTTCTGCTTGGGATTCATTTTTTGTCTCCAGTGGGCTCTGGTGGGGGGGGGGGCCTGTGTGTTCTCCAGCTGATCAGGAAAGGAAAGTTTGGCGTGACATTATAGGAGGGAAGAGGTAAAACTCGGTGTATTTAGTGATCCATGGTGAAGTAAAGGAGGGATTGCACCATTTCATCTCAGATCAGTCAGGTCTAAGGTTCAGACTCAGTCTGGTTTCTCACTCAGGGTGAAGTGGTTGCCAGCCCTTGCTCGTGCTTCCCTCCAGATGGTCTGTCCCTGGAATCCATGTCTCCCCGACAGGGCTTGGTGCTGTGCCTTGGGATCCGATTGCACTTGGCCCCAGAAGGAGCACGCTTAGTCTCCTGCTTCCGTGCACTTGGAGGCTCACAGATTCCAGGTTCTGAGCTCCATCGGCGCTGGGATGTCACATATCAGCTGCTGTGTCAGGGGCTTGGAATTCGGGGATGGTTCTGTGGTCTTGTGACTGTAAAGGTTGGCCCTTGGTTAGCTCGGGAAGGCTGGGAGGTGTTGCTTTTACTCACACCTCGCCAGCAGAAAATAAGGAGGGATTCTGCCTCGTTTTACATCTGGTCTCTGCCCTGTTGCAGATTTAGGGTGCAGTCCTCAAAGTGCTCCTCACCTTGGAGGGCAGCTCAGTGCTCTGATGCGAAGCTGACTCGGTTTTGACAGAATCCTGGTGCATGTGGAGGGCTGGGGCAGGATACAGGTGAGGACTGTCTGATTTCTGACCTCTCTGATTAGAGTCAAAGACAAATCCTGCCAAAACCCAGAGCAGACAGTGCAACTGGGCAGACCAATTCCTGACAAGACCCCCTTTCGAGGGGGGTTTAGCCTCTAACAGGCTGGGAAGTGAACCCTCCTGTGTCAGGATGGGCCCTGCAAAGCTGGGGCTGTAACTTTAATTGGAAAAGGTTAATCTGATTAGTCGGTGTTTGCAAAGAGCTTTAAGAATGAAAACTGCTGTGGAAGCGCTGACTGTTATGATCAGGATAGATATGATCTATCAGCAGTTTCATGGATGAGTAAGACTCCTTTTTTTTTTCCCCCCCATTTGTGGGAGCTGCCTCCTGGAGAGCAGAAGAAAAACATTTAGGAAAAAGAGGCAAAAATGGGTGTCCTGTTGTCATAGTGGTGTCACCCCCCCTGTTGAGCAGTTGGTTCAGTGGGTAACACTTCCAGGAGCAACTTAAATACCTTGAATCTGCTTTCCCAACCGTGTCAAGAAGACCTGGGAGAAGTGCTGAAGATGGGGGTTTCCACAAACACCACTTTGGTACCTGAGGGCTTTGTCCACTTGAGGAGTTGCCATTGCAGGTCAAGGTGTGTGTGTGAGGGGGGTTATTTCTTGGTTTTCTCATTTTGGGGATGGATGGTGGTGGTAGGGGAGTAGCTGGTGTTGTTCCAGTGTTTGAGGTCCAAAGTGCAGGCTCAGAAACTGAAGAGAATCACATGTTTTATGGAAAGGAAAATCCTCCTGGGAGGAGCAGGCAGAGTTCATGATTAATTTGTGGAAGTGCATGGACGCCGTGAATCAGGGAAGGGGACCTGCTTCCTTTAGGCTTCTTCCACCATCAAAAGAAACACTTGTAGTTTATAGGTGTGGGATTTGAAAAAGAGATTTCGACCAACACAAAGAGACCCAGCCTTGAGCTGCCTTGCAGGTGCTGTCAAATGATGTCGCACTGTAAAATGGTGTTTCCATCCTGAATAGGGTTTTTAGCTGTCTCTTGCTATCAAGAACAGTCTTCAGAGGCTGTGCCTTGCTTTGGCTGCTGTCAGATGCTCAGATAAAAAAAAAAAATGAAGTACTGGAGTGTGGTTTATAGAGTGGCTTCAACCGTCAGAGCTTTCAGGGAGTTATGAAGGAGAGTGGAATGCAGGAATCCTCCATTTCCCATGTGGAAACTAGGGCAGAATAGAGAGAAAAACTGGTTTGGTGACTCGTGTGCTTACCTGGAGGGTGAGAAAATGCAGGTCCAGCTCCCAGTTTTCCCGTGGGCTTCTGGGGTGTCCTGTCAGTGAGTGACCCAGGACAGGAGCTGGCAGGGCCGACTCTGGTCCCCGCTTTTCCTCTGGCTTTGTCGAGAGCTGGGCCTTGACATGTGCATTTCCCCAGAGGTCTCTGGGAGGCCAGGCTTGATGAAAGTCATCTCAGCACCTCTGTAGTCATTCCAAACCCATTAAGTGCCGGAAGAGTGACTGGAGACTTCAATACTGGAGTGATAGGGAGATGGCAGATAAAGGCAGCAGGGAGAGGTGAGGGCAGTCAGCAAGTCAGTGCTGAGCCGTGAATAAATATCTGTGCTCCTGATCTAATCCACAGACATCACTCCTGTCTCCTGGCTGCTCTGCCTCTTCCCTGCCCTGGATCAAACCCTCGATCACCCTGTGGGCCGGGAGACCGTTGTCACCTCCGTGAGCTGAGCGTGGTGTCTCTTGTTTTCCCGAGCGCAGGTTTGTGTGAAGTCCCCTCTCCTGTGCCCGAGTGCGTTCCTCTGAAGCGTCGCCAGCGTGTGGAGCCTGCCCCACACACCCCTCCCCTGCCAAACCACGGCCTTTACCTGCGTGTTCCGGTGTTTCCCGTGCGACCCGTCCTGCGGGAGTGCCTCCTGGGCCACCCCAGAGTTCACCCAGCGCTCCGTGGCTCCAATGGTGAAGATGACAAGGTCCAAGACTTTCCAGGCGTATCTGCCTTCGTGCCACAGGACCTACAGCTGCATCCACTGCAGGGCCCATCTGGCCAACCACGATGAGCTCATTTCCAAGGTATGTTCCCGACCTCACCCGGGCAGCGGGAGGTGCGTCGGCTCACGCTCCGGGTCACCTGCCATGGAAGGGCCTGGCCTTACCCACTGCCTCCATTTTCACTTGGGAAATGGGCCCTCAGCCCAAAGGATCTGTTTGTGAGCTGCTGTTCTTGTTTTAAGTGATTGTGGTCTTGGACATCCTCATGAGGGGCAGGTACCGACCTCTTCACGCTGTGGCCGTGACAGGACGCGAGGGAGCGGCTGGAGCTGAGTCAGGGAGGTTTAGGTTGGAGAGCAGGAAAAGGTTTTTCACTCAGAGAGTGGTTGGGCACTGGAACAGGCTCCCACAGGGCAGTCAGTGGTCACAGCACCAAACCTGTCTGTGTTCAAGTGTTTGGAGGACACTCTGTGGCACACAATGGGAATCTTGGGGTGTCCTGTGCAGGGCCAGGAGTTGTACTTGATGATCCTGGTGGGTCCCTTCCAACTCAGAATATTCTATGATTCTATGACCTTGAAAACAGCAGAGGGGACAGGATTCCAAATCCGGGCCTCAGGAGTGTTTGCAGGTGGTCTGACCCTTCCCATGAGCCTCCTCCCTCTCATTTCCAGCTGTGAAACCTCACCGATGGTGAGGACTGTGGAAGTCACCTTCCCAGTACTTGTTGTTCATGGACACACCCGTCAGCAGAGCCAGGGGGTTGTTGCGTGGTCGTGGTTTGGAGGAGAAGTGCCTGGAGAAGTTGTCTCTGTTAAACTCAGAGCTGTAGCAAGAGGCAAGACTAAAGCCCCTGCTTGAGGGCAGGTTCTCTGATGCCTCTGTCGAAATATGGGATGGGTTACAAAGATTCCTGACTTGGTGCTCAAACCCTCTTGTTTTTGCCACTCTATTGCCAGGACACTTTGCAGTGAATAAGCAAGGAATGGATGGTGGGATGTGCTCTGAACTGGGGAGGGTGGAAAGGTTCTGTCCCGTGTTCTCGTCTGTTGATCAGAGGGTAAAGGGTCTTGAGGACAAGGTAAATTAAAAGCTTTCAGAGCCAGTAAATCAGGGGCCTTTGATGCAGAGGGAGCAGGGCAGTGAGAAGATCTTGTTCAGAAGTGTGAAAACTAAACTTGCTCAGAGTGTGTGTTGGAGCCTGCAGTGCCTGGCTGTGGTCAGGCCTGGAGCTTCCAGGATTCGGCTGCCTTGGAATAACTGTTCCGTAAAGTTTATTCAGCTTACAAAATCTGTGTTCAGAAAAAACAGACGCAGCAGAAGGTTTGTGAGCTGAGGTGTCTGGAAATCGGTACTGTGAGCTCTGTTTATGTGCAACTTGAACGGAGCAGCTTCTTGGAGCAGCCCTGGGAGAAAGGCCGGGATCACCAGGGGCAGAGGTGCTGTGTCCATGGGGAAAGTGTGCAGTGCTTCCCCTCTTCCTGCTGGCACAGAAGAGATTGCAGGGTGTCACCTTGCACCAAGGGCATCTGTCCTTGCAGGGTTGGCACCAGCAGCCATGGAGATCCTGCTGGATTTCCATGGTGGGAGCTCAGACCCGTCACCTCCCATCGGAGTCTGTCTCCTTCCTTTTTTCTCCTGGCTGTTGCGTGGGCCAGGTTGATGTGTTACCTCAGTGGCGTTGTCTCCGTGCCAGAAACTGGAATTGAAATGTTCTGGGGTGAGTAATGCTGGTTGCAGACTGCTCCAGTTTGGGGCTGTGGCGTTTCTGAGCAGACAGGATTCCCGTTAGGATGTTACTCTGGGGCTCCTGGTGTCCTGGTCCAACTGCAGTGGTTCTCAGAGCTGTCCTTGAGGGACTGCAAAGCCTTCAAAGAGGAGGAGGTTGAGCATTTCCTCAACAGAAAGGAGTTTGGAAATGTAAATGTAATCGAAGTCTGTGCCCTGGGGGGGAAATACCTTCAGCCTTTTGGGGCAGCTCTGTGTCTTCAGGCTCCTGTGCTCCCTGAGATGGGGCAGGAAAGCCGGGCAGTGACTCCCCTCCCTGTTCACTGCCAGAGCTGATCCCCTGCATTTTGTGCTGGGACACGGAAGGTGCTTTGCTGGATGAAGAAGGAGCTTGTTTTCCTTGCTGCTTTTGCAGCAGATTGGAGTTTGTGCTCTGCTTTTTTTCCTCTCGAGGTAGCTGGTCCCCAGCCAGGGAAAACACAAGGCTTTGCATTCCCGGTGCTTTCACCTTTGGTGCTTCCTTCCTTCCCCTCCTTGTTCCATGCCCATGCTCCAGTGCAGCCAGCTTTGCAGGCTGAGGAGCTTCCAGCGGGGCAATGCCAGTGCTGCCAACTGCTTGGAATTTTAGCTCCTGTGCTGCAGAAACTGCCCAGGAATGCTGACTGCTAAAATACAGACATGCAGGAGAGCACAATATCAGACTGTGAGTGAGGTGTGGAAGTGCCAACTCCAGTGAGCTGCGGGATTTGCTCCTTCTAAAAGTTCATTTAGACTGAGCTGTAAGTTAATAGTTGGGGCCACAGTGCTGGTGGAGCGCTAGCAAAGGGTTTAGGGGTTTAGGATTTGTTTCTGAGGGCTGTAAACGTTAGTAAGGCACGTCTTTGTATAATTGAAAACCTTATAAAAGTAGTTGTGCAACCGTGATTTGTACAAGTGGCTGTTTAACAGAACAGTCCCTGCCTCGGGGTGGGGGGAGCTTCCAAAATGGGCAGAAACTTTCCCAGGCAAACTTGAATAGTTGGGGGTTTTTTATCTGTTTGAGTTGAGTTGGAAACATCTCCCCGAGGCCTCGAGCAGTTCTTTCATCACAGCCTTGTGGCAGCATCAAGAACCAGGCAGTGCAGTTGTGGCGCTTGTTTTCCATAAGAAAATGTGGCAAACGGAAGGAAGGAACAGGCACCGTGGGGATGGAAAAGGGAGTGGGAGACTCTGCAGACGGGAGTGTTTCTCAGCCGGTGGTGGATCTCATCCTAAACCTGACTGTCGCTTGAATCAAAACAGCCCAAATGGCACCATCCTTGGAAACATTCCCCCAGAAAACAGGCTTTTATGTAACAGCAGGGTGATGGGGGTTTGGCTCCATGGAATTAATTCCTCGGTTCCTTTTGCCCCGAGTTGTGCAGGGCCCACAGGAGAGCTGGGCTGCTCTCAGCTCCTCTGGATGCACACGGGCTGCAGACCTGGCTCATGGCCTTGGCTGAAACACGAGCTGGAGCTGAATCCCAGGATTGTTCTGTGTCAATCCATACTTTTATTTCCTTTCCATCTCCCGAGTTTCCCCTCTTAGCCTGCCCTTCAGCACCAGTGTTGACTTACTGTGACTTCAAAGTGTTTTGCCAGCCCTGGGTGTCTGAAACTCTTTGACAAATATGCCTTGGCAGGGCAGTTTTTGCTTTCTTTTCTACTCAAGGAAAACCTTGTACCTTAAAAGGGGTAGAAGGTTCCTCAATAAGCCATTGCTATTTAAAGCAAATAATCAATGCTGAGGCTTTTAAGAAAATCCAAAGCTGTTACACGAAGCCAGTTACCAAAATGTTTCTTATTCGGTCTTTTATCTCCTGCAGCCCCAGGGAGAAAGTGGTTTAGTGGGTCTGATTTGTAACAAGATCTAAATTGTGGGTTGGACCGTCTGGCCAAGAAAGGCCTTATTGACTCAGGAAATAGGAAGGTGATCAGATAGATGGGGTGGAGTCGAGTAACTACTTTTCCTTTGGTGTCTGGGTTAGCATGACTGGAGGTTCTTGTTCCCTTGGAGCAATGCATCATTTAAAAGGCTGTGCCAAATTTAGTACATGCTCTTGTTTCGCTGATTTTTTCCAGTGCCTGAGTGGGCTGAGACTTTGGGAACTCAACAGATTCCTGTTGTGACCTGGAGCAAGTCACTGGGTGTCTTTGTTCCTCCTCTCCCCACCTGTACAGTTGGAATGCTGCTGTTTTGTCCAGTCTCCTTGGAAGATAAAGCTCTGGAGCAGGTCCTGTCTGCTCTTCCAAACTGGTACAGTGTGTCCCAATCCTCCTCTGTGGATTTGCTGTAAAAACAGAAACGCTGTGCCAGGGGACTGCACTTAAAAAGCACGTTTCAGTGTCTTCCAAATTGCCAAAAATTAAGTGAAAGGTACTTCTTGTTACATCTCTCTTCCCAGGCACAACATCCCGTGGCTTGTAGAATGTTTAAGAAAAGTATAAAATTCCACCATCAGTGGTGGCAAAAACCTCTCCAGAAAGGAGACAAAGGGGCTCTTCTTGAGAAATGTGCCTTCTGCATCATTTTCTAGGGCCTGGAGGAACAGTTGACAAAGCAGACATTCAGCAAAGGTGAAGAGCACCTTTCTCCTTCCCAAAACGGCCAGTGAGATGCTGATCCCTACCTATTCTGGGTTATTCAAACTTTGTCAGCCCCTTTTCTGTTTTGGTTCCATGCATGCTTGGTGCCCAGTAAAAAAAGGGTGGCAACAGAGAGCAGAAAGATGCAGGCCAGAATTGCCACATCGGTGTCCTGGTGGCTGATTTTCTTTTGCCATGTGAACAGTAATTCCGCAGAAACCCGTCCCTGATTATGGAAATATGTAGAGAATGTCTCGTGGGCGTCCTGCAGTTTCTTTTCTTTCCCCCCCCTCCATTTCTGTGATCCAACTGCTAAACATTAGGCAGTGATGTATCCTCTGAAGCTGCCTAAGGCTGGTGAGGAGGTTTAGTGTTTCCCTTTGATGTCTGCGTGGAGCCTCAGCTGAACATGGTCGTGAAATTCCTCAACACAAAGGGCTGCAGCTCCTCCAGCACTGAGAATTTAGGAAAAATACAGGACTCCTCTGTGCCTGACTTTCTCAAATGGGGTTGGACTATTAATGAGGGAGCACTTAGAAGCTCCTTTTTTTTTTGATCTTCTCAGTCAGGAGTTGAAAGGTTTGTCGGCAAAACTCACTCCCGGCCTTTGTGGCCTGGTTCCTCCCCAGCCTGCAGAGTGCTGGAGCCCCTCAGTGAGATTTATGGCACTCTGAAAACATCAGACTTTGCTCCATGTTGCAACTGGGGGGATCTTTAAAAAGGACCTGAAACTTTGGTGCAACGTCCAGATAAGTTGTGGAATGAATTCAGCTACTTAGAAGTGTTCGAGGCACCACGTGGAGGTGAAGTGGTGCAGCAGTTGTTGGGCTTTGGGGTTTGGCTCTTTGCCTTTTCCTCTCCTGTGCGTGGACAAGATTTAATGTTCTTGGTGCTTTACATCCCAGGAACCAGCTGGTATTTGTGTGTCAGTTCACCTTGAAGACACGGAGTTATTTGCTGGGGCGGGGGGGGGAACACATACAGAAGCTGAAACAATAATCCTAAAAATTACAGCGTGGTAATCTTTAATCTAATGGAAAAAGAAGGAGGTTTTTGGTGTCCAAGACAAGCCAAGAGAAAATCCTGCATTTCCATCGTGGGGAAAACACAGTGTATGAGCTGAGATGGGTGTTCCCTTCTCGTGGGTCAGGTTCTTGCTTTTCATTACACAGCTTTTATCCTTGCTTTAAAAGTAGATCTTGTGTCTTCCCAAATGTGAATTTAAGTTCCCAGCTCCACGGTAATGAACTCTTAAGGCCAGGAGGAGCCATCACATCATCACATCTGACCTCCTCTGGAACAGGGGCAAGTGCATTTCATCAGGATTGCAGCAGTTCTTTCAGGGAAAGCATTTAGTCTCCATTTGAAGACTTCAAGGGGGAAAATTCACGGCTCCCTTTGGTCATTTTTTTTCCCAGTGGTTAATCATCCTTACCATTAAAAAATCAGAGACTTTGAATTTAGGTTTGTCTGACTTGTGCTTCCTGTCACTGGCCATTATTTTTCTTCTTTTCCTAATAAAATACATCTCTAATACCTACTATTCCTTGCTGTAAAAGGTTGGGATATGCAGTCACCAAGGTCACTCTTGATCACTTTTTTTGGACAGGCTAAACAGATTCGACTTTGTCCTGGTGCAATCTCATTTTTTTTTTTTCCCAGTTCCATTTAATTTTTGTGGTTCTCTTCTCCACCTTTAGCATTTCAACATCCTCTTAGGAGTGGGGACAGGGCTGCTCTCATTGTTCAGGCTCAGCAGTAGCATCTTCTCAGCACATCATCCCATAACCGTGTTGGTCTCGCTGGCTCGGCCCTGCACAGAAAGCTGCTGTTCATTTACCTGCTGTAAATTATTAGCTCTTCATGCACCGGGTTTATCAGTTTTCTGCACAGTTCTAGAAGCTGTCCAGTAGCTCTTGGGTCCTGCTTTTCAGCTCTTGTTCCCTAATGAGTTGCCACTTCCAGGTATTATTCAGAGCTTGCCCTTTGATGGGAGGTGTCAGAGTTGGAGCTGTAAGTGATGAACAGCAAAGCTGAGTGGTTTTTAGCTCCCCACGTCGCTGCTGTGAACATGAGGGAAGGTGCCTTGGCTTCCCTGAAGCTCAGAATGAGATTGATTTTAAAATTAAACCTGGATTGAGAGGCTTTCAGTTTTCAGTAGAACAGCGTGTCATCCAGGTTGTGAAATGGGCCTTTTCCTTCACAGGAGGTCCAGAGTTTGTCAGGCAGGAGTGAACTTCTGGAGACAAACTCCTGCCAGGGCCCTTTCCCAGACGGGTTGGGGTTTGCAGTGGGTCTGTTGTTGGAGTCCCTCTGAGCAGCCTGTGTTGGAAAAGGGAATAAACCAAGAGTGCCCTTTGCAGGAACAAGTCAGGATATGAAATCTGAGCCGTGAGAGTTTGTAGTGCCTATTCCACAGCCCAGCCACCTCCGTTAGGTCTGTCTGTCCTGGGTAATTGCTTCCTCTGGGGTTTACCCTACAAGTGCCTCTGTTCCCTGGGATCATACTGTCCATGGTGGGATCAAAGGCAGGCAGGATCAGGCCTCCTATTTAGTCAGGATATGGTTGGTTGATAGAACAAGCCCGAGGTACTTGGTACCTCTTTGTATAACTGTGTTTATGCAGCAATTAACTGCCGTGGGATTTTGAAATATTTCATTCTCTTCCGAAAAAAAAAAAAAAAAAAAGAGGGGTAGGTTAAAAAGGTAATAAATCACAATAGTTTTGAATTCCCTGTCAAGGAGGAAGAACAGGGTAAAAATGGATTTTTCTAATCCATCACTTTCTTTATGGAAACAGCTCTCCTTTCATCTGCTGCTTCCTTTGCCTAAGAATTGATGACCTGGGCATAAATAAAATATTGTTCCCATTTATTATCCAGGGAACTGCCAGGGACGAAGGACAGTGAATCATCAGGGTTTGTGCTGCAACTGCTGCAAATCCTGAACAACTGGAGCACGGAGCTGATCAGGTCTGAGCCTTCCTGGGTCTGGGGGGTGGGTTCAGTTGGAAGAGGAGGGAATGCCAGCAGGATCCAAGGCTTGCTGGTGGGGGGAGCTGCCCGTGCAGGAGTGTGCTTTTAATCTGATTTATTGCTGCAAAAACTGTAATTGTCACACACACATACTGGAGTGTGAGGGGGGGTTTCACCTGCTGCCCTTGGGGAGGAGGGCCCTGACTTCTCAGGGGGAGTCTCTGGTGGTAATTCCTGTTTCAGAGCAGCAGGGAATGCTGGCAGAGGGCTTCACATCTGTTTTAGGGAGCTGTTGGCGGAATCTGTCCTCACTGTTGGGCCTGGCAGTTTTTCCCATCCAGCAGAACTGGAAGGGGAAGGATTGAAGCTGGAGCAGACAAGGAAACTCCACCCAGAGCCTCCTCTCTTAACATACACAGCAGTGTTCCCATGGCAATCACAACTGTTAGAACAAGTAGCTACAACAAAGGTAGAAAACGAGGCCGAATACCTGGAATTTGGAGATTTCCAGGGACCTCTGTCCCTTCAGCAGAAGGAATGAGTTAAAATCAGATTAAGCTGAGCTGCTCGTGGAGTATCTCGGATATGAACACCTCGAGTCCAGCCCAGTAATAAAATACATTTCAGTATCACAACACTTTTGGGTTTTTTGAAATGATGAAAATTCAGAATTAAGGCAATGGATGAGGCAGTGAAGGGGAACTTTGGATGAACTTGTCAGCAATAAGGTGTATGTTTGGTGGCTTCATCAGGGGATCTTACCCAGGGACAGAGAGGAGCTGCTGCCCTGGACAGATCTGCTTTTGCTGAAGAGCAAGTCTGCTCTCCCTGTCAGCACTGCTGCTATTATGGGCTGTATTAATGGCAAACAGTGCTCCCCTGATCCGTGGACACTCACTGGTGTGCTGCTAATTAAATCACTTGTTGTATTAGCAGTTTCCACCTCCCATCCCAGCTCTGCTTTTGTGTTTGTCTCTAAAACCCAAGCAGTGGTAATAACTGACGTGGAAATAAAGGGCTTTACCCTCCCCCTGCCACTGCTCTTTAAAATGACTCGTTTGTTGGGGGCTTTGAGCCTACAGGCAAACAGCAGCACTCGCCATGAGGGTGAGTGCAGTTTTTCATCTCTGTGTATCCAGAAAGGCACCACTGGGCTCAGTTATCACCTTCTGTGGGTTTTCACAGTAAATAACAAAATTATTCTCTCCTGTTGCCCTTCTAAATACGACCTGGAAGTGGCTGCTACTGAGGACTTGAGTGCCAGAGGTGCCAAACTCATCTCGACTCCCCTGAACTTCCTGCAGATCTGGGAGTGCTGCTGCCTGTTGGGAACGAGGCCGTGGAGGTGGAGGGATCAGGGTTGACAATCAAAGTGGCCTGAGTGTGAAGCCCTGGAGATGGCCTGTCCTCCCCCAGGGCTCCCACAGCACTCCTGGTGTGCATCCCGTGCACGAAGGTCCCTCCTGGCAGCAGCCACACCTTGGAGGTTTCCTTTATTTCAGTGGGGATGAACGTCAGTCTCGTGTTGCGACTGGTCTTCAACTCCTCGTCCAGCAGGAATTAACCTGTGCTCTTCCTGGGCATTCCCAGGGGGCTAAAAGTGCTCCTCAGGCAAGACCCTTACTCTTATTTTGCCTGATTAAGCAACCTGGTGTCAGTAAATGTGGAGTTCCACAAGTTGGAGACCGTTAGGAAAGCCCAGATTGCCCTGAGTTCTTCCTCCCACGAGAGGCTGAGATCTCACAGGGAATTTTCCCTGCACTGCACGGGGATGTTGTCCAGCGCTTTGTTCCCTGGAGCAGTGGAAGGGTTGGAGGATTGTGCACCCCACAAGGAGGCAACGGGAGCTGGTCACAGAACTCAGGGCTAAATTCCCTTTCCACCTGCAGGACCTTCTGTAGATTTGGAATTCTTGCTCTGAAGGGGGAGCATGTGGCATCCATCCATCCATCCATCCATCCATCCTCACAGAAGCTATGTTAATGCAGGATTTTCCTTTGGCAGAGGGAAGCAGAACAGGAGAAGGAGGGAGTGGTTGCTCTCATGGGACGCAGGGCCCATAGTCCCATGTCTCCTCCCTTCTTGGGCTTCAGGGAACAGGGATCTGTCTCCTGAAGCTGCTCTGGTTTTCTCTGCCCTGAAATAAATGGGAATAATTGCTTTTAAAAGTAAATACTCCATCTGTTCTTTATCCCTGCAGTATTTCCATCCTTTTTCATCTTAAAGTCGAGTTTTGAAGCGCAACAAAAGCAGCAACCAGAGACCATCAAAATCACCAGAGAAGCCACAAAATATCGTGAAGTTTTATAGAAGTAATAAATCCAGTGTATTTTCTTTTCTTTTTTTTGTTTGCCTTCAGTAGTTTGTGCCTTTAGCGTTCCCATTTTGAAATTCCACTTTGAAGTCTGCGAGCTGGAAGCACATCATTTAATTTAACACATAATATTTAAAAATAAATAGGAACAGGGTCCAGGGTCCCAGAGCTTTGGGGAGGAGGGGGAATAGCGCAGGGCTCGTGATAACACGATGAGAAGTCAGTGTTGTGATGGAGCTGAGGCAGAGTGTGGAGGAAGAGCCTGCCAGGCCTGTGAGGGACCAGGGGACAGAGCAGATGGCAACTATTTTCTGGATTCTGCCATTCTTTATGGAGTTTAGCTCGGCTTAATCTGTGTTAGAAATCTGTGTGCTCGAGGCAGAACAAACCCCTTGATCTGGGGCGATTTGTGTTTCCCTAAACACTGATCTCCACTAATTACAGAGCCAGAGATCTCCTTTCCGCTGCAATCCCAAATCACCTCCCGCCCTCCCCCCCCCCCCCCCGGGGGCACAAAGAACGAGAC
>VXAY01003134.1:187666-210097 GCA_013399855.1 Oxyruncus cristatus | reverse complement strand
GGTGCTAAATGGACAGTGACACGTGGATTAATAACCGGGAATGTGCCCCTGGATCCTGACCCACTTAAATCCCTCTGTGCAGTTCATGTGCCCGGGAGCAAGAGCCCCGTGGGAGCGTCGGTGTCACCTTCGTGCTGTGCTGACGTGTGGCCGAGCACGGCTCCCATGGATCAGGCAGCACTTCCAGCGGGATCAGCCTGGACCTGTCCTCCTGGGCAGCAGGGATTTTGTGGAGGTGGCACTGCCGAGCAGGTGCTGCCTGAGGTTCGGGATGTTTTTCCGCAGCGTTTTTAGGATTTTTTGTTTGGTTGGTTTTGGTTTTTTATTCAGCTTCAGCTCCTGGAAACGTGAGGGGATGAGGGAATCTCGCTTGGAAAACTAAACCAAAAAAAAAAAAAGAATTTGAAAAAAATGATTTCAAATTAACGACTAGTTAAATTTTCCTGAGTGTTTGAAGGATCAGGATGGGGGGGGGGCACTGGAACACATGGATTGCAGAGCACAAGGGCTCTTGTAGGTTGGAGTAGGGATGGAAGAGGCTTCAGCTTCCTTCTCTGAGCATCTTTGGAACTCTGCCCTTCAGTCTCTTGTTGTGGCACAGGGAGGGGGGACTCGGACCTGGCTCTCACAACATGGATGTTCCAAGGGCTGAAGGTTCTCCCCTCATGGCAGAGCAGGAATTGATGTTTTCCCAACAAAAGTGGGACGTAGTGGAAGCATGAGGTTCTGCAGGCACTGATAATTTGCCCTGTTAATTGACTTTTCCCTGGCAGTGTCACCCTAAGCCTTTGTCAAGCAGCATTTCGTGGCAGTGATGCCAAGAGGATAGGGATAGGGATAGGGCTAAGGATTAGGGATGGGGATAGTTCATGGCCGTGTGTTCAGACCTTTTGCACTGTCTGGTCTCTCCCCACCTTTCCTGTGTGGTGAAAGTGCTGAGTGGGTTCCTGTCTGGACAAAAGGCTCTTATCAGGACACAGCTCATTCCAGGAGCAGGGAATGCCAGGGTTGGATGGACACCTGCTGCTACCAGGAGGCAGGATAAAAAACTGCCATCACATCCCCCACCAGCATTAAACCAGACCAAAGTCTTTCATCTTCCCAGTCTGAGCATCTTCCTGCTCATGGGCTGCATAACCTGGGACACAAACTCGGTGGGAAACTGCTGGGATGGAGCTTTTCCAGGGATGGAGCATGGCAGACTTGGGGTTGTTCTCTGTGTGTGTGCACAGCAACATAAACTGCGGGGGAACAAGGCTGTGCTGAATTAATTGAATTATTTCAGAGATGAGTTTGGTCCACTAATTCCTTATCGATTCTGGGCTTTAAATAGCATTAAGGACCCATGTTAAAACTCAATTAAAACTCAGGAATGCAGTGGTGGGAACGGGGTAAGGTCACATCCGTGCACGAGGTGGAATAATGTAACTGTTTCCCTTGACATGGGTCCGGGTCTGTGTCTGGTGCAATCAGAGCTAAATTGAATCTCTGTGTAATCTGATCATGGGCTGCCCCTTCTGTGAGGAAGAACAAGGTGGAATTGATGAGCCCTGAGGAGGTCTCTGAGGCCTGTGTGGATACAGGGACCGAGTAATTGAACTTGGGCTCCCTTGGGGGATGCTGGAGTGTGAAGTGAGTAGATGGCTGAAGTGGCTCGTGCTGGCCAGGGCAGCCTCCGGAATCTGCAGCAGGGATTTTATTAGTTACATTTGCCAGTTTTCTTCCCACTGGTGTGGTGTGGTGGTTCCTCTAAACACACTGCAGGGCCAATCTTCTTAATCAAACCATTATTACCACAATTAACGGGGCTTGAAGGGCGCCGCTGAGGCGGGGCTCTCTGCGGGGTGCTGGTTGGTAGGTGGGAGAACAGCTGGTAGGAACTGGGATTAAGTGTTCCAGGGAGTGGGACGAGCGTGAGGAGAGCCTGGGGATTGGGGCATATCTTCCTGCACAGACTCACGTGCGCTCCAGTTGCACTGACATCACACTGGGTCTTACTCAGAGGTCTCCTCCCCCTGTTCAAGCTGTATTTTATGGGAGCACCTCACCCTCGGATGTTCAAGGGTCAGATCAGCGGCGAGAACAGATAAATCTTGCGTTCAGCGTCGGGCAGATGACTGGAGCAACCCATCAAACAAAGTTGTACACGGTGGTGGGAAATAAGTGATCGCAGATCCTCTGAATGGGGGTCATTGGGTGGATTTTTCTGGCACAGCCCCCCGTGCCTGGGGGTTCATCCTACACTTCTCCTCCTGCTCTGCTCTGTCCCAGCGGAGATATCACAAGCACAGAGAACGTGTCCTTTTTTTGGGTTTTTTTTCAGAGTCCTGGTGGTCATTTGGCTCCCCCCGAGCTGCCATTCCACACTGCCAGGCCGTGCCGTGGCTCTCTGGAGGTGGCTCTGGGCCGTCTGTTCCCTTTGCATCCCCGCAGGGAGAATTATCTGTGGCTTTGAGGAGCGTGGCGGGAAGGGGCACACTCTGTTCCTTTTCCCTCTCCTACCTCTTTGGGACCGGTTGCCTTTTCATTTTTGCTTTATTGGATTATTAAAAGGCTGCCAGCTGGATGTAGGTGAGTGGGGGGGTTTCTCTGCAGCAGTCTGCAGAGAACAGGCATCAGTGTGGAGCCATTTAGTCCTGGCAACTGCTTCCTATTTTTCCAGATGATTCCAGCCAGCTCTTTTTGTGTTTAGCCTATTGTCAGATACGGTCACAAAGACTTGGGGTATTAATCCTGTCATCTGTTCAGTGTGTGTGGAGCTGCTGAGTGGGCTGTGCCGTGAATGAGGAGCTGGAGGTGCTGGGGGAGAGCGGGATGGGGTGTGGGCGTGTTCGGAGCGTGTTCGGAATTCGTGCCTTTTTCCCTGGCATCACTGATTGAGTGTGAAAATTCCCTTCTGCATCCCCAGGGAGGGGAATGTGCAAGTGCAAAGGTCTGATGGTGTGAAGGCAGGTGGAACTGGGGCAGGCTGGAGTTGGGGGGGGGGCACAGCCCTTCCCTGCAGCCAGAGTGGCTCCCGAGGAATCCTGAGCCGTGCTCGGAGCAGCCAGAGCTGTGCACTCAACACTTGGTGTTGAGACCAGAATGTAACAAATGGACTCAACCAAACCAAGAGCTCCCAAGGTCGTGGGTGCTGGATGTACCAGGATTCCTGGCCTTGCAGGCTGAGTCCCTCTCTGGTGGCTGCCACGGGGGAGCTGGAGCTGGATCCCGGCTGCGCCGCTTCCTCCTGCGGCAGGTCTGTGACACCCAAACTCCCCTGCTCTGCCTCTCAGCAGAGCTGCAGCTCTGCTCTGGGCTTCTCTGCCAGCAAACTGGGAGAACTCTCTGCTCTGAAGGACTTGTGTCTGCCCCGTCCTGAGGTTACAAAGCAATCTGTGGGATTGGCCCTTAACTGGACCCAGGAGAGGGGAAAGGGGAGAATCCATTCCCCTCAAACCTCCTCCCCCTCCAAGCATTTGTTTGTTTTTAAATGACAGTTTCACAGATCTAATTTGGAACCAGCACAGCTGAGGGGGCCATAAGGAGTGTCTGTACATCGGGTGATAGGAACTTCTCAAACCAGAGCAGCTGCCAAGGCATCTCAACGTGGAGCTTCGTGGCACAGGGACGGCTGAGCTGGAGAGGATCCGGCCACACTGCTGACTCCAGGCTTGTGCTTTCCCACCTGGATACTCAGAGCAGCCCTCCTTGGGCCCTGCAGCTTTGAGATGCCGAGCACCCCGAAGCAGGGAAGGGTTCTGAGTGTGAGTGTCAGGAGGAAGGAGCTGTTGTGCCTCTCAGAACCCCAAAGCCTGTGTTGTTTCTTGGAGGGGCTCAGCCAGGATGGGGTGGGAGGGGTTTGGTGCTGGCATTTACAGATGTGTTTCCAGCCAGACACTGAGCATTAGCAGTGCAGAGAAAAATATGTGCTTGGGCTTTTCAGTGGGAAACGGCAACAACAAAAAAAGATCCTTTCCATTTCTTCCAGCTGGAAAGTGATGCCAGGAGCTGTTATTTCAGAGAACAAGAAGTCTGGATTTCTCTGTGTGTGTGTGTGTGTGAGATGCACCTTTGAATGTGTATCAGGAAAATCTACCCAGAGAAAATGCAGAGCACAGAAAGTAGGTCTGACTGTCACTTCAGTGAAAACCAAGTGTGTTTTGGAAATGTCTTTGTCTGTGTCTTAAAAAAAAAAAAAAACAAAAAAACCAGACAAACAAAGACAAGAACATCTGCTTGTGGATAAATATACCCGTTTTTTCTGGGTTTGTACTTCCCATTGCAGCATGTGCCAGTTTTTCTGGAGCGCCAGAAGCGCAGGAACATCTCCAGAAAGTGCTCAGGTTACAACACCTGGATAAAACCCTCCCGTGCCACCTTTGTAGGGCCACAGTCAGCAGAGGGCAAATGCACTGGCGAGCTTGGGGTTGCCAAACTTCTCCAGCTTCTTTTTATATGTTTTGCCAAACCCTGAGCTCGCTGGAGGGGGGATATTAAGGCAGCAGCAGCCCTGAGAGCTGAGCAGTGGTGTGTTGAGTTCTGCTTGGACAGGGGATAATTAATGTGATTTTTTTCTTCCCAGTGACCACCCTTAGGTCCCCTAAAGCACTGACTTGAGCTGGAAGGAAGGGCACCTCTGAAAGGATGCTCCTGTGCCTGGGAGTGGAATGGAACAATGTCCAGTGAGCCCCAGCACAACTGATGGGGTTGGTTTTGTTTATTAAAGACAGGCCTTTGTGCAGCAGCAATGGAAAATCCTATTTCTGTACCAATAAAAACCTTGCTCCCATGGTTGTTGTTATTGGCAAACTCAGTCCCTTTGGTGTTTATGGAAAAGGATTTACTGGGAAGGCCTGGATGGTTAGCAAGGTTCATCTGCTTTCATTTTGCTTTGATGGGCACACATGTTGCTGTGAGACTCGGTGTGTCATCCCTGAATCTGTGTTCCCAGGCTGGTATCCCTGTCCTGCAGCACGGACAGCCGGTGTCCCTCCTGTTCAACAATTCCCAGGCCCAGTTGGATGTGGGGGTATCAGCCAGCTGACAATGGCACTGCCACAGGACTGCTGCAGAAGGATTAAAAGAAGCTTCTCTAATAAATGCAATTACACAAACATGCCTGAGCCATGTGTCCCGTTTAATTCCTTCCCAAGAAAAGAGGCATTCCTCAGGGCACTGCCTTTGGCTGGCTGACAGAGATAGCCCACTGCCTCGGGCATCTTCTCTGAATCCAGAGTGGTTCCTTCTGTGCCCTGAGTGGCAGCTAATATTGGGCTTCAGATCCCTCTGAAGAATGGTTATTGCTGCAGGACTGAGAGGATTCCTTGCCAGGCAGTGATTTTGTAGCTGGCAGAGCCCTTGCTGCCATGCAGACCTCCCAGGCAGCTGGCACTGCTGGCCCTGGCTCCCTGCCCGTGTGCCCAGGGGCATTTGTGCCCACTGCTCTGTGGAAAGGATCCTTCTGCAGTGGGGGATCTTCCAGGAGGAAGCTGTCGTGGCTTTGGCTCTGTTTGCCCACGAGGCAGGAGCTTTGCAGGGGTGCATCCCTAGGGCTGGACTGATGGAAGGGGACAACCCAAGGAAGGCAGGGACCCCCCAGGGTTGTTTGATGTGACATGAGGTTGCTCTTCACTAAATAAATGACCAGTGTTAGAGTTAAAACCTTGCATGTTTCTCTTTCCCCTCAAAACCCCGTGTCCCACCATTTTAAGGGCATTTAGTCTGAAATGGTCAGCTGAGTTTTTAAGAAAACCATTAAATATTCAAAAGTTCTTGGTGAGGTGCAAGGTAAAGGATTAAATAGCCCAGAAAAGCTGCTCTTTGACTTTCCCAGCTCCTGCCCCTCAGTGCAGACATTCCCTGGGGTATCCCACGAGGAACCCTGTGCACAGACAACTGTGCTCTTGCTCCTGAGCACCAGATGTTTAATTCAGAGCGTGCTTGTCAAAGTGCATTAAAAATGCAGGCGGCACTTGCTGGTGTCAGGGGTTTTTTGTCAGCGAGGCACCGTCACAGGGAGGTGTTCCAGAGGTGGCACAGTGGAGCCTGCTGGCTCTTGGAATGCCGGGAACACCTCGTCCCCTGTTTATATCCAGTCCTAAAGGTCTCCTGGACGTCAGTGGGAATGTGAGGCTCGCAGACCCCTCGGCAAGGGTGAGGTGCAGAGGTCGCGTCCGTGTGCACAGCTCCCGGCACAAACAGATCCCAAACCTCTCCGCTGGGCTCGGCACCTGTCCCTGCAGTATTCCCAAGGGGAACTCACGGGGTGTTTCAGCTGGGGCGGTGGAGTGGGGAACCTCTGTGAGCACCTTGTTTTTGGAAAAGGGATTCGAAGCAACGTTTGGCGGCCTCGGGGTGGAGTTCATAAATGGGAGTGGGAAAGGGTGAAAAGAGACGTTGCTGGGGTAGAAAAAACGACTCAGCCCCTGAGCAGCACGTTCCTGTGTGGAAACACTGGTCATTCCAGGGGGTTCCCGGTGGTTTCCCACCTGTGGAATGGGCAGAGGTTGGAGCTGAGGCAGCTGCTCCCTTCCCATCTGCAGGACAAAACCTCATCTCCCAACATTTCTCCGTGTGCTCTTCCCCAGGGGCCTGGATCAGAGTTTCCATAACCACCATTGATGCAGCCGTGGAGGGCAGGGCCTGGCTTGGCCTCTTTTCTCTCCCCCCAGCCGACTGAACTTTGTTTTCTTGCCTTTCAGTCCTTCCAAGGAAGCCAAGGACGTGCTTATCTCTTCAATTCCGTGTGAGTACCGCGCATGTGGCACCTGTGGCCTGGGGCGGGTGGGAGAAAACCCTCGTGAGGGGAAACCAAAAGGATAGTTTCCCTTAAAAAACCCTCTGCCTGGGGCTTGGGAGCTTGGTGGAAACGTTTGGAGAGAGAGGCAGGAAGTGGCACTGATTCATATTTGGTTCCTGGTGAGGTTGCAGATGAGCGGCGAGGAAAAGGTGATTTTTTTTTCATCATCAGATTGAGAAATAAGAGCTAATGGATGAGTCACTCTCTGCTCCAAGGATGCAGTTGGACCAAAGAGCCAGAATTTCGTAAATGTAGAGATAAATGATCTCTAAATATGCACTTTTTAGAGCTAACATAAAACCCAAGTATAATTTCCCGGCGACTGAAAATAGTTTGGGTGAGGTCGCTGCTGGGATGTCTTTCACAAGAACTGCTGATTTCAGTTCCATTTTTTTTTCCATTTCTCCATTCGGGAAAGCAAAAGCACCATTTTATCAATTTGAAGATGAAGATCTCTCTCAAATGCCTAATTAGCACGAGCGACTGGAGTGTTATTAATCTCCTGCTCGGAGCTGCTCGAATAAAAACCTCATTTTACCTTTGTCGCTCCTCTCTGGAACTGCGAGAGATTGCCCTGAACCTCCCGCTTATGTTTTTATGGACTGCAGTAGAATTATTGTCAAGCTTCACCGGAGGGTTTTGGTGTGGAGAAGCACTAACAGGGAGCATCTCTGCTTTCCCCCCCCCGCAGAGTTAACGTGGGCTGTGGCCCTGCAGAGGAGCGGGTGTTATTAACGGGATTACATGCGGTGGCAGATATTTACTGTGAAAACTGCAAAACCACGCTGGGGTGGAAATATGTGAGTACCAGTGTCGTCTGTGTTGCCCGGGGACAGCTTTGCTCCGGCCCTTTCCGAAAGGTGTTGGTGTTGTGGCGTGGGAAGGCCGTTAACTCGGGCACCCAGAGGGCAGGTTTCTCGTCTTCCTTCCCTTTCCCCTCCAGCCCCGTGTCTGCTCAGAGCAGCTCTTTGTGCTGGATGTGATTTTTGAGTTAAGAATTATTAAGGATATATACACTTATGGGCCTGGTTCTGGCGGGTGCCCCTCAGTGCTGGTTACCATAAACGAGGATAAATGCGGTTCCTACTGTCCTTTTTCTTCCCCAGATATTATCAGAGTAATAGAACGCTCCATTAATCCCGTGTCCTTCCCGCTGGAAACGCTACTGAACGTGGGTTTATCTCTTTGCTGTCTCTTGCTCCTCATAAATTCAATTAGTTTCAACTAAGGGCTTGTGTTACCTCCTGATTTCTGCTCCTGCAGGCACACACCACACTGGTTTGTCCAAACGCTCCGACCGGTGTCTGAACAAACCCCATTTTGTATGAAATATTCTTCACTAAATCAGTTGAAAGGCTGGGAAACATCAAAAATTGATGTAGGTGGAATCCATGCAGAAACACAGCAGGGATCCCACGAATGGAGCAGGACACTGAGTACATCAATTGGGTCTGTGGTAAAGAAATCCCAGTATTCCGTAACCAGCAGTGAGCCCAGGCCTCTCCAGCAGGGAATGACCTTTCCGGTGAGTTACAGGCAGCAAGGAGAGCAGCTGAGCAGAGCTGAGCTGATGTGGAGGGTGCAGCCTCAGTAACTGAGTCCCCCCTGGTCAGGGACATGAGGGATCCCAGGGATTGCCCTCTCCAGCCGTGTGGTGTGGAGGCACTGTGTGTTTCCACAGCTGTAACCACGGATCTGAGCAGAGCTGCTCCTTCTCCCGCTCCTCCAGCTCCACGGGAAGTTTCCCATAACCCACCCCATTCCCAGGGTTGGTGGTTTTACATGTGCTCCATCAGAGAACCTCTGCATTCTTCACAAGCTGATAAATTCTCCCTGGGGAGAGGTGGGCTTTATCACCAGTGATTCCTAAATCCTTGTTTAGTTCCAGGAGCCATTGGCCTGCAGAAATGTGCACCTTGCGTGGTGCCAGTCCTTTTTGCCCAGCCTGTAAAGACAACCAGAAGCAGGATTTAAGATTCTCCCCACATCATTTCCCTGACAGCCAGAGGGAACACCTGCAGTTTTATACTGTAGACAAGGCTAAGACTTGCACCAGCATTCCCAGCTCTGATCCATAACTCTGATTTACCTTCAGCTCATTCTTTCTCCTTTCCTTTTTTTTTTTTTTTTTTTGTTTTGTTTCTTTTTGTTTTTTTTTCAGGAACACGCTTTTGAAAGCAGCCAGAAGTATAAAGAAGGCAAATACATCATTGAACTAGCTCACATGATCAAGGATAATGGCTGGGATTGAGTGGGAGAGCCCAGCCCTAGCAGCGTGTAAGAGAATGCCATCCAACCGAACATTATATCCAAGAGTGAGAGAGTGACTGAACGCTTGGTTCCATGCATTTAGAGGCTCTGCAACCCGGGAGCATCTTCACACCCTTCTCCATCTTTATTGGTGACTGGCCTCTAAATTTCTGTCTCTCTGTCTCTTTGCTTTGTATCTGTTTGTGAGTTGACCCTGGCTGCTTCTCTCTCTGTCCCGGCTCAGAGAACGCACCGAGTGCCGACGCCATTCCCTGTGCCCAGTGCTGGAGGACAAACTGGCCGTGGCTCTGGGCTGGCGTTTTTTACCAGGAGAGGTCTCGGTGCGGGGGGAGGACCCGAGGTTTGGGCAGGAGGAGGAGGTCGTAGGGGGTGGGCCCCAAGGGAATCGTCACAGGTTGACCCTGCTCTTCTCCTTTCAGTCCTGGTTAAGCGAGGCTTGAAAACTTCTCTCCCTGTCTCCGTGGACAGACAAAATACCTCACGGCTGCGCTCCCTCCCCGTCCCAATCCGCTGCTCCAGCCCCGGCTGGCTGAGCACGAGTTGCCCCCAGAAGCCAGTTGCAATCTGTGTTGTGTTTGCTGTTTCTGAACCTGTTGTTTGAGGGGGCAGGGCCCAAAGGCTGGAGGGATTCCCTGCCTCTCCTGGTTCTCGCCGCTTCGGGGCAGGGAGGGCCAAACACCCCGACGGAGCTCGGCTGGGGGGAGCACCCTCACGGCTGCAGAAACCAAATCCCGACTCTTGAGCCCTTCAGAGAGGAGGAGAAAACCACTTGAGGCACAAGGAGGCTGGAGCTGCAGCTCAGAAGATATGACAGGATGAAAAAAAGGCATATATGAGGCAAGAAAGGAAATTCCCTAGAGGAGGGTGGGGACAGACTGGGTAACAGAGGGTACCCCTTGATTTCCCGGCCTCTCCTGAGCACCCCTGGGGGTGTTTCACCAATCCTTCACAAGTGCAAGTAGGAAAATGCTGTTACAGGATCTTTCCCTTAAGTCCCAGGCCCCACGTGGGAGCCTGGCAGAGGAATGGGGAGAGGAGGGAGCAGAGGACCCGGTGGTTGTATTGCACAGGCAGATATTTCAAGCCATGAGGTATCCCCCCAAAACCTTCCCCCCTTTTCTCGTTCCCGGCAGCCTGCTGCAGGCACGGGGAGGGGAATGGGACAGGAAAAAAAAGAACTTAATCATCTTCCCTCTACCCCTGAAATTATGCCTTGGAGTTTGAAGCAGGGGATAGGTGTGGGCAGCAAAAGTGCAAGGGGATAAGCCCCTCCCATTTGAATTTTTCCATTGTGATTCCTGAGGACCTTCCCGAGGTGGATGGAGGGGAAGGGGCGTCGTGTGTGAGAGGGAAAGGCGTAAATGACAATGTGAAGTTGGCTCTGCTGCAGTCCAGCCAGTAACTGGTGCATAACTCAAGACCATTGAACTGAATTAGTTTTATCTCTCTGAGTGAATTTTCTTTTTGTTCGTGGAATTCTTTCATGTAGGTTAATCCATGGTGGGGGGTGGGAGGGGGGAGAAATCTTTCTTAATCCAGAAGGAAAGAGAATTGTGCAGGGGTTTGTGACTCCTTATGAAACGGGAGCTTTGGAGCTGTAATCTGGTGTTGCTGGATTCCACCCCGGAGAGGCTCTGAGCGGGATCAGGCCTGGGGGGCTGCTGGGACAGAGTCCCTTTGGTGTCAAATTGGCAGGGAATGTGAACAGAGACGCTCCAGAGGGATCAGGGCGGATCTCAGTGTTGAGTCCTCGTGCTGAAACCCAAACCTGACGAAGCAAAGGCTGGTTTTTCTCTCAAGCCTCTGGTTTCGATGATCTTGGGGAGGGAAGGGCGGTGGGCGTTGGTCTGTCTCCTGCAGTGGGTGGAGTTGGATCAGTTTGGGACCAGCCTGAGGTGGCTTCTGCCCTCACCCTTCTGCTGTGGCTGTGTAACAGTTGCTTCAGCTTTCGTTTCTGGCCGTCTCTGCTTCCATCATCCACGTTCCCCTCAGAGATAAAAACCTACTAGAAATCAAAAATTCCACAGCACCCACTGTCTTGTTCACTCTGGCACTGAGCTGGTCCCATTTCCCTGTCCTTTGCTTGGGGATCCATGACAATTTGTTGGGTTTTGAGTAGTGGGAGGTAATTTCTGTTCTTCAAGGAGCTCTTGAGCCTCCACAGATACGGAGCCTTTAAAAGGGTCTGGCTGGAGCTGGGAGGAGTAAGGGATAATCCCAGATCCTGTGAGTTTGAGGAGAGCACACAGGGACTCATCTTTTGATGTTGGTCTTTGGAGTGATTGCTGATAAAAAGTGATATAAAAGGCTGGGCTGTCTAGAGAGCTGCTCAGAGAAATAAGAACTACAGAGAGGTGGTTTTTATCTGTATATTTGGGACAAGAAAGGAAAGGACAGTGATCCATCAGATGGGGCTGTTTTTAACTGGTCACACGTGTTGGACTTTTAATGGCAACCTGTCTAAGCTTGAATATGAGATCTTAATCTGCTTTTAATTGGTTTTGTCCCACCAGTCACCCACTGCTGAGAGTGACAGGAAAAAACTGTGGCTGTGAATGTCCCCAACACCCAGAGAATTACCTGGGGGGGTGCAGTGCTCTGCACAGGGAGACAAGGAGGGATGGGCTGGTGTTTGTTCTCTGCTGGGTGCCCAGTAAATCTGAAGTGCTTTAGTCCAGCCCTGACTCACTCATGAGCTGTTGGGAGCTGGGAGCAGGGGTGGGGTCTGTGCTGGGGCTGCCACGGCTTCACCTGGAAGTGTGGATGGACCCAGAGCACAACCAAAGAGCCCCAGTCAGCACCCCCTGCTCCTGGGGGTGCCCATCCCTGAGGGGCTGGAGCCGGGAGAACCAGCTGGGAGATGTGGCCCATGGAAAAGCCTCCTGGTCCAGGCAGTGCCCGAGCACGTGGTGCTGCTTCCCATGGGTGACATTCCTTGGGGAAGCACGGGCAGCAGTGGGTTTTCCTTCTGTTTTGGTGTGGCAGCCTCGTGTCTGGCAAGCTGTGAGTTTACACCCCCCCTCCCCTCCCACCGTCTACCCCAAAGCTCAGACTTGAGCTTAAAAGTTAAGTTTTAAATTGTTTTTCTCTGGTGGATTATCTGGTGGCGTGAAATCCCCATCCCCGTGATAAATATTCAGATGATAATATATACAAAGCATAAAAAACCCCCACAAAAATCCCCAGACGTTATCTTGTGAAATATACTTTTGTAAATAATATTTAATTAAAAAAAAATAATAATAATAATATATTTGGTGCTGTTTTCTCAGAGCCCCTCCCTGAGAGCACTTTTCTGTTGTTTATAAATGATACTGTTTCCTCCTGTACTCCTTGGAAAACATGTTTAAAGGGAAACAAAACTCACGATCCGCCTTGTCCTGCCAAGTCGGTCGGTTTTTCCTCTGGCTGTGGCAGGAGAGGGGGCTCGTCCTGCTCCCAGCCGGCGGGTGGGTCGTGGTGCAGGCGTGGCTGGGTTAGGGACAGCACCCCAGGGTGGGCTCAGTGGGGTGGGAGAAGCTGGAACACCTTCCCCGAGCCGGTGTCACCTCGTGCTCCCTCCCCGGACCCCCGGAGGGCTGGGGGGGCTCCCTCTGGGCACAGCCTTCCCGAGGAGAGCAGGGGGGGCAGGAGCCAGGCCTGGAATCTTCTCTTGCACCAGTTTTGGCTGGAGTGAAGTAGATCCGGAGACAGGACTGAACATGAGCTGCAGCCCCCGTGTCGTGTGTGGCTTGGGGGCAGCAGGGAGGGAGGGAGGGGGGAGGTTTTTAACTAGTCCTTGTTTTCAAACTAAACCACAAGTCTCTGGACATGGATCCTGGTTTTCTTTTGGAGGATGATTTTTATTTGTTGTTGTTGTTTGTTTTTTTTGTTGTTTGTTTTGTTTTGTTTTTTTTTTTTAAACCAGGCTGCTACACAACAAATTAGAGTAAAAGTTTACCTCTCTGGCAGTAAAGTTCACTTATTTTGTTCTCCTTTCTGTCTTTGATCTCCCCCGTTCTCCCCCCTTCTTCGTTTTTAATTCATTGGGTCTCTTGTTTATCCCGAAGTGGACCAACAGCACAAACCACTGGACTGTGTTTTGCTGAGCAGGGAGCAGCTTTCAGTGCTCAATTACTGCTGCACACTCTTTAAATCTCTGCTTTTGGTGCACACGATTTCAAAACACACAGGAGAAAGAACCAACCAACCCACCCGACCCTGCGAGCGAGGCCTGCTGTTCTCGTGATGATCAAGTGAGAATTTCCTCTGGATATGCATTTTTCTGACTGCTCTGTCAGAGTGTGTGTTGATCATGCCGTTCCCTGCACTCCCTTGTTTCGGGAGGAGCGTCGTGTTCCCGCGGGATCCAGCTGCGGGGTGAGGAGGTGACACCAACCACCCTGTGGGGTGAGCAGGGGGGAGACACCCCGAGCTCAGCTCCTCAGTGGGAAGGAGCCCTTCCCACCAGGTGAGAGGCCTCAGACGTTCAGTGCTCACAAACAATCAGGTTAGACAGGGATTTGTTTTGTTTGTTTTTTTTTTTGCAAGAATCCTCGTTTAAAAAAATAAGCAGAAGAGGGGAAACAAAACCATCTTGAGTTCAGAAAAAAAAAAATAAAAATACAATAAATCAACGTATTTAAAAGCAAGCAGAATGGCATTGTGTAAGGTACAACCACCAGTGAGCTGTTCTCATCGTTCCAACTGTGTGTATCCTTCGTTTTGTTCTCCATGAGGAAATGGGAATGCTTTCCCCACTGGCAAAACTAAGGACGGTATTTCCAATACCAGCCTGTCTGTGGATGCTCTTGTGTTTACAAATTGTGGATACTTTTATTTCCTGGATCTTATTTTATTTTTTTTCCTTTTTTTTTTTTTTTTTTTGGTGTATTCCTTCAGGTCGTTCGCTTCGGTCATAAATGCAATTGTTTGTTTTCAAATAATTGGGTTTCACCTTTTCCTGTGTTTGTACATTGTATATAGTTCTTCAGTATTAGAGGGAGGCGTATTGTTTGTCATATTTACAATATGTGTTGGTGCTCATTTGAGAAAATAAAATTTTCAAGTACTAAAGCCGCTGGTCCGTGTCCCTGCTTTGACCCGCTGGGCTGTGGGCAAACCACGGAAATCCCAGAGCTGCTCCCAGCTGGGATCCAGCCTTCCCAGTTCTGGGGCCTTCACCTCCAGACCGCGTGTGGTCGGGCTGAAAGCGGTGCTTGGGTTGGGTTTTTTTGGGCTGAGCTGATGCAATCCCTCTTCATCCAGCTGAGGACAGCTGGGACCTGTCCTGGTGCCCTGTGCCAGTGCCCGGCAGTGCTGTGAGTGCCCTTAATTCCACCATGTGGCTGAAAAAGCAACTTAACCCTCTTTGGAGAGGCCGGGGCGGGGCCCTGAACTCAGAGCGAGCTCAGGCGGGAAAAGCTGCATGTGAGAGGTTGGAGGAGCTTGTGGGGGGTGGCTGTGGGAGGTGAGGAGGAGCCGGAGGGTTGTGGGAGGTGGTTGAGGGCCAAGGAAGATGTGGCTGTGAACTGATGTCCCGTGGGTGCCCATCCCAAGGGTGCTGCTCCCGTGGGCAAACAGGGTCAGCAGTGGGACAGTCAGTGCAGTTGGCTCTTTGCCCAGCGGGGTCAAGGGAACTGGGGTTCCTGGTGTCACCAAAACCTTGTTGTGCCATCCTTGGCTCCAGGCCTGTGTGGGTGGGAGCTCTGGAGCCGACACGGCAGGAAGGGCTTGGGGGTGAGGACACCTCCAAAAACTGAGGCCGGTGCTTCAGCCACCTGAGCCATGAGCTCCTGTGGCTGGGGTAGTTCTACCAGCTCTGGAGCTGCTGCTGGCTCACTCCTAAATCCCAAAGGTGGAACCCCACTCCCATCTCGTTGTCCTGACAAGCGACTGCTCCACACAGAGAGCGGAGAACGGAGCACTCGCTCCGTGGCCACCCGTGAGTGCACAGGAGGAGGGATCGGTTTTCCACCAGAACCAACTGTTCCTGTTGGGATGAGGACACAGGCAGCTCATCCAGCCCAGGATGGCACAGTTGGAGCCTTCCAATGCGTCCCTCGAGGTGCAGCAGGATCAGAGCCCAGCACAGTGTTCCTGCCCCCAGGACACAGTGACACCAAACACACCCAGGCAAGGAGGGACTGGGGCTCTCACCCTTCTATTGACTTCAATTCTATGTGATTTAGAGGAGGGAAATTAAAGTATTCCTGTCTTGTTTCCCCACCTTTTCCCTGCAACCTGCTGCAGGGGTGGGAGGGCACGATCCTGTGGGCATTGGGAATCTGGAGGGATGGGGAAGGGCTCGGTGGGATGGAGGGAAGTGGCAGGCGTGGGCCTTGGCTGCTCCTCCTCGGTGGGAACAGTTGTTTTTTACCAGCCGATTGTATTAGACCTGCAGGGAAATTCCCCCCAGGAAAAACTCGGGCTCAATATTTCCCACCCCGAGCACCCAAGCGGCAGCAGGAAGGACAACTCGAGGGGTGTCTCTGAGCAACGGCCCTGGGAAGAGCCTCCAGCTCCACATCAGCACTTTGGCTCCAGTTTAGGATGAAGGTGGAAAAGTGCCAGAACCACGACACGTCCTGGGGCTGTGCTTACAAACCCCTCGGGGTGGGGACACCATCGCAGGGCCTGGGTCTGCTCCGCTCCCAGGGTCTGCCACGGCAATCCCAGAGCGGTTCCCAGCCGAGGAGGGGAGCAGAGGGCAGAGCTGCTGTTTGGGATGCAGGGCAGCCTCTCCACGGCTGCACTGGATGTTTTATTAAACTGCAATTAGAGCGTGGACGAGCCCCGGCAGCCTATTAATAGCTGGGGGAGATAAGCTGACTCAGGCAGCAGCCCCGGGCTCTGCCGCTGCAAACCTGCCCAGGGCCCCGCAGGATGGAGGGAGGGAGAAAGGGAGGGTGCTGGGTCCTCCTCGGGCCCCACGAGGTGCTGCAGGACTCAGCCTGACCTTCCCCGTGCCCAAGGACAGCACAAAGAGTGACAGCTCCTGCCCCCTGTCCCACCCTGCCCCTCACAATGAGGGTTTCTTCAGAGGATGATCACGAGCTATAAATACAGCAGTGCCAGTGGCCTTTAATCCCGGTTCAAGAGCAACTCGACACCCCTGCTTTGCTTCCCAGCCCTTTTTTTTGGGGACGCTGGCACTGGGGAGGGATGCTGCCAGTTGCTGTCCATGGGTTCACTTGATCCCTTTCCTCCGTTCCCGGGTGATCCGCTCCAGCTCCAGCCTCAGGGACGGCCCTGGGCTTCCCCCACACCCCCTCTCCCAGTGGGACAACGGCTCCAGCCCGGGCAGGAGGATTTTCTTGCTGACAGGGAGGATTTACAGGAGCCTGTTCAGGCTGCCAAACACACCAGGGTTATTTTTACCCGGCTCCGGAGTGGGGTATAAATAGTGTGGAGGCCACTCTCCGTTGCTGACCGAGAAATGTCCCACAGAAACAGGCCAGGCACGGAGGAAATGTCACCTGGAATGTGGTCACCCGGGGGTGACCCTGCCCTGGCTGCAGAGAGGGATCCCCAGGGGGGAAACAACAGAGCCCTGGTGCCACCCCTCTCCGTGTGGCCCCCAAAAGCTACCAAACCCCACAGCCAGGCAGGTTTCTGCTCCCTTTGGGGGGTTCTGGGGGCACTGGGAGCACAGACCTTGTCCAGGCCATGCTGGGGGTGATCATACATTAAATCTCTGCAGGATTGATTCTCCCCAGGGTTAAATCTCCCCATCAGTCAGGGCACCACAAGTCTGAACAGGGGGATCGTCCCTGTGAGGGCAGGCATTGGGGGACTCAGGGAAAGGCTGCTGCAAGGACAGCAGGGACAGGGGTGACAGACATCGCTGCCCTGCCTCCTGTGAAAAGAGACTCCTGGAGATTTTCCAGCCTGCCCTGTTATTTATGGCTCAGGATCAAGCAGCTGCTCCCGGCGGGGGCTGCCCCACAGCCCGTTTGTTCCCCATGTATGGAAACTTCTGATCAGGTGAAGTGAAATGCTTGGGAAGAAAAAAGAATGAAATCCTTTAGCAGGGGCCCGACCTTGCCCCCTGGAAATGTGCCCCTCGGAGAAGGGCTCTGGGAGAGGCTTTGGATGCCTGACAGGAATAGCAGAAGGCTGTAGGAGCGCTTTTATATAGCTCTGCTTCCTCGTGAAACCCAGACTGGTGTTTTCTTTTCCACTTGGACAAGGATTTTCCCATAATTGTGCTATTTTTATGAGGGTTTCAGGCAGAAACCGAGGGCCTCTCCCAGCCCAGCCCCGGTGTCGGAGGAGCTGGAAGGCTGGCGGGTTCAGCTCTGATGCAGGTTCCCCATCTTTGCCAAGTCCCTGTGCTGGCAGATGTCTCCCCCAGTCCAGATGGGGAGGTTTGCTCCATCCCTCCCTCGCAAGGATTGGGGTTTTTTTGGAGTTTCCTGCCTGGAGATGAACTCTGGTGCAGTTCTGTTCCAACCGGGATGCCCCGGGGGAAGGACTTCACGGCACAAACCGGGGGTGCTTCAAAACTGCCGCCCCGAGGGCACGAAAACTGACACCTCACCTATCAGTACCAACCTCTACCCCGCAGACGAGGGGCCTTCGTGTCCCCCAGGGCAGCTCATCAGCACCCCGATCCCTGCGGGTGAGGTGCCACTGATGAGGTACCAGCTGTGCCCAGCACAGGGGCCTCCCCCAGTCCCCAGGTTTTGCTGGTTTCTGGAGAAGGCAGGATATATATTGGCCGGTTTCTGGGGAAGCCAGGACGTATCTTTGCCGGGAGGGAGCTTTGCTTGGAGTGTTGGTGCTGCTGCTGGAATCTCAGCTGGGTTTTGTTGCTCGCTCTTGGCTCCTGCTCTGGGTGTTGTGGCAGGTCAGTGGGAAGGAGCCAGGTGGGAGCAGGTTTTATAGGGGAGGGAGTGAAGTGGCTGAAGGGATGAGTCCCTGTTGTCTTCAATTTGGGGTCGGGTTTCTGTCTGAAAGCAGGATTTGAGCTGGTGATTGAGCTGCTGTGTCTCTCTTATCAGGGCTGCAGGGGGAGGCCGTGACTGTGGCTATAATGGGGGATTGTCGATGTAATTCCCTTTGCAGGCCTGGGGAGGTGAATTTAATCTTTAAAACACTGAAGCCTGATGGGAATGATTGGTTTGGATTTTGATCCAGGCAAGGCTCAAGCCTTGGGAAAAGCCCAGCCTTGCTGGAGGTGGGTGGCTGATGGGGACAAGGCTCCCTTTGGATTAGTTGCCCACAAGCAAGAAAAGCTATTTTGAACCAGAGGCTGGGAATGTTTGAGCTAATCCCAGGTGGAAGCTGATTAAGGGCTCTGGGGGGAGATTTGAAGCAGATCCTGGTGGCACAGGGAGCCCTCTGGTCACGTCCCACAGCTCCCAAACCACCCTGCTCACCACGGAGGGAGGGGAGCTGAAGCTCAGCCAGGCCTCTCCCAAGGTGATGGAGGGGATTTCATTCCACAAACTCTCAACAAGGGCTGTGGAGCTCAATCCTGACCTTTGGCAGCTGTTGGAGCAGGGGAGGGCAGAGCTCTGTGCTCCTCTCCAGGCTGGTGAGCAAAGGAGGCACCTTCCTCAGCCCTTCAGCTCCATGTCACCTGTGGCAGTGCCAGGGCAGGGACAGCCTTTGCCCTGCTGTGTCCAAGGGGAATATTTAGATTTTGACCACCACTTTCAGGGTCTGGGGAATTTGACACACCCCCTGGGCTGGGTGAGCTCTGCTCTGTGCTGCAGGGACCAGAGGGCTCAGGATTTGGGTGGGATGAACAGGATGCACCAGCCATCCCACTGTAGAGGCACGGCTTTGCCTGGGAAAGGTGCTCCATGGCTCATTCCCGTTCCCAAGGGTCTCTCCCGTTCCCAAGGGTCTCTCCACCCCACTTTGCCAGGCCTGGAGACGTCACATGTGACACCCAGCACCGCTGCATCTGGCACACGAGGGGGGCAAACAGGTCTTTGGGTCGGTCGCCTCCGAGCATCTGGAGGAGGAAACCTCGAGGGCAGCCCTGGGGCATCTTCCCAAGGTGCAGAGCAAAACCCCCGTGGTGGGAAGAGCCCTGCAGAGCAGGGAGAACCCCCAGTGAGCTGCAGGTCGGGCCCTCCTGAGTGAAATATTTGCTTTTTATCTTCCTTGCCCTCACCGAGGGGCTGCACAGCCCTGACCCCACAGCAGCCCCTGGTCTGGGGGGCTCTGGCCTTACAAAAACACGGCCCTGGGAAGAGATTGCAGGTCTTGTGAGTGGCTTCCTGACCACAGAAATGCTGAATTCCCCACCTCCATCCTGCCCAGCACCCCCAGCTGGGTAAATACCGAGCAGGGACGGGGCTGCAGCGCTCAGCAAACAGCCCCAGGGGCAAACACAGTGGCCTTTCCTCTCCAGAAAAATATTTGCTCCCCTCCCTGGTCGCTCCTGAGCCGAAAACGCACTTGGGGCAGCTGGTAAAGGGATTGCTTACATTCAGTTTTAGTTCATTTCCCTCTCCACCGTGTCCACCAGGCTCCCTGCAGCCCCACAGCAGCAGTGTTCTAACCCAGCTGAGGGGTTTTAAAGCCCCTGTTGGAGGGGCCATGGGATTCTGGACACATCCCTGGCTGGAGCAACTGAACCCTGCGGCCTCCTGCTTTGTGGGGTGTCCCTTTTCTTCTGGAATGCACCCAAAGCTTGGTGCTGGGGCCTGGCCATGGGGATGGTGGGTGGGATGGGCAGGGAAGCACAATTCCTGCCTTTCTCCCCAGGCTGACCTGTGCCCACCACGATTTATTGTCCAGATTAAAGGGAAATTAAAACTAATCTCCCTGGACTCTGGGGATCTCTGGGGGGTTAGCAATTTTTTTTCTCCCCCTGCTCATTCATTATTTTGAGCAGATGGTTTTTTATTTTTAGCTCCTCACGAAGGCAGCAGGTACTGGAAATCCCATTCCCATCCCAGCAGCCTCGTCATCCGGGCAGGAGAGGGATGGGAGGAAGGATGTGGTGCCCGAGCAGCTCCTGCTTGGGAGGGATGTCCATGGTTGGCACAGGCACAGCGGAGGCTCTGTGGGGAAAGCACAGGCACCAAAATGGTTTGGATGTCTCCTGGATGTAAAAAATGTCTGTTTTCCTCTGCTTTTCCACCTCCTTTCTGCAAAGGGGGCGTTTCATGGGATGCAGGGAGACACGGGCTGGCACCTGTCTGTGCCCAGCAGAGCAAACCCAGAGTGAAAACTGTAGGAATTTGGATTCTTTTAAAGTTGCTGGATGTTTACAGCTGTTTGTGCAGGAATTCCTGCAGGTCTCAGGGAAAACAAAACTGGCTGTGGGGTGGCTGTGCCAGCCAGAGCTCCTCAGAAAGGAGAAAATGAACCCCCACCCATTAATTAATCAAGGGTAAGGAATCTGAGTGGTGCTGTGCTGGGAAATGCTACCAGGAATGTTTTGACCCCAAATCCCGTGGAGGAGCCACCGGCTCTGGCACTGCTGGGCTGGGGTGACCCCCCAAAAAAAGCAGGGTTTTCCCTGTGGGCAAAGGGAACTGGATCAGGCTTTGGATCAGGGTTTGGAGCAGGCCAGGAATGACCATCCCCGACAAACAGGAGGTTTCTGTGCTGAGCTGTTCGGGCAAATCCTTGGCTGTGCTCAGCCTCTCAGCGTCCCAAAAAACTGGAGCAAAAAAGGGAGGTGAATATTTAAAGAGCTTATTCTTTCCTGGGGATCGCAGTAGCCGTGCCCAGTGTCACAGCAGAGCAGATCACAGTGATCCCAGGATTTATGGGGAATTCCACAGGCTTTGCAGAGGCAGGAGGTGCTCGGGGGCCGTGTGGGAGATGGGAAATGCCAATCCCCTCCCCGTGCCCAGCCCAGCACAGGGGCCCTAAGCCGGCACACGAGGGCTCCTGTGCCTGGCATCCCCTGTCAGGTGGTGGAAAAAACTATGGAAAAGCTCTGTGGGCTGTGCAGGGATCTTAATCACCTGCAGGTTTGGTAACGAGCCCTGCACTGGCACACACCGCTCCCGAATTCCACTTACAAGGAAGGGAAGGGGTCGGGGGGCCCCGAGGGGGTCAGCGGGTGCCCAGGGCTGCTCCCGACGCCACACGAGGGTGTGGGAGAGGGTGGGAAGAAGCAGCACCAGCTCTGCCTTTGCTGGGCAGAGGAGAGGAAGGGAAGGGGTTTGCCAAGAGCCACAAGGGCACGTGGCAGCCAGGTGAGACCAGACCATGGAATTCCATCCCTGGGCGGTGGAATGTGTTAGCAGGGGAGCAGAGGAGCGGGTTTGAGGGGTAACAGCTGACAATTAATGTTCTGCACATCTCCATCGTAAGAGGCACATTTCCAGGAGCCACTGCAGCTCTGGGTGTGAGGTGGCACTAAAATGATTGTTGCAGGTGTCTGGGGTTGTTCTGTTTAGGGGGGTTTCCGTCCCTCCTCCTCTGGATGGATCCAGAATGGGATCTGCCCATGTCTCAGGCGCTTCAGGTTATCGTAGAATCAGAGTGGGTTGGGTTGGGGAGGACTTTAAAGCCCATCCAGTCCCACCCCCTGCCATGGGCAGGGACACCTTCCCCTATCCCAGGTTGCTCCAACCTGACCTTGGACACTTCCAGGGATCCAGGGGCAGCCACAGCTTCTCTGGGCAGCCTGGGCCAGGGCCTCCCCACCCTCACAGGTTCTCCTGGGCTGTAACGAGGAGTCCAGGTAGGACAAAGGTCCATCACACCCAGCCCAGATGGTGAGACAAGGATGTATTTTCAGGTGCCGGAGGTTCATACTCTCAGTTGTGCTAAATACCAAGATTCTCACCCCAAAAAAACCCTCTAATCTCACCAGTTCAAGCACTCCCTTAGTGCCTGTGAGCATGTGAAGGGAACAGAGTGCACATCAGCTGTCAGGGAGCAAATCTAGTTCAAACACAGCAAAGCACACAGTTCTTAGGCTGAAGTCATTAAAGCCTTGGCTAAGCTAAAAAGGCAGAATGAATAATGGTTTGAATATGCTCAGGAAATCCTCCACGTTGGACAAGATCAGAAGAAGCCATTAGTGAGGATGGACAGGGATCCTTCTCCAAACAAGGGCTGACCCTGAGTAATTGCAACTCCATAAACAGAGCATCACTCCAAAAATTCAATAACTCCCCGGCATCCGGGGCAGCATCAGCCCCTGGTGTTCAGTGCAAAGGGGGATGGATGGATGGGTGGATGGAAAATAATTAGGACCCTCGCAGTTGCAAGCTTATTTTTGTAATCCACATTGTCCTCGAGCCATTATGTATTTAACAGGTTTGTTCTGCACTGATGGGAATGGCTTTGCCGAATTCCAGGCGTGCTTGGGGACCAGCCTTCTCCAGCTTTGTTCTTTGGAATTAAAGGATAGAGGCAAGGCTTTTTTTTTTTTTTTTTTATTTTTTTTTTTTTTTCCCCCTGAATTTGCTCAC
>VXAY01003134.1:164448-187655 GCA_013399855.1 Oxyruncus cristatus | reverse complement strand
TTTTTTTTTTTTAATTATTTTATTTTTTTCCCCCTGAATATGCTCACTTCTATTTTTCACCAAGGTAAAAAGCTGCTTGCTTTATAGATTGGGGAGGGGGGGGCTTTTTACATCAAACTGCAACTTCATGGGGAGCAGAGAAGTGGCTCAACGTGTTCATCAGGCCGTGAATCTGTGTCCAGGTACCTTCAGCCATCAGCTGCCCTGCAGTATCCCCCTCATTTACTGCTGAGCCATAAATCCCAGTGTTCAATTTAGGGAGCGAGTCCGTGCTGGGCCAGCAGTCAGCACTGCTAGGAAGGGGCTCAGGCTGCAAAATTTGGATTCAGAGCTCAGAGCTGGGTGGATTTAGGGTTTTAGCTTGCCTGTTATAGAAATAAGAAACAGATGGGATTTGCAGGCCTGGTTCGGACTCCGCACTTCTCATAAGGTCAGTGTTGTTTAAGTCCAACCAGATTTCCAGTCGGATTCATTCCTGCCTCTCCCTGCCTGACCGAGGCACTAATGCCAGCAAAACTATCCCCAGGGCTGGAATCCTTGAAAAAACAACCCTTAAAACACTAAGGATGTTCTGTGTATCTTGGAAAAGAAATAATATTACCGCTGGTTCTGCAAGCCATGCGGAATTAGTGGCAATTGGGAACGTTTGTAGTCGGGGCCAGAGGGGTCCTCCACGTGCATTCAGACATCAAACTTCCCGTATTTTTAGAACTTTATAGCTGAGAACTGTACAGGGTTTGTTTTTCATCTAATGAGGGGTCTGTGAGACACGTGGAAGGGCAGGGCTTGAGGGATTCTTAGCAGTTTAGACAAAAAAAGAGTGTCTTGCCTCAATGTGTTGGGGACTCCACTTCCCAGGGCAGAGCTGGCAGACGAGTTCTGAGGGAAGCAACAGTTCCCTCATCCCCCCGAATCGAGCCTGGATATCTTCCCTCTGGAAGCATCACCTCGGCTGAACAAATTACGGAATTTAGTAGTGAAAGAACAGGTTCGAAATGCATTTTTCAGAAGGCTGGATTGGAGTATCTCATGGTCCTGTGTGGCTTTCAGACTTAAATATAATTTGAAATAAGGCTGTTGAGCCCCTGTGGTGGTGCAGAACTGTCTGTGGTTTGCTCTTGTGCGTTGCTCGCCGGTAATTCCTTGGAAAGGAGAATTTCCTGAAGGGATTCCACTTGTTCCTGATGACTCGTGGAGATGGTTTTAGCTGGAAAAAAGGGATTTACAAGAGTGCAGCACTAAGGATTCACAGACAGGCGTTGTCTCCAGTGCTGCACAACTGGGTAGATTGCCAAGTCTTGGGCAGAATAAATAGCTGCTGTTCCCAGGGTGTGTGTTCCCTGCTGCCTTTGCCAGGGATGCACAGAGCCGGGGTATCCAAAAGGAAAACACTCCAGTGTTGGCTGGACGTAGCTGTCAGCCCAGCTGGGACAAGGGCAGTGCCTGGGGACAGCGCTGCTGCAGGGAACAGAGAGCTAAAGGAGGGCGAATGTTCACTCCATAAAGGCTTCCAGCCTAATGTAGGATTAGTGGGAAGAAAATGGGCTGCACATTAAAATCCATGAAGGAGTACAGTTTGAGATCCATGAATAACAAGGGCCACGGTTATGCAGGATTGGGGATTTGGAATTGTTTTTGGTGTTTTTGTTTTTTTTTTTTCCAGAGCTGCTGGAAGAAATGAAGTCATTGGCAGGACATGTGTGGCTGCCACATGCTCTGCCCCCATCCCTGTGGACACACACAGCTGATGACACCCAAAGGTTAAACACAGGAGGGACGAGAGGATATGGGGAAGTGCAGCCCCTGGGCTGTAGATTCCCAGACAAAAAACGAGGGGGGGTTTGTGATCTGTCTGATAGGCTGGTGCCCTTGTCCCTGGATCTCAGGGCTCAGTCTGGCAAGGAGAAGTCTCAGTATTTGTAGGGTCTAGGCAGATCTCCCGAGTGGGGGGTGTGGCAGTTGGGTGTCTCTCACTCTGAACACCCTCTGTGGTTCCTGTAACCTTGGTCGGGTCACTGGATTCTGAACCACCCAACTGCCCCCTGCAGGAAACTGGCCCCGGAGGGGTCCAAGGGGTGAGTTTGTTCCTGGGATGAGTGACAGTGGCGGTGGTAAGGGACGGGAGGATTTCATAGCTGCTTTTTGGGTCTTAATTAAGCTGCAAGAACCTCAGGGCCCTCAAAACAGGGCTGTGGAAGGAAATCACAGGTGAGCCGTGAGCTACAGTCCGTGGTGAGGGCCCTGGGAAGGGAAGGAAGGCGACAGGCACCCCCAGTGCATCACTAATTGCAGGAGAGCATTAAGGAGATCTGGCTTTTCTTAATGACTTACCATGAGAAAAGCCCCTGCCAGGGGTTAACTCTTCACCCACGAGGTTAATTCTTCTGTCCACGAGGACAGAGGTTGGAAAGTCAGCTGCTGGTATTCCGTGGTCTTAATATAGAACAAAAGAGTAGTATTTCGTCCCAGATTTAACAGCTGGGGAAATAAAACTCCTTTGGATGGCAGGAGGTGCTGTCACATACAAAAGGACAATTCCAGGACAGTTCAGGATATCTGCCTGTTTTTACAGCCATGGAAATACATTTAAATCACAGCTATGGTGCACTCAAATGGGAACGTAGAGCCCAAGTGAATTATTGATTGTTTTTCACATTTGATAAGGAAGTCAGCAGAGAAATGATGGCTAATATACAGAAATAGATTGGAAGCCTCCCATAGGTTGTAACAGAAGTGCAAGCATGAGAAGGTCTTAAAATAGCCCCAGCTTTCACTTCTGGAGGCACAAAAGGCCGTGAATTAGTGAAATACTTCAAGTGGGGATCCAGGGGGGTGGGCCTGGTCCACGCCCCATGGATTTTTTTTTCCCTGTTTTCTCTCAGTGTATGTGCCAAGTGCCCATAGGCTGCCTCCCTTCATCTCCTCGGGCAAGCGTGGGGAGAAAACGTTCCGATTTAACACGAAAACCTCAGACACCATTTGAAGATTGAGGTATTCTCCGCTCTACCCTTCCCCAGTCTCCGGGGAGACCGTTCCCATGCCATTCTGCATTTCTCTATTCCTGCAGGGATAATTTCACTGATCCGAGGGGCTGCTCGGAGGATTTGCTGTAAGAGCTTTTTTAATTTTTTTTATTTTTTTTTTTAAACCACAGAGAGCGGTTTCAAATCCCTGGCTGTGGCTTTGTGGGAGCGTGACTGAATTGTTTCCAGCCCTGAGCTCCTCACCTGTCTGGGTCGTGCGTGCGGCTGACAGACAGATGGACGGACAGCCCGTGCTCTGTGTGAGAATGCAAACAGCTGAGCCAGAGCTTAATCCTCCCCCCCCAGCCCTGACCTTTTTATTCATGCCTGCACCTGGCAGGAGCAGCAATCATTCATGGCTGTGGCCTCAGAAACAGCTGTAGATAAACACTGGAGTTAAATTTAAAAAGGGTGGTGCAGGCGTGTGTGTGAGGGGGGTAAATGAACAAAATTGCTCGCTAGCCCATCATAGGCCAATTTTAAAGAGAAAACAGGTTTTTAAGAACATCCATTCAGGCTTGCAGTGAGTATGGCAGGTCTCTTGTGCTGAATGCAGTGATGGTTGGGCAGAAATATTTGTAGAACTGGGGCACAGAGACCTGAGAGTGTGACAGACTCAGGGCGGGTCAGGGCTGTGGCCACGTGCACACACAGCTCCAGCACCCTCGGACCAGCTGGCTTGGGAATGGGAAGGGGCTCAGGCTTCAGCAGGAGCTGTGCAGGGCTGTCTGGCCAACAACAAGAGGACAAGCAGTTGCTGTGGCAGATCTCTCATCCCCTGTGCCGGGGGATGCGGCTGAGGAGCCTCTGCAGGGGCCGTGTCGTGCACGGCGCTGCGGCTGAGACGTGCCCTCAGCACAGACCGAGCTGCAAATCCTTCCCCAGCACAGAAATAGCTGTGTTTTATCCTAGCAGAGCAATTCCCAGCCTGGATCTGGCCGTACACTGCCCCTGGCCCCCTGCAGAACAAACCAGGCTAAACCAGAGGAACAGATTGATGCTGGGGCTGCATTTCCTGCAGCCTCTTTTAGCAGGAACCTGTGAGTGCACCCAGGAGGAACCTGGCTGTCCTGGCAGGAGGCTGCACTGTAGAATCTGCTGTTTTCCATGGAGCTACACAGCAAGAAAATCTATCCATTATATAAGAGAAAGGCCATGTCATCTGATTCTGTCTTCAAAAGGAAGGAATTTTTAAGAAGCGGAGCAAAATTTGAAATAAAACTCATCAATTTGTAAATGTTTGGTAGCAAAGGCACTGCAAGACAGCAGATGGAGCTGTGAAAGGGGGTTTGGTTCTTTTCTGTCTAACACCTCCTTTCTCCAGCACTCTTCCTCTGTTTTAAGAATAACACTCCCTCAATAATGACTCACAGCCAGTGCCACAAAAATCCTGGCTGTCGGAGAAACTGCTGCTTGTCTGACAGGAGCGCAGGGAACACGGGTTTGTTCTGTCTCTGCTGAAATCACAGCTCGGGGACGGTTCTTCCAGAAAGTGGCCCTACTTGGAGATTCCAGGCACAAGGCAATTATCTGTCTTCCCTCGCTCAATGTAATTAATAGATGTGGTTTTCTTCCCGCGCACCAAGGGATGCCGTGTTCGTCATGGAACGGACCATGTCGTCCAGAGCAAGGAGATGAAAATTCCCTAGGAAGTCAGGCCTCTCCTCTGGGAAGATGGATAAAGCCATGGTGTAGCTGGGGGGACTGGAATATTCCCCATATCCCGCTAGATCTCTGCTAATCAGAAAAGAAAAGATATCCTCTGCTCAGAGGGGAATAAAGACGTGCTCAGGGATAATCCGGGAGAAGCAGCTGGCAGAGCTACAGCCCTCTATCACCTCGTGGAATTTGCAGTTCTGTTGGAAGCTGAACCTTAGGAAAAGAGCAGTTTCAGACTGCCTGGCTGCCCGAAGGTGATGGTGCTGCCCTATACGATGGAGTTACTGCCAGAGCAGCTGCATGGGTAGAACCCCCTTTTTTCAGTTATTGGAGCAAGGAATTGTGCTGGGATTCCTGGGTCCTTCCTTCAGCTCTGCCTTTGATTTGTGGTGTGTGCAGACCCCTTAATTTGTTTCTGTTCTCCCCATCTGTGAAACTGAGATAAGATCACAGGGGAATTGTAAAGTGGGATTCATTAATGTTTATTAGGCAGAGGGAAATCCTTCAATGAATGGCATTGTCTTCCGGGAGGACAAAGTTCAAGACTGCAAAGAGGCTGATTAAATCCAAATCTGCTATTTCCAGACTAGGAGGACAAAGGAAGGGAATGGAAAAACCTGACCTAGGCCTACGTCTGCCAAAAGCTGTATGTGATTTAAATAAAGCCAAGCAGACTGTGCAAATGTGAGCACATACATGCTTAAATATGAACCTACTGAAACCATTAAATATTTCTTTGTAAATGTACACAAAAAAGGTTAAGGAGGATGTGTTGGAAGTTTCCAGTGTGTATATGATCACCATGAGCTGTGAGTTACCAGCAGCAACATGGCATCATGAGGCAATAAATGTGGTATTTCCCATGAATGGATGTAAAAACATCCAGGGAATTGGCACATTCCACTGTGTACCTGAGGGCACAGGGCTATGGGTTGGTTAAAGGAATCTCTCTCAGCTGTGGTGCTGTAATGAAACAGTTACTGCAATGTTGTCTCCCCTCTATAAGGAAGGGCAGAAAACCAGCTTATCTGGGGGAATTTTACAATGCCAGTTTGTTGACAGACTAAACAAATGTTTATAGGTTAGACACAGCTGAAGGTGGTAACTTTCGGAAAATCCTCCGTCAGAGTGCGTGTTCCCAGTGGGGAAATATTCGTCCTGTTGTGCCAGAGGCAAAAATTGATTGGTGGTAACCAGAGCCAGTGGGCGGCCTGAATTCGCTCCTGGTGCGACACCAAATTTATTGTGTGACTTTTGTCACTGATAGAGCCTAATGGAGGGTGAAACAACATACCCAGGGTGTGTGAGGGCAGCAAACACTGACAGAACACACCTCAAAAGCCATGTTTGGTGCAGCCGCCAGAGAGGCTGGGAGCTGGACTGCGGCTGGTGTGTGTTCAGCGTTCAGCGCTTGCCACCTTCAGGCTTGACGTGAATCCACAGACAGTGTTGCAGAGGTGTCACCTTAATTCCTTAACCACACGGAGTTTTGGTGTTAGTGTTGTCAGCAGAGATCGGATTTGTTACCCGCTGTACAACAAGCCGATAATGACACGGCAGAGAGAGACACTGGTCATTTTATTTCAGAGTTGGGTGCTCAGTGGAATTCCACAAATCCAGCACCACAACTATCAATGCTTTTCACTCTTTATACATTTTATCAAACGAAGGAATTAGTGTTCATTGCCTGCAAGTAACATAGTTCTCCTGTTAATTAGTATTCTATCGGTTAATGACTCTCACTTCTCCTGCTAATTAGTCCTTATGCTCGGTCCCTCTCTTCTTTTGGGTAGGTGGGTTTCTTAGGTTCCTTTTACCCAGCTGGAGCTGATTTCAGCACAGTTGCAAAGTTGGCTTTATTACTTTCTTCCCTACCTTGGGAGATTTGCCAGATGTCCCACAAATTCTGCATTCTTTGTGCCCGCTATCAGTGGACATCCTTCTTCTCCAAGCTTTGTTAACTCTGCCCTAGGTCTGAGGTTCATTGAAGCATGTCCAGCCCTGAACTTTAACAAGGCAATTCCAATTCTATCAACAAATTTGCAATGCAAGACACTAAATACCATTTTTTGCGACGCAACTCCAAAACCTTTACAGCGTCATCCAGGTTATTGTGACAGGCTGTATAAGCTCCGGAGGATTTTTTTTTTTTTTAAGAGAAATATTGCATTGAATCCACTGAAACATTTAAATCTTAGCTTTGGAAGTGTGAGAACTGGGAAGAACAATTAGTACTGTTAGTGGAAGTGATTAGACAGCAACCGGAAGCAGCAGTCGGCACAGATTTCTCGCTTTTCCCACAGAAGAGGAAAAACTTTGGCATGGGGATGAAATCCTAATCTGAGAGCGGCAGGATGTGTGTCTTCTAATCCGGACCGTTTAAACAGGGCGTTAATCCGGGGACTCAAGGGTGAAACTTCGCCAGAAAACAGGTGTATTTTCGGTGGTGGGCTGGGACTGCGTGAGCTTTAAGGTCCTTCCAGCGCTCGGTATTCTGTGATTTTATGATTACATTTCTGATTTTGTTTATGATTCACGGCTCGGAGGCGCCGTGAGGGCGTGACGGGCCAGGGGGCGGGGCCTGAGGGGGTGGGGCCAGCGCCGCGCACGCGCGCTGGGCGCGTAAACAGCGGCGGGTTCCGGGAGGGGCCCGGGGGTCCCTCCACGTGGGGGGGGTCGCAGGGGAAGGGGGTCCCCAGGTGAGGGGGGCCCGCAGGTGCCCCCCCGACCCTCCCAGGGGCCCCCGCCATGGACGGCCCGGCCCTGCCCATCCGCCGCTCCCGCCGCGAGCTGGTGGAGGCCGTGAGGGAGCGGCCCTTCCTCATCGTCACCGGCGAGACGGGCAGCGGCAAGAGCACGCAGCTGCCCAGGTACCTCTTCGAGGCAGGTAAAGGACCCCGCCCCGCGGGCCGCCGAGGGTGGGGTATGAGCGGGGATAAACGCGGATAGTCCGCCTTGTCCCCTGAGCTGCGGGCTGTGCTGTGCTGAGAGGAGGTTGATTGGACCCTTTAAATAAAGAAAACCCCGTTGCCGTGTGTATTTTGGGTATGTAGGTGTGTGCGAGCTGACTCAGCTCACGGTGCAGGTAACTCCAGGGTCGTGGCTTCGATCCCTGTACAGAATATTCACTTAACATTCACTCCATGGTCCTTGTGGGTCCTTTCCAGCTCAGAATATTCTGTGTAACCTCAGTGTCCCAGTTCATCTCAAATCACTGGGGTTCTTTCAGCCTGGAGAAGGCTCTGGGGTGACCCTAATGTGGCCTTCCAGTACCTGAGGGGCTCCAAGAGAGCTGAAGAGGGATTTTGGACAAGGGTCTGGAGTGACAGGACAAGGGGAATGGCTTCTCACTGCCAGAAAGCAGGGTTAGATGGGATATTGGGAAGAAATCCTTCCCTGTGAGGGTGGGGAGGCCCTGGCACAGGTTGCCCAGAGAAGCTGTGGCTGCCCCATCCCTGGGAGCGTCCAAGGCCAGGTTGGACGGGGCTTGGAGCAACCTGGGCTAGTGAGAGCCCATGGCAGGAGGGTTGAAACGGGATGATCTTTAAGGTGCCTTGCAGCCCACACCACTGCGCGACTCTGTGCTCTCCCCAGGCCTGGCCAAGCACGGGGCCATCGGTGTCACCCAGCCCCGGCGCGTTGCCACCATGTCGGTGGCGCAGCGGGTGGCCGAGGAGATGGGCTGTGCCCTGGGCGCTCTCGTGGGGTACCAGGTCCGCTTCGACGACTGCACCTCCGAGGTAGGGCCCTGGGGGCTGGCGTCCTGTGGGAGCGGGGCGGTCAGTGGGCTCTGGCTCAGGGTTTTCCTCTCCGTGGGGCGGCACGGCCCCGGTGCTTCCGCAGGGGCTTTGCGTGTGGAAGGCCTCAGAGCCTTGGGAAGCATCAGCACCAGCTGTGGTGGAGCTGCAGCTGTTTGTGTTGTGTAACTCCTGTGGTGAGGGGTTTTTTGCATCGTATAACTTACTTGGTGAAGTTTTTTGAACGCCTTGCAAGTGAAACGCTGCCGAGCACCTGTGGTGTGGTGCACAGTCACCTGCGGTGCTCTCTGGGAGTGTGTCCTGGAAAAGATGCAATGATCTTAAGTGTTTGCTGCACTTTGAAACAAGAATCCACGATAACTGTTAAATGTCTGATTAAACCTTTCAGGACACTGCCATCAGGTATATGACTGATGGCTGCCTGTTGAGGCAGATCCTGGCAGACCCCCTCCTCAGCAAGTACAGCATCATCATTTTGGATGAAGCCCATGAGCGGAGCCTCAGCACTGTGAGTGTCACCTTATTTCTGTCCTTTGGGGTCACTGTTTCTCCTTTTTTGTGATCTGCTTATACCTTCCTTTCCCTTCTGCACAATACCCAAGGGTTTTGACTGACTTTTGCTATCCTAAGACCACAGAACTTTATTACATGCTCCACAATCTGAAAATAAGATGTCACCTGTAGTCCTGTTGGAATTGGGGTTGCTGTTGTGCTGTTTGAAAGCAGTTAAAGCTTTCCTGGCTGTTGGATGCTCTCCCAAAATTTCCAGGAGTTTGAAGCCTGCACAGTGCACACAAACTTTCTAGAATCTTAATTTTTCCACTCACAAACAACACCCTGAAACATCTTTCTTGCTCTGGTGTTTCTTAGGGTGTGTTCACAACTGTTCAAAGAGATTATGGCTTTTAGGACCGTGGAAGTGCCCAGACTGACCTAAGTCCCAAAAGCTCTCAAAAGTCACTCTGACCCTTCAGTGGGCAGCACAGGGACACTCAAGTCCTCAAGAGATTGTGCTGCGTGTCAGACAATCTACTGCTCCAGCAAACAACCTGCCAGCCCAGCTGGGGAAAGGGGAAAATGTTTTCTGGATCCCAGTTCTGGCCCTCAAGCATCTGAGGATATGGCAAATAAACTGAGCCGAGGCGATGTAAGAAGTTACTGCTCCATCACCTGTGTCCCTGTAAGGAGCAGGGTTTTAATCCAGAACACCCCAGAGTAAAATAAACTTGCTGAAGTCATCACAATAAGTAGTGAAACAAAGGAGGGTGCACACACAGTCGGGTGAGACACTGAAAAATGGGGTGAAAAATGGGTCTGAGGGAACTAGGGGCAAATGACTTGATCGAGAGAGTATAAAACTGAAAAACAAAGGAATGTAAGTTATGCTGGTTCTACCTATGGGCTGTGAGAGGAGCTGATAAAAAACTAATTAAATTCTGGAAACCAATTAGTGTACTTACAAAATGACCAGGGCAAAATGCATGTTTTCTTCTGAGCGCTTAGGCCTGGAACACGGGATTTTCACTGTATCAACGGGATAAAACCAGTCCCTTCCAAGTGTTTCGGGCACTTCTAAGAAAGCTGGGGTGTTAACATGAGTTGCTTCTGTTTTTCTGGTAGGATATTTTATTTGGTTTGCTGAAGAAACTGTTTCTACAGAAGAAACCCCCAGGCAGGAGGACGGAGATGAAGGTGGTGGTGATGTCGGCCACCCTGGAGGTGGACAAGCTCTCCGAGTTCTTTGGACACTGCTCAGTGCTGCACATTCCAGGGAGGAGTTACCCTGTCAAGGAGATCTTCTGCAACCTGCTGAGCCCCAGGGACGTGGGCAGCTCTGCCTATGTCACAGAGGTCTGGTGCCTTTGTTTTCTGGGTGTGTTCTCTGGTTTTGGTGTGATTTAGTCTGGGAAAGACCACAGGAATCAGCTGCTGTATAGTGTTCTGAGCATCCCTGCAGGAAACAGGGAAGAATTAATTAGTATGATGAGTTTGAGAAAGATTGCAGCTGTTATTGGCTTGTCTGTTGTTTGTTTCAGGCTGTAAAAGTCACGCTGGATGTCCACCTGAATGAACCAGAAGGCGACATCCTGGTCTTCCTGACAGGTGCGAAATGCTTCCTTCAACAGCCCGTGGTTATTCCAGGTTATTCCATGGCACTGCCAGCAAAACAGACTGTCTGCTTTGTCCCAGAGCAGTGAGTGGAGAAGGGAGAGGTGCAGGTTGATGCACACAGTGATAATTTTCAGAGCACTCGAGGAATATCTGTACCCGTGAGGCCAGATAAGGAAATCGTTACCTTGAAAATCTGCATTTTCTCTTCCCTTCTTGTGCCAGGTTGGCTGTGTGTTGTCTACATGTTTTGTTTTGTCGTTAATTCAGGAAGGGGGAATTACATCAATGTATAGGCCAGGCCCTTGGGCACTCATCTTTTTGGGAACAGCCTTGGTGAGAGGCGCTGTGGAAAGGCTGGATGTCACCTCCTAAACGAACTCTAATTATGCCCTTCTTGTGATGGTGCTGACAGCTCTGTAACGTTGGCAAAACAATCCTGTTTAAAGGTGTTGCAAACCAGGAAGGCAGGGTTGTGACGACTCAAGTGCTCTTCTGTGTCTTTTAGGTCAAATTGAGATAGAAAAAGCCTGTGACTTGCTCTTCAAGAAAGCGGAGTCTATCGATTACCGCTACGAGGTGCACGATCGGGCCGTGGAGGGATTGCTTATCCTGCCTCTCTATGGGTCAATGTCAACAGGTAAGAGCTTAGAAGGCCACAGGGAGCTTAATTCACACAAGTGTTAACTGCAGGAGTTGTTACAAGCAGCATCCTCATCGAATCTTCCTTGTTGTGATTGAAAAAATGCCATTAATTAACCCATTTGTTGCGATAATGTGGCACTGCTGGGTTTTTTGGTGGTGTGGGTGAACTAGTCAGACTTCTCTGTACTTGCACAGCAGCCTCCAGTCCAAATTCATATCCACTGAATGTGGCCTCACATGGCATCAGGATCCTCAGCTTAGGGAGGGGATGGTGTGTAACTGAAGGTTCAGCTGTCCTCACTCTTTATTTTAGGCGGAAAAGTCGTCGCCTTTTTGGAGGTTTTTGGTGATGAGAGTGGAGCTGGAAGGGAAGATAGCAGTGCTGCAGTGTCACACTGTGTGGGAAAGTACAGGTTATCAGAGGGGGGCACTCTGTTTTATTTGGCAGCAGTACCACAGTTGGTTCCAAAGAGTTAAAAGCAGAACCCTCTTGACCTTTGCTGAGCACAGACACTGCATTTTCAGATGCGTTTGAGGGCAGTGTTTGAACGTGTGGGTGCAGCTTGGAGGCTGCCAAGGGGCTGAGTGAGTGTTCAGAAGAGCAGAGCAGCAATTTCCCCCTAAAAGTGCTGCTGAGAGGGAAGATCTTACGAAGATCTGCAGAGGGAGCAGAACCGATCTTTTGGGAAGAGCAAAGCTGCATAAAAGAGAAGTGTAACTTCCTTCTTATTCCATGGAAGTGATTCCTGACTGAGAGTAATATTTTATTTTTATTTTGTGGTAGTTTCTCAGGGGACATCGTATTTGAATATGTTTAAATGCACATTAGAAAACCTCCCTTGAAGAGATTTTTATGTTTTTCAGAAATAGTAAGTGAGAAAACGCCAGGGGAAAGTTGAATTTCCACCTCTTTTTTTTGTTCCTTGGAAAGCCAAGTGAACGGATGGGACCTGCATAGGCTTCTTTGGTACATGTTAAATGAAGATTTGCTGGAAACATGGGGGGATTCATTAATTTTTTTAATGTTCACATTCATTTACCCTGCTGGTTAAAATCCTTCATGAAGACTCTGTTCAGACCAGACATCTTGTTTGTGTTCCTGGTTAGGAAACACCCAGGAGAGCTGGCCTTTTTCCAAATCTGCAATATTTGAGCAATAAAGAAGGTCTTCTCTGATTTCTGGCACTTGCTAAAATGACACCAAACCTGTATTCTAGGATGTTGTGCGATTCACTTTCTAATGTCATTCCAGTGACTTTCACTCAGCATTTGAGAGAATTTGTTGGAAATCAGTGCTGTAACAGAAACTGTCTGACTGACTCCCTGTCATTTCAGATCAACAGAAAAGGATATTTTTGCCAGCTCCTACAGGCATTAGAAAATGTGTGGTGTCCACAAACATTGCTGCAACATCCCTGACCATTGAAGGAGTCAGGTATTGTTTTGTGTCCTTCAAAGCTCTGACAGAGGGGGTAGTTCAGAAAGTTCTGAACTTCCATTTCTGTACCTGCCCCCTTGCCTTTTTCGTGTGTGTGTGTAGTGAGAAAACCCTTAACACCATTATAGAGTCTTACAGATGACTGATGGTTTTGGACCCTGATTTGAAATCAAATCTTGGCTTCACTAACCCTGGGGTGCCTGTCTGTGTGCTGACACCTCTCTCATTTCCCTCCCTGAATCTTCTTGTTCAGGTACGTCGTGGACAGCGGGTTCGTGAAGCAGCTGAATCACAACCCCCGAGTTGGCTTGGACATCCTGGAGGTGGTTCCCATTTCCAAGTAAGTTTTAAAAATGTCTTGGCATTCCCGGGGGTTGCTCTGACAGCACCATGTATTGGTGGATCTTAAAAAAAAAAAAAGGAGTAAATAAAAAGTTTGAGGTTCTGTAATTTAAAATTTTGAAGTTTTGTTTGCTGCTATGTAGGAAGTGGTTCAGGAGATACGATTTCCTATAAGTTTCAGACATTAAGAAGGAACTGACAGTGCATTGTCTGCAGCCTGAACAGGGGCTCACATGGCCTCCTGTGTTTGAATACAACAACCTGATTTAGAGAAGCTTAAAAAATCTCCCCTGCACAGAAATGCTGCTTCTGCCAGGCTGGAATTCTCAGTTACTGCACAGTAAAATACCTTCCACCTACAGGCACAGAAATTGCTGTTATTTGTCATAATCACCCCGTGGGTAATGATAGAAGGGACTGAGGATTTTGGATGTTGGTTTTTCCCTGCCTTCCTTGGCAGGAGTGAGGCAAAGCAGCGAGCAGGCCGAGCCGGCAGGACCTCGTCCGGGAAGAGCTACCGGCTGTACAGCAGGGAGTTCTGGGAGCAGTGCATGCCTGACCACACCGTCCCGGAGATCAGGAGGACCAGCCTGACATCTGTCATCCTGACCTTGAAGTGCCTCTCCGTGCATGATGTCATCAGGTGACCTCTGTGCAGGGGATTATCCCTGTCTCCCCGAGCCTGGGCAGCGCGCGGCACCCGGAGCCTGTTGGCAGGAGGCAGGATTAGGCTCCCCAGCCAACTGTGACACTTCAATTCAATCAGTTTTGCTGCTGTTCTCCCCAGCCTGTAATTCCAGGTTGGATCTTGAGCTCAGGTTTGGGGTTCTGCCAAAACCGGCTCGCTCCAAAATTCAATATCTAGTTCGTCGCGTTCCTTTAAAATATTCACGTTTATACCCCAAAAGCTTCATCTCTGTGGAATGGTTTAATTTTAAGACCATACAAGTGCAGAAAACGCAGTTCAGCTTTGTGTGTGCCGTGGTGGGATTTGTCATCCATCAGAATTCCCCAGCTTGAGGCAGAACATGCAGCAACACACCCTTATGCTGCAGATGATTATGTGCACTTCGGTCAAAAACCTGTGTTGGGAGGTGAAAGAAGTATTTTAATAAATATGAAAACCAGCAGAGCTATTCAGGGTCTGAACAGGTATTTTTTTTTCACTTCATTTTTTACTACAGGTTTCCCTATTTGGACCCCCCTGAAGAAAGGCATATTTTAGAAGCTCTCAAGGAACTTTACCAGTGCAGTGCTATTGACAGGTAAAAAAATAAAGGGGTGCAGTCACAACAAGAATTTAATGGTTTAACTGGTGTCAGTGTTTGTTTGGGTGGACTAAAGGACTTCCCCAGCAGTAGAATATGTTTCCTAATTTAGCTTCCAGGAAGTTACTGCTGGGGTTTAATGTGGGCTGTAAAATCAGGATGAGAGCTGAGCTTAGGGATTGAGAGATACAGATCAATTTGTCCACATTGTCCTGGAGTTCCTGAGTGACCTCAGACAAATTACCTCAACCCAGTGCCGGAGCTCCTGATGGCCGATCCCAGACTGTTGTGACGGAGGAATTTGGGCTTTAGCTGTGAGGTCCATCCAAGGACTCAAGGCAGGAAGCAAGATCTTATCCTGAGCTTCCAGCAATTCTTCTTGCAAGTTAAATAAAAGCTGGCTGTGCCTGGCATGGAGCAGGCACAGGCAAAGTGGGGACCCTTCTGCATGTCCCCAGCACCTGTCTGGGCACACACATCCAGAGGGAAATGCTTATTCCATGCCCTTTATCAGGATATGGTGGCTGACTTAGGTGTGCATGCTCCCGTTTACGTTGAAACATGAATCTGGTATTCCTGTGTTTTTCCTGGGATAAGGAGAGGTCACGTGACAAGACTGGGAGAATTCCTGGTGCAGTTTCCCCTCCCTCCCAACCTGAGCTGTGCTGTCATAAAAGCTGCTTCCCTCGACTGTGAGGACCTCCTGCTTCCCATTGCAGCCATGCTGTCCGTGGAAAACGTCTTCATCCGGCCAGGTAGGAAGCCCCTTATCCCAGAGCATCCCAAACATGATGGTTTTAAAGCTTTCCACGAGCTTGGAGTCAGGGCACCCTGCATGCCAGGAGTTGGACAACAGCTGTTCCAAAGGCTCCAGACCAGCGTGGAATTGGGTTGCATTTGTCCCAGGGCTGTGAGCTGGGAAGCAGCGTTTGCGTAAGCAGGAGGATGCTGAGAGGTCACGAGGGGGGAACCGTGTTGCAGGGGGGAAAAGAATAAAAAAAAACACCCCCCAGAAAACCAAAAATGCACCACAGCAGGTGTTTTGCTGTTGGTCTGAGTACAGGCAACAGGGACTGATGAATTTGTTTTTAACGAACGGGGTCACCTCTGGATTATCTTTCCTGTCAATAACTCTGTTTAACCAAACAGAGCTTTTAAGTTACTGTGAGAAGCTCAGCTTGTCACTGCCTCATTTCCAGTGTTTTCTAAATGGAAAATACAGTTTTGGTGTGGTTCCAAGGCAGCACCTTTCATAGTGCTAAGCTCAGCCTCTCACATCCTCCTTCCCATCTCCTGTCCCCTCCTGTCTGTCCCCCTTCGTGCTGCATATATTTGTATATGTCCTGTCTTTGTGGGAGACCTTTGTCCTTCCCAGTCACTCCCTGGCTCTTGTCCAGTTATCCCTGTAGTCCATTAACTGTCCCTGTTAGCACAACAGCCCCAGACACTGCTGACAGCACTGATAACCTGGAATCTGCTCCTGGGTCCTTCCCATTCCCACAACTGTCCCTGTGCTTTCCCGTCCTCCCTCTGGCAACGTGCCCTTGTTCTCTGATGCACATTTTTTACCCTTCAGCAACCCTGAGGATTGGGAAGAACATCAGAACTCCCACCCTGAAGGCACTTCAGGATGTGTAGGATCAGGCCTCCTTCATCCCTGTCACCTCTAATACCCACAACCTTCTGCCATTCTCTACAGCAGCAGCACTGCAAAGGCCTTTGCAGTCGTGTCTCCCTCTCCTGAGGGAGAAAGGTTGTGCTGGAGAAGAAATTCTTGGGCTATTTAAAGCTTGAAATAACACTTTGGAAGTATTGCTTTTGCCCAGCACATTCCTAGCACTTAGTGAAGGTGGATTCCCACTAAACTCACAGATCCACGTGTTTTTCCAGACTTATTTAAGACCTTCATTACTGTGGCACTGGGACAAAAGCTGAGTTAAATAGATTAGGTGGGGTGCTTTCAACAGTCCTGGTTTTCCTCTCAGGGCAAAACTTCCCCTTGAGCTGTATGTTTAAGGTCCCTGTTCCTTTATCTTCCCATGTCAGCATCTGAGCTGATGGTGAGAGAGAAATATGTAGAACCTTTCCAAGAGAGCAGAATTCTTCATCTCTGTTTGCTGACTGATGAGATTAATGACAGATTTAATAGCATCTACATGCTCTTGTTCAGCAGGAATGGAAGGAGGAAGAGCTGTAAATGCAGCTGTGCAGGAGAGACAAATCTAAAAATAACATGAATAAAGAGCCCAGGCTGCCAAACACACTTTGGAGAGATGCTAACAGAGCATTAGGGAGTGATACCTAAAAATGACGTTGAGATATAACTTACTTCCTCAGGTGATCCTCAGAAGCAAAAGGAGGCTGAGCTTCAACACCAGGAACTCTCCTCACAAGTGGGAGGATGCAATGACTTTGCAACCCTCTTAAATATTTTTGAACAGTGCAAAGCAAGGTATAAAATGACCCCTTACAGTAAGTGGTTTTGCATTGCTCGTAACTCGCAGGTGCTGCCAGTCTTTAGATGTCCTTGTGCCTAATTGCAGATTTATTCCTTCTCTGGGCTGTGATTTCTGTCATTATTTAAGCCAGCAAAGTATCTGCTGTGTAGGTTGTCGCCTTTTGCGTGACCGTAACGAAAAATAGAGGCAAGTTTCTGCCTTCAGCTTCCAAAGGGCTTCTTTATAATCCAAGTATTTGTGTTCTCAGCGAGTCTCCCTCAGCCTGGTGCCAGAGACACTGGATCCATTGGAGGGCTTTAAAATCTGCTTTTAGTGTGGAAAAACAGCTCCGGGAAATAACGAGTAGACTGAAAGAGGTAAAGAAAAAAGTAATTTCTAGGTGTGTTGGAGTTATATAAGTTTATGTTTCAGACCTGTACTGGAGTACTGAGCCTTTGCCAGATGGCTGCTGCCTTCCTCCTGTAGAAACTAATCCACTTAAATATTTTTTTTAGAGCATCCTTGCTCGTGTAACTAACAGGTATGATGGTGGGAACAGGCAAGAAGGAGAGCTTTTCCCTTTTCTTCATGGTTTTTGTACAGTGACAAGCCCAGAGTTTAAAATCCATGGGATAGAGGGGGTGTAACTGCTTTTCCTTCAGGAAAGATCCTGGTTCATGTTGGTTTTTTTTTTTTTCTTTACACAGCTGCCAGACTTCCCCAAAGAGACGTTTGAAGGCTCCAGAACCGAAATACTGAGGAGGTGCCTGTGTGCAGGATACTTCATCAATGTAGCTCGGAGGTAAGGAAGGGAGTGTGGAGGATGGAATGGGAAAGATGTCCTGCACGTTATTTAAAGGTGTAGCTGCACCTACAGAGGGCTGTGTGTTGGGAGAAGGAGTAATTGCAGCTGAAGGAGGTGTTCCTGTGCAGGGCTGGGAGCTTTCTAGGTTCTCTGCTTTTGACTGTTGTTACTATTCCAAGGATGCGAGAAGCGTTCCCCAGGAATGTCATTTTTCCATGTGTGGAATGAACTCCCAAGCTGATGGGTAGTTCCAGATATTAAACTAGAGAGCTTGGAAATTTCCAGTTATCGTGGCTGTCAAAGACTCCACTCCCAAACCCTGTCCTTATTACCTTGATATATCTGCAGTGCCACTTCGGTAAATCAGATATATTTTATTCCTCATTGGGTTTTTTTTTTACAACTTAATTCTGGAAGCCTCTTTCCCTATGTAGATATTTGACTTCCTCTCCTTAGGTATTTGACTTTCTCTCCTTAGATAATTGACTTTTGACTTTCTCTAGGTAGATATTTGAGTGTTTTGTCTACGCTGCAGCTGATTAGTTTAGTTTAGTCTTGCTGTCTGTGCTGCTGCCTGATCACAGCAAAGTGTGTTTCTTTAATTGCTTGTTTATTTATTTTCCCCCCAACCCTTTCAGATCTGCAGCGAGGACATTCTGCACAATGGACGGACACGGCAGCATCGTCTACATCCACCCCTCATCCACAGTGAGTTTCCAAAGTCTGTTGGTAAAGTAGCAAAGGATCCGTGAAAGGAGTAAGAAGCAGGTCCCACAAAGTCTCCCTGGTGTTTGGTCTGGTGCAGCGTTCATTTGGAGAGTGGGGAAGAGCCTCACTCCTTCAAATTCGGTGGATGTTTGGCTTATGATATGAGCGTACCACAGACTGCACTTTCCCTCTGGGCAGTTTTAAGCGAGTCATTCCGCCTTAATTTCCCTGAAAATTAGGGATAATGTCGCCTTTACCTCCCTCCTGTATCTTTTAATGAATTTTCCAGCTCTACAACCAGGAGACCCTGCTGGAGTGGATCATCTTCCACGATGTCACCGTGACGTCCAAGATCTACGTGCGGACGGTGTGTCCCGTGCGCTACGAGTGGGTCAAGGACCTGCTGCCCAGGCTGCACCAGATCGATGCCTATGAGCTGAGCAGCGTGGCCAGGGAGGAGGTGACAGAGGAGGAGATAACCAGGTGGAAGCAAAAGGAGGAGCTGAAGAGACAGTTTGGTGAGCACAGTGAGTCCACGTTCCACGTGTCTTGGTTGTGTGGACTCGTGTTCTGTCACTGGATTCGCTCTGGGCTGGAAGGTGTTAGTTTAATTGTTTACATGTTTGATATGTGGAGTTCTGGCTGTTTCTCTGCAGTCCTTGTTTTCTGTCTCTGCAGTGGGAATAGTGGTTTCTTTACTGTCTCTTCTCGGGGTCCTCCCTTCTTGTGGCTTCCTAGAGCTCACAGGGGCAGAACTTTTAACACAGAATTGACTGAAAGCATTTTGAATCTGATTGTTTTGAGTTATCATCTGATTATTTAAGTTTGTAAAGGGTTTCTAACCGTAGATACCCAGACAATACTGTCCTCAGGGAGAGAAGCTCTAAGGGGTTATGGAGAGGAGGGGAGGGGGAAAAAATCCGCCCAAAACCCCTCACCCAGCAAAAAAAACGTGAAGGACAAAGTATCACATTTTGCTGAATGTCTCGTTCTGACAGCGAGTTTAATGCCATATGTTTCAATAGTTTTAATTAAGACTGGTGCCTGCTGACTGCTCTGCTGCTTGACATTCTCTGAATTCTTCTGTCAGCGGGTCCCTAAAGCAGCCAAGTATCCAAAGGGCCTCTTTCCTCCCGAGCTGACCCTTCCAAAACATCCACTTGATGTACAGCACAGGCACTGGCAATATTGATTCTCTTCCATTTCCTCAAAATGGAGACTGCTGGGCTCAGACAATTATTGTTGAATAAAGCCCCCATTTGAAATGATAAGAACGTGGATTTCATTTGGTTATGAGTAGGATAAGAAAGGATATTTGCATTATTAGGTGATGCAGAGGAGCATCATCCAGCTGAGGTCCAAGGAGCTGAGGTTTGTTCTCTGTGTCCCTCCTAACGTTGTGACTTCACCAGGCAGTTGTCAATTCCCTTGAGATTAACATTGGCCTTACAGATGTTGTATTTTTGGGAACTTTGTGAAAATAGGTGGCTGAATAGCTGAGAAAGGCTTAATTAGTGGAAGGAAAGGCTGCAGCATGGGCTGAGTTATTATTTGACTGCAGGACAGAATAACTACAAACATTCTAATGGAATAGAATAGAAATATTCCAATAATTGCACATATTCTAATAAATCTAATGTTGATTAAAGCCCCAGGGACAGGCTGCAGTAGCTGCTTCATTCACACCATTTTTAGGCTCTCAGAGTCTTTGATTAATTTTTTATTATTGTTATTTTCAACTGAAAACGTTTCTTGCTTTTCTTGCCTCCTGGGAGAAGCACTCCCAAGGTCTCAGTGCTGGGGGAGAACCTGCATTCCTGATGGTGTCTGATCCCAATATTGACTTTTTCTCACTCCCTTATCTCCTTGTTGTCCAGTCTCTTCCTCCTCCCTCCGGAAATTTTTTTAGAGCTGGTTTATTCTAAGCTTTTTTCTTTCCCCCTGTGCTGTCCCTCTCCTGCCTAAACCTGAGTTTGAGATGTGTCATTTGGAGAGGAAATGGGTGCCTAGAGCACAAGATGCATGTCCTGTGCTAAAGTAAAACCCAAGGTACACGCTGGGGAGGAGAAGAGCCCAGCTGCAAATATTGACACGGGAGTTCAGGCAGGATTTTAGTTTTGATTTTTTTTTTTTTTCCCCTCCCTGCTGTGGTACAGTCTGTCCTCTCTGGAAGTCATTCAAATGCCTGCCTGAGACTTGAAATAATAAATAAATTTAAAAAAAAGCGATTCTGTTGGGTGTTTTTTGGGGTATTTTACAAATAGGAGGAACTGCAGTGCTGGAGGGGGGGTGCGACAGATAAGAGTATATATTTTTTTTTTTCTCTCCTCTCCCCCCCAGAAGGAACCACAGACAACTCTGCCAAGAAGATGGAGAGAAGGAATGATGATCAGTCCATCCTGGATGCCAGAGCCCGGTACCTGGAGAGGAAGCAGCAAAGAGCACAGGGTTTGGGGGGCCCAGTGAAAGAAATGGGGTAATTCTGGTGGCAGCTCCACTCCCATGCGAGGGAGGGTGGTTTGTGCAGCTCTGGGGGTGTTTGCATGGTGCAAAATGACTCAGAGGAACGGAGGGAAACTTCTGCTTTGTGGTTATTTGAGTGCAGAAGAGTAGAACACAACCTTCCTTTGCTGCATCCAGCAGGGAAAAGTGACCAAGCTGAATTTCACTGCTGCGTGTCACTGGCAGCAGTTTAGTGGATGGAAGACTGTGGTGCCAATTCTGTGGCATTTAATTGACTTAGAAAGGTCTCAGTGCCAACATAAATAAAATTTTATTTAAAGATTGGCTGGGTTTTTAACTTTCTTTAAGGATAGGAACTGTAAGTTTTTGACCATGTCGCTCAGTATGATGGTTGTTCCGTCCCAGTGCTCACCCACTCCTCAGTTAAATGTGTAGGAAGGGCCCTTTTGGTGATGGAACCATCAGGATTAAATCCAGAAGGACATTTGCCCCCTGCATTCCCTGCTGCACCACGATCAGGGATGGCTGTGGGTGAAGATGTCTCCGTGTGCCAAGTGTTCTGGCAGTGTTTCCACATTCCTGCTAACAATGCATAATTTTTGTCAGGGATGACTTAGCACTGTGTGTTTTCCTGCTGGTAAAGGAACCCACCCCGGCAGTGGATCCCTTATGCCCCAGGTCTGGCAGCAGGGCTGCTCCTAATGGGCTGTTTGTCTGGGTTTGGGGACTGTTATTTTTGAAAGGTACGGATTTTGATCTCAAGAACGACGGTTTCAAATGTGTGGAAGAACACACGAGGAAATACAAGCCTTTGTCCTTAAGCTGTGATGCTTTGTCATCAAAAAGTTTGTCTCCTTCTCAGTAAAGAAATAATCCTGTTTTTATCACCTCGACAATTCCTAAAATGTTCCAGTGTGGAGCTTGTACAAGACAATTTCCAAGTGACTGGAGGAACGTGCTGTCATTTTTCCCACCTCTGTGTGTCACCTTCTTGCTTTCCGGGTCACTTGTTAAAGGGATGCTGTAAAATATTCACCATTCCCCCTCTGCTCCACCTTGAGCATTGCAGGCTGATCATAATCCCTCAGAAACCTTGGGATTCTTTGTGGGAATGTAATATTCCTTATTAAAAAAAAAAGTTCCTCTTTCTGTGATTGTGCCTATTTAAAGGGAAGAGGTGGAGAAAGGTGGGGAGGGACTTTGGACAAGAGCCTGGAGTGGCAGGGCAAGGGGAAAGGCTTCAAACTGACAGAGAAGAGGTTTAGGTTGTGGGTATTGGAGAAAAATTCTCCCCTGGGAGGGTTTTTTCACTCTGATGCTCAGGCCCTGCCTTGGAGCAGCAGCACTTTTCCTTGACTCAGCCTGTTTTGCTATTTAATTTGATTTATGGTATATTTGCAAGTCATGGCCACTGCTGAGCCAAAGGAGATCTGCCCCCTACACTGAGTCCGAAATGAGCAGCTGGAATGGCCGCTCTCCCTTGGGGCTGGAAATCTCCTGGCAGATCCTGGTGCTTTCTGATTCCTTTTACTGTTTTCACTCTCTCAGCAGCAAAAAGGGAGGGTTTTTCTTTCCCCCTTGGGTATCAGGGCTGCTCAGAGAGTTGGAAATGGGGAATTTAAGACTAATTATCTGAGGAAATAACCATGAGATTGCAAAATAAGGTGTAAGGAAAGCTGGGGTGCCCCAAGCACACCCAGCTCCGGGCAGAGCCCCTGGAATGCTGCATCAGCACAGAGAAACAGCTAAAACTTAAATCTTTTTGTGTGCTGGAGGTAAATTGTGAGTTAATAAACACGGGAGGAGAGTGGGAGTTTGATTGTGTTCCAGCACTCATTAACAGGGGGCTGCGGGAACAGTCCCAGGGACCAACTCCAGGGTTTATGGATGGACAGGGACTGTGGGGACACCCTGGGAGGGGAACATCATATCCCGGTGACAGGGACACCCCTGTCCCCTCGGTGTCTCCCCAGGAGAACGGGATCCATTGCCATCCCTGTGGCAGGGACATCCCCCATCCCTCGGTGGCCCCTCGGGGGGTGGATCCATCACGTCTGGGTGACAGGGACACCCTGGGGAGGGGGGAATCCATCACATCCCGGTGACAGGGATATCCTAGGGGGGAATCCATGGACACCCCTGGTGACAGGGACACCCTGAGGGGGGGATCCAAGGACACCGCAGGGTCGGGGGATTCATCACAGGGACATCCCCGGTGGCAAGGACACCGCGTGGGGGGAAATCCAGGGACACGCCGGGTGCCAGGGACACCCCAGGTGGTGGTACATCCATCACATCCCGGTGCCAGGGACACCCCGGGGGGGCTGGGATTTATCGCATCCCAGTGTAAGGAACAGCCCGGAGGGAGGGTTTCCAGGGATACCCCCGGTGTCAGGGGCACCCCGGGGGGGTTATCCAGGTGTGTCCCCGGAGTGTCACCTTGTCCCGGCCGCGCCGCGCGACCACGTGACCCGGCTCGGGGCGGTCGCGCGGGGCGGAAGTGACGCCACCGGCCCCGCGGTCGCATGATGTGGCAAAAAAAAAGGCCGGG
>VXAY01003134.1:130629-164361 GCA_013399855.1 Oxyruncus cristatus | reverse complement strand
GCCGGGAGGGAGCGCTGGGAGTGATGCGTCCCCAAATAGTCCCTTCCGGCGGCGCATCACGCCGTCCGCCTCACTGGAGCCGCGCGCCGGCGGATCCCTCCGCGCGCCCCCGGCGCGGCTGAGTCGGCTCGGGAGGGCGGCAGGTGCGCGTATCCTTCCGCCGCGGTATCCTTCCGCCGGCGGGGGCAGCCCTTCCGCACGGCCCCGCTCCGCCATCGCGGCCCCGCAGCGCCCGCAGCGCCGAGCCCGGCCCGGCCCGGCACGGAGCCCCCGCCGCCACCATGGCACAGATCCTACCCATCCGCTTCCAGGAGCACCTCCAGGTGGGCGCCGGCGCGGCCGCGCTGTTCTGTCCTCGCCGTGCCGTCGGGAAGCGCCCGGGCCCGCCCGCGGTGCCGCCGTAAAGGCTGTCGGGGGGGTGCGGAGTGTTGGTGTCCGGGAGGGAAGCGCTGCCCGAAGGGCACCTTCCCAAGGGGCCGGGCCGGGCCTGCCGCCCTTGCCGGTGCCCCCCCGGGCTGGGCGAGGCCGGGAGGGGACGGGGAGCGCGGGTGGTTCCGCGGCCTGAGGGGAAATCCCGCCCCGGTCCCGGGTCCGCGAGGGACGGGGGGGAGCCGGGCAGGGCTGGGCTGCCTCCTTGCGCCGCTCAGTTCTGGGTATATTAATAATCTTAACACCTATCGTTGTGAGGGCGTAGTGAGTGGTTCTCCCGGTGCTGTCTGGGTGTAATGTCACGTCCTGGAAGGGGAGCTGCAGTCAGTGCGGGAGCTGCCGCGGCTCCCGCAGTGCAGCGGGGGCAGTGCAGGTACCCAGGTGCCTTCTCTCACGTCCAGGCTGCACCGCCGCCACCACCACGTTATTTCCTTTCGCTTCCCTGGCTTCGGCTCCCCGAAGGCAGCGGTGACACGTCCTAGATGTGCAGGAACTCAGGGCTGCCTTCCCAAGGAACGCACCTCCCGTGTCCGTGGGTGCAGCCGGAGCGCCGGGAGGGGTCCGGAGGTGCAGGGCCAGTTGTGCAATGGGCACTTCCCCCTGGCAGGCCTGGGGGGCGACGTACTGAGAGCCACGGTTGTCCTGGCTGGGGCCGTGGTGTTAATTAAGCTTGGTTTCACTGCTGGGGAGGGGTTTTTGTGTAATAAAACCTACGTTGACACGCCTGGCCGAGGGCCTCTTTACGTCTTCTGCCCTGTGGTTCCAGTGTTTAGTTTGTGTTTGTGTAACTGGGCACTGATGAACTGATGGATTTCCATCATTGGTAGTGACTTCTCTTCCTGACTCAAATAGACAAATTTCAATTTCCTAGGCACCTTGCAAAATACTTACTTTGTGGTGTAAATTAGCACTGTCCATAGGATTTAAAAAAATGGTGCCATGATTACTTTGTACCTGGGTGGGTGACTGTTGGGTGTTGAGGTATTTTCCTTCAATATCAGTTGAAGAATGTTCCTTCAATATCAGTGGAAAAGCAGGCCAGAATTCCTAGCTGAGAGGTGCCTGCACTCCTTAGTGAGCAGCACTGACAGGGAAGTCCCAGGAGCTGCCCAGAGCTTTGTCTCTGAGCAGTGTCTTGTCCTGGTGGTGGCACAGCCCAGACCCAGGTGCTGAGAAGGTTCTGTGTCCTCAGGTGAAACTCATGCCTCTGTGTGCCCAGCTCCTACTAAAGCATTGTGGAAATGCACCTCTGATATATTATTTAAGCCCCAAACCTTGCATGTGACCCACTGCCAGGTCTCTAATGACATGAGTCCTGTTACATAATGAAACTCATCTGCCTCATACCAGGAGTGCTGGGAGGGTTCAGGCCAGCACTGCTGTGGAACAGGACTGTTCTGCCCAAAGTCTGATTTATATATTTAGTTGTGTTTTAATTTGCATTTTCTCTCTCTGCACCTCTTCTCTGGTTGAACCAGTATCTTTTATAGCTGCACGTTGAGCTGCTCTCTCCTCAGGTGGGTGTGCAGCCCTCTCAGCCTGGGTGCACGTGGCTCTTGCCCAGTTTGCTGCTCCTGCTGAACTTCCTCATTTTATCTCATTGAAGAATTTTCAGAGGAATTTGAGTTCTTGGACTTCCTGTTTATCCGCTGAAGCTTCTGACATAAATTTTGAGAGCAGAACCACTGATCTTGCAGTGGTTTTGTTTTAGTGTCTTCCAGGCTGCTCCCAGGAAATCCTTGTGGGCCCAATAGTACAATTTCTTGAACTGTGCCTGACCTACATTGTCTAGGAAACTTGTCTTACAGGTGTTGGGCAACACTTGCAAGTTTGTAGCTGATGCTTTAATGCAAGGCAAGGCACCCACCTGGAGCCTTATTCATAAAAGGCAGGTGGTGAAGGTGAATGAGAAAGATTTTGCAGGCTGTTATTGAAATCTGATCTTGGCTGGTGATTTGGGAATGAGGAGTAAAGGCTCCAGAAGCCCTGAATGCCTTGGGGGGGCACAGGACAGAGCTTTGTACCCCAGAATGGAGCTAAAGATCTACTTTGGGCAAGAAGTTGGCTTAGCAGGGCAAAGTGAGCTTTCTGGGGAGTCTGAAACCAAAATGTGTTCTCAGGCTTCAGGTTTGGTTTGTTTGAGTCCCATCACATGCTCTGCAATCTCAGCTCTCCCAAATACGTAGGTTTTATCTGTGTGGTGTCTGCTGTACATCCCTGCCTGGCCTCAAAACAACTTGTTGTGAGAAACTTCCCTTGGGAGTTTTCAAGGAGAAACCTGGTTCCTGTGCTGTCAAAACTCGCGTTATAAAACTTCACAGTACTACTCCTTTTTTTTTTTTCTTTCTTTGAAGTGTCTATGAGGAAACAATCCACTGTGCTTGTGGTGGGAGATCAGAGTTCAGTGTGTGGGATGATTGTAAATCTGGTTGCTCCTATGCAGGTTTTAGGGATTCCTCAAGTGTGCTTGTGAGTACTTGAGGATGGAAGTAAAACACAGCTGCTTATTGTGGTGGGTCAGTGGAGCTTTTCTGAGATTGCAAGTTCCTGATGAGTGAGAAGGACCCAGATTAGATGGACTGGGATTGCCAGGTCATTTAGGCAAAAAATACCTTGAAATATATAAAAACTGAGCTTGGACCAGGCCCGCTGCTGTACTGAGTTAAGGCATTAATAAATACTCTTCTGAACCTAAATATTTAAAAAGAAATTTTTACATTGTTCTGTAAGACAGTACAGAGAACTGCCAGCTCAGGCTGTGTGCTTGATGCCAATACAGAACTGCTTTTTTAAAAACTAGGAAAAGGGTCCTTTTCTCTATTGTTCATTGATGGAGCAAACCTGAATGGCAGCTGTGCTGTCCTGGTGTGGTGGCACTTGGGTGGCTCCAGAGTCACAGCTGTACCAGAGAATAAAACAGGACAGCCAAGGCATCATGGAATAAAATATATCAATTCAATACTTTAACAATGGCAAACAACAAAATATTTCCATGTATTGTGCTGACAATGAGACAGTTTAATACAGCCTAAAACACTAAATCTCTGCTGTAACAGCATTAGTTTGGAGCAGTTACATCTCTGGCTGATAAAAGTCAGGAATTAGAGGACTCTACCTAATGCTGTTTGGGTGGGATTCTTGCTCTGCTTCTTAGTGGATCTGCATTCCTAAAGCCAATGAGTTTAGAGTATCCCCACAGAGGGAAAATCTGTAACAAAGAATGGAAATGTCTTGAGGAGAGGGTGTGAGAGTGTGTGTGTGTGTGTGAGCTAATTGGATAGGAGCAATTAGTTAAGCAGTTTATGAGCTGTTCTGGGCATGGCCCTCGCAGCAGGCACTGCAGTGCACAGGCCTGCCCTGGTGGCTCATGGGTGCCCTGTGCTGGCACTGGGGCCCCAACCACAGAGAAGGAGTGGGAGCCAGAGGTTCTGAACTCCAGCGTCAGCAGCTGCAGCCCCAGTGTGGTTTGGGGCTGAAACAGTCACACAACACAACCCTGTGGCTGTGAGAGGGGGTGGCTGCCTGGGCCTGCTCAGGGTGAGGCACAAAATAGGAAGGATATAGAAATAAAGAGCTCTTGAATGGTAGAGAGGTCCCTTATCTGTTGAAAACATGACTTCCTAGGCTGTCACATGCTGTAACTCCTACCTTGCCCTGGGAAGGGTGATGTGTTTGGAGCCAGGGGCTGGCTGTGGGACTCTTACAGAAGTGCACTAACAGAGCAGCACAGAGGGGAATTTTTTTGTGTGACTTCAGTTTGCTTTTCTAATTTTCCTATGTGGAATTAAAAGAGCAGCTGAAACGTAGCCTGGTGTCTGCCTTGTTCTATCAAACCCAGTGAAACATGGCCTGTGGCAAAGCTGATGTGACTCACTGCACATCCAGGAGCTCCTGCTTCCCAAAGGACTGGGAATTTCTCTGTTAGCTAGCACTGTCCAGTTCCATGATTTCTGGCTGCATGGGGAGAAGGAGTCTCTGGGCAGCGACTGAGCAGCTGCCTGTGGCCACAAGAGCAGTGGTTGTATCCTGCTGAGGGCGAGAGTCGAGGTGAAATGTGTGCTCAGCAGTTCCGTGTCCTTCCTCGTAGGCAAGGAGAAATTATGTGACAGCTAAGCACTGTCACAGGAAAGGGGCTGTCACAGGAAGGGGTCAACAAAGAGACTCTTGTCAGCAGTTTTACCATTCAGTTTGATGTCACATGTATGTGACAACTTCCCTGGGTAAGTTACCGAGAAATGGGCTTGAGTTATCTTCCAGTGAAAAAATAATTCTGGCAATCAGACGTTCACTTGCTGCGTTAGGATGATTCACGTCTCGGTGCTGTTCGCACAAATGCCATCCCAGAATTTCGTGGTTCAGCAGAGCCTGCAGTTGAGTGAAGTATCTGATCTTGGCTTAGGTGAGTCCTTCAGGGCGACGTCTCTGCTGCACACGGGAGCTGCTGCTGTCCCTGACAATCTGTTTCATGGTTCCACTCTACTTCACAGAACACTTCATTCCTAACGGGAGACTGGTGTCACTGATCTTCCCGACAGATGTGGGGGCAAAATAACTCCCACTGGAAATCACTTACCCAAGCACAGTGAGCAAGTTCTGCTTTCATATCTGCTTGAAAGGCAAGGAAGTGGGTTTTGTAGTAAAATGTAGGGCTGTCTTAAGTGCCTTTTTTGTTTTCAGTCTTTTCAACTTGTTTGTGAAATGCAGTGAGTGCAATATTAAATGTTTGGGGTTTTTTTCCCCTTTGTAGTAAATCGGCTGAAAATCTGCCACAACCCCCCTGTACTCATTTAGTTGTAGTGCAACTCAGGAGTTTGCACATGGAATAGAATTGAAATTTTCACAATAAAAGCCTCCAAAGGAATATTTGCTGTCGTGTTTCCTCACAGTAATCTTTGTCTCTGTTTGCTCTGCTCAGCTTTCTAAACACGCCTGCTTGGCTCTCCTGAACTTTAGCCAGTTTGGGGAAGAAAACAACCTGTATTCCAGGGAATGATCTCTGCTCAAGAGCTCTGCATCCTTGGTGCAGCCAAGGGAAGTCCCTGTTGGCCTCACCAGTGGGTGAGGGAAGTGCCACTCCTGACTGGTGACACTCTTGTGCAATCGAAGGCAGGGATTGGCACCGTTAGAATTGACTTCCTGACGTGGTTCCTACATTGGGGTCTGTTAAGATGAAAGATGAAATCTTGGCAGAAGGAGCTTGTGTGTACTTAGAGACTTCACTGAGGGTTGTGCCTCCATCAGAAAACTTCTCCAGGCTTTCTTCAGAGCTCCTGTGCCAAGAGACACCTCACTTTGAAAACAGTGTGAAGTTTAAGAAGTACCACTTTTAAAATCTCCCCCTGCTCCCTGGGGTTAGTCCTCAGATGTGACACCCGGCAGATGGCAGTTTGATTGTGATTAAGGTAAATCTGTCCTGCAATGTCCAAGTGACTTTGATTTGGTGGGTTTGTCTGGAGCTCCCTAAGAGGTCCTGCCATCTGCTTGGACCTGCTGCTCAGATTTGTTCTGTCCACAGTGTTTTGAGTGTAGTGCTGTGAGTTACTGCTTGGCACTCAAACTACCCCCCTCTACCAGATTAACAAGGAAATTTAGTGCTTGATAAATGATTTTGCACTTGTGAAACTTGCAGCCCCAGTAAAAGGAAATGCCACATCCCAGTTAGTCACTCCAGCTCTACCAGATCAAACTCCCACATCTTCAAACCTTCTCTCCCTGCAGGGGTGTGCCTGGATTCCATATAACCCTGCCTGGCTCATATGCAGTCCCCGAGTCACAGGTCTAGAGAACACTGCTCAAAGTGGGAAAGGGAGATTTGAACTTGATTCTAAACTCTTCTAAGTGGTCCATGTTGCTGCAGAATGTGTGGTCAGGTTCAGGGATGCTGGGCCTCAAACTCTGGCTTAAATCTGAATAACAGAGTTCTGGACCTGTCAAGGATGTAGGGTTTGGTTTTTATTTGTTTCTTTTTTTAATTATTTTTTTAATGGCTGTAGCATTCAGACAGTTTTCTCTTGTAAGAGCTGATCAAACACTGTCTTTCACTTGAAGTCTCCTGGCTTTATTGTCAGGTATTCCCTGGGTAACACAGATCTCCCATGGAAGTGACTTTGTGCAGCTTATTCTTGCTGTGCCACAGCTTGGATGTAACTTGTTCCTCGTGTGCTGTTGGAAAGCCCGGGCAAAGGGGAAGTGGAGTAAAACACCCTCTTTATCAGGAGCTGCAAACAGGCAGAGCAGAGCTGGGGCATGGCCTTTTCAGAGCTGTGCAGAGCTCAGCTGATAAGGGCTGGGTGCTCCAAACCACCACAATCACCCTCAAGTGGCTTTGAAGGGGGCTCTCCTTTCTCAGGAGACCTTGGGCGTCAAGGTCTCCCAGAAAGAAAAATAGTGATAACTCCTCTGATAGCAGAGAACTGATGTGCAGTTTTTAAGGTATATCCACCAACGAGCTGGTTGTGTCTGTGACAGTGTGAGGTGAACTGCCCATTCTGCACTTCCACTGTTAAAAATGCACTGCACTTTGTTTGACTGCTGCCACCCCAGTACAGTAGCCTGGTGCAAACACTGTGGAGTGCCATTAACTGAACTGTTTTGTTGCAAGAAACATTTCAGGGTGTATGTTGAAAGACTTAGGGCTCAGCGGAGAAGGAAGGGGTTTATTGATACCTTGTGTTAAGTAGGGCTGTGCATGAGCCATTTCTGATTTTAGTGTGTCCATCTCCTGTGTGTTGGCTCTGCCTCCTGCTGTGAGACAGGACGAGCTAATTGCTAGACGGGGAGCTTTTTTTAGCTCTGCAGGGATAAAGATGAAGCTCAGACACCTCACGTGTGATGTTAAGCTTGAAATAGTGATAGCTCAGGGGAATGAGTTCAGGGAGGAAAGGTGGTGAGAGTGAGGAACGCAGTGCAACTCAAGCACAGCTCCCAGGAGCTGGAGAGTTCAATGTGCCTTCAACACTTGTGTGACTCCTGGGGATGGTCCTGTGCAGGGCCAGGAGTTGGAGTTGATCCTTGTGGGCCCCTTCCAACTCAGCACGTTCTGTGATTCTGTGCTTTGAGGGGCTCACAAGCTGAGTTCTCAGTGGTAAGTTGTAAATGGACCTTGAAGCCAAGGTGCCCAAGCACATGATGCCATTTTTAGGTAACGTGGTTGTATCGTCACAAAAAAAAACATGTGAAGCCAAATGTCTCCTGCGACTTTCACAAAAGCTGTTCGTGGCTGTACTGAGGTAATAATTTAATGTTACACCTTTTTTTCCTCTTCCAGCTCCAAAATCTGGGCATCAACCCCGCAAACATTGGGTTCAGCACTCTGACGATGGAGTCTGACAAATTCATCTGCATCCGAGAGAAAGTAGGAGAGCAGGCCCAGGTGGTGATCATTGACATGAACGACCCCAGCAACCCCATCCGGAGACCCATTTCAGCTGACAGTGCTATCATGAACCCTGCCAGTAAAGTCATTGCGCTCAAAGGTAGGAAATCCTGAGGAAGAGCTGTTTGAAGTGGCTGCAGAGCCTCCTGTAGGACTAGTCTGTGAGTGACTGAGGTCTCTCAGGTGATTTATGTGGGAGGATCCCTTAGCACTTCTCCCCAGCTTAATGGCAGCTTAAGGTGAATGCATTTTCTGTTCTTCTGGAGGCAGCTGGACTTTAAGCTGCAGCTGAGACTTCCTGCCATTTGCTGGTCAGTAGGATGAGAGTTTTTCCTTCAGTCCAAAAACTTCCAGCTCCTGAGCAAGGAGAGCTGGAAGGAAAGTGTGGGCTTTAAGGAATCATGATAGAGGGAAGTGAGACCTGATCTAAGTGTGTAAGGTCTATCAACTGCACCTTTACAGAAAGGAAAACGAAGGCTGGGAAGGGGGGAAATATTCCTGAAGGCCTTAATCTGGCCAGTGAACCAGTTTGTGCATATTCCTTGTATCAGTCAGTGATAAGAAGAGTAAAACTATGCAGGGAAGACTTGTGTGGTGAATGAAGTACAAGGCCAGCCAGCTTGGTATCTCTGATGATACAGAGAGCAAGCATTCCTCTGGAGTCTCCAGAAGTTTCCATCTCTTTCCCTAAGAGGCCCAAAAAGCCTTAAATGCAGTCATTCTAGAAATGCATGTATTGCTAATGGAAAGATTTGTGTGTATCCAATGTTACTAACTTTGATCTTAATACTGTGCTACTGTTTTGTCACAACTTTAATGCTTTCTTGTGTGTGCAGATGGTGAGTTATTTCAATTGACTGTACTAGTTCCTGTTGTGTTTTATGACAAGAAAAAGCAGAATAAAATGGCTCAGATTTATGGTGCACATGGCTGAACAGTGGTGTTTAAAATCCAGAGGTTTTTCATGCCCTTCCAAACAAGGGAGTCCTTAAGATTCCTAAAATCCACTCAAGAACCCAAGGTGTACTTAAACCATTGGGATCTTGATATTGAGCTTTTTATAAACAGGACTGACCCTTTTGACTCAAATCTAGATTTTTGCCTGGTAATGCCCCTTGCACAGCATGGAGGATCTGTGTTACCTGAATGTCCCTTCCCTCGATCTAAAGCTCCAGCTGCACTAGATATGGAACCAAACTGCTGCCTGTTGCCTGAGTAACTCTGGAGGAGACACATTTCTCCAAGCTCTGGAGAAACTCCTGACTCAGCGTCTTACAACAATTGCAGAACTCATGGTGGCTTTGGACTAAACCAGTCCTTGTTGAGTGCAGGCCCTGGCCCATGTGGCACAGTGACTTTGTCAAGCTGAACTGCACTTACTCACTGCAGCAGATACTCTGACCTGCATCTAGTTTCATGTGATCTTTTATATTCCTCTCAGGCTACACAAGCATGTGCTTGAATAGCTCTCTCCTAAAACTCGTAGAACTGGTCAGAACCTTCTTATCTTGCCAACAGGAAGAAATAACTTCTTCTACCACTGTGTTGTAAAAGCTGGTAGCAGTGACTGCAGGTGGCTGTTCAGGATGTTTGTATGCACCATTCTGTGTAATTTGGAGAACTTTCCCTCTTGCCTTCTAGAGCTTGTGTTGGTCACTAGATCCCTTCCCTTGCACAGTTTGTTGTTGCAGTCAGTAGCTGTGTATCCCATTAGTGCAACCCAAAGGTTTTGGTTAATGAGCCTGAGTTACAAAAGCCCTCTGCCAAAGTAACTGTTCTGTGTTGTGCCTTTTTAGTACTTTAAACAGATGTGGACATAGTTTTTACTGACACTGGCATAGCCTTCCCCACAACTTCCAAGAGCCTCAGCATGATTGTAACCTGGTTTGGGTGGACGTGAAGTCTCGTACAACCTGTTTGTGTGGCTGAAGCTTTTGTCCCCTACCACCCTGTTCTCCATATCTGTTTGATTGCTCAGTAGTGGCAAACTGGTAAAATGAGCCCTAGGAGTGTGCTCTGGTTTAAAGTACCAGCTGGTCCCTGCAGATCTGCCAGTGTAGAACAGCTTTTTCTTGAAGGGAGTCCCGAGGGTTTCATGTCCTGGTGCAGCTCCTACTTCTACCCGGAGCTCGCGCTGTCCCCCGGCTGACCGGGCTGTGTTTTGTAGCTGGGAAAACGCTGCAGATCTTCAACATCGAGATGAAGAGCAAGATGAAGGCTCACACCATGACAGACGATGTCACCTTCTGGAAGTGGATTTCCCTGAACACCGTGGCCCTGGTGACGGATAACGCCGTTTACCACTGGAGCATGGAGGGGGAGTCCCAGCCCGTGAAGATGTTCGACCGCCACTCCAGCCTGGCCGGCTGCCAGATCATCAACTACCGCACCGACGCCAAGCAGAAGTGGCTGCTGCTCACGGGCATCTCGGCACAGGTACCTCACTCCCAGGGGGCCAGGCCACCCCCAGAGCTCGTCTTGTTGCCTCTCCTGCAGGAGTAGGAGTGATATGTTCGTTTTCTTACGTAGAAATGCTTGATCTTCATTTGAGTGGAACTGAAAATCTTACATTAATGTAACTGTATATGTAATGATGTGAACAGTCTTAAGCTGCGCCAGGGGAGGTTTGGGTTGGACATTAGGAGGAAGTTCTTCACAGAGGGAGTGATGGGGCGTTGGAATGGGCTGCCCAGGGAGGTGGTGGAGTCATTGTCCCTGTAGGTGTTTAAGGAGAGGCTGGATGTGGCATCAGTGCCACGGTCTGGGTGATGAGGTGGCCTTGGGTCAAAGGATGGACTCGAGGATCTCGGGGGTCTTTTCCGACCTCGTTGATTTGGTGATATAAACATTGTAGAGGGTTAAGAGTCTGAAGTGATGCCTTTGTAAGAGGAAGCATGGCATGAGACTTCAGCTGGATATAATGTATTTACCAGCATTTATTTCAGTGAAAGTACTGTCTGAGCGCCTGTTGTTCCTGACTCTTGTTCTGCCTTCTCCAGCAAAACCGTGTTGTGGGAGCAATGCAGCTATATTCTGTAGATAGAAAAGTGTCCCAGCCCATCGAGGGACATGCAGCCAGCTTTGCACAGTTCAAGATGGAAGGAAATGCTGAAGAATCCACTCTCTTCTGTTTTGCAGTAAGAGGCCAAGCTGGGGGTAAGGTAAGGCTTGGTTCTGAGTATCTTTAGAGACTCACCCTGGTTATCTGCTTCCAGGAAAACAAGTGGATTAATGCAAAAAGTTGAATTTAAGAAAAAAAGTGAAAGACTGTATGGGTCTGGATAGTATATATATATAATGTAAATGACATTTGGTGCATACAGAGCTTCCCAGCAGGGACTGCCTGATGCAGCAGGAGCCTGTTTGGAGTCATGAAGTTAGGTGGCGTGTCATGACCAGCCTAATGAGCTGCTTGAAACATGTGACTCCCAGCTTCACAGGCTAAGCTTGAGGGAAAAGCTGTTGTAATCTTTCTTTGATGCTGATCCCCAGTATCAGACTTATTTCCAATCTATTGTATGGAAAAAAAAAAGAAGCACTAGTATTACAAGGCTAAATTAGTGGTCTAATGGCAACTCTGGAATTGTGTGAGCTACTTTGACAACTAAAACAAAAGCTTAGACTCAGAGGAACATCTTCAGAACCATCACTGCAGAGTGTTAACCAAGTTGAAGGAGTGCATATCAAGTGACTTAACTGAATGTTGAAACTTCCAAGTAACTAGGGCTACCTAAGGATCGTATTTAACTGTTTCCCTCACCTATGGTACAGGAATTCCGTGTGCCACACCTTTAGCCAGTGAAAATATTTAGGAAGACTGACTTAGTTTGTCTTTGCATGAGCCTGGGATTAAGGCTCAGCAGTGAGAGAGTTTCTGTGGCTTCATTGTTGAAGGTATTGTTAAATAAATGAGATACAAGAGCTAACAGACTAATCTTGCCTCTTGCACAGCTGCATATCATTGAAGTTGGCACACCACCTACTGGGAATCAGCCCTTTCCAAAGAAAGCTGTGGATGTCTTCTTCCCTCCTGAAGCACAGAGTGACTTTCCTGTTGCCATGCAGGTATGCCAGCTGCCACCAGGAGCATGAGAACAAAGCTGCTCCTGGTGGGTGGGACAAGGGCAGGGCACTGGCTGGTCAGTCTGCTGACCCCGGGGTTGGCCCTAAACTGGTGTGACTGGTGTGGCTGCTGCTCCTGCTTCAGTGCTGATAAAGTAAAGATGCAGACAAGCACCATTCAAAGGCAGCACGTTCTTATTTGGGGAAGAAATATCCATGTATATTTAACTGCTTGTCAAGCTCTTCAAACATCTTTCTACTGTGACTACTGGGGTAAAAATATACCAGCACTTCTGGTTGTCCTGAAACGGCCCAGCTGTCTGCTGAGTCTCAGAAGCACTCGCTCATTTATCCAGTGCCACATTTGATCCATCTATTTCTGTGTTGCAGATCAGTGACAAGCATGATGTGGTGTTTCTCATAACGAAATATGGCTACATCCACTTGTATGACCTGGAAACTGGCACCTGTATCTACATGAACAGAATCAGTGGAGAGACCATATTTGTTACTGCACAGCACGAAGCAACAGCTGGAATTATTGGAGTGAACAGAAAGGGACAAGTAAGGAAGCTTGGCCTGGAAACCACTTACTTACCTGATCCCACTGGCCCTTAATGATGCACTGAAGAGTTCATATGAAAGTTTCTAAGAGCGAACTTAGTTCAGAACATGTGAGGTCTGACAGTGTTATGAGCCCCAAAATAAATTTGCTGCTGTATCTCCATATCCTCTGGAATTGGTTAGTTAAGACATTGAATACAGGTCCTAAAAGATCCCTTTTATCCCTGTGTTTCTGACCTCTGCAAATACCTCAGTTAAACTGTTAGTTGTCTGCTTTGATGCAGACAATGAATGATATTGGCTCTTTCCAACCTGAGGTCTGTTCCTTCAATGAAATGGCAAGACTCGGCGGTTATCGAGGGATTAAAAACTTGCCATGTGTGCCGTAACTTTCCTTTTAGGAGTTAACCCTTGGCTCAGTTCTCATATTTGGGCTAACTGGACATTTCCCTTGATGTTTGTGCAGGTGCTCTCAGTGTGTGTGGAGGAGGAGAACATCATCCCCTACATCACCAACGTGCTGCAGAACCCCGACCTGGCGTTGCGGATGGCCGTGCGCAACAACCTGGCGGGGGCCGAGGAGCTCTTTGCCAGGAAATTCAATGCACTCTTTGCACAAGGGAACTACTCCGAGGCAGCAAAAGTGGCAGCCAATGCCCCAAAGGTAATGGGGCTGGTGTTCAGAGCAGCACTGAACTCCTCTGGCTTAAGCTTCTCGCTTCAGGAAAGCTGAATTGCCAAAGTGGCAAGACCAGAGTCTGGTTACTGCTCCTGCCTTAACGTAGTACTTGGTGTGCTGGGTGTGAGTGGTGATTCTGTGCTGGGTGATCTTAAAGCCTGTGTGAAGCCCACAGAGGAGGGGAGGAATAAATGAATAGGTAGTGGCTATGAGGCATAATGTTCCTGGTACTTGGCTTTACTTGTCCAGTGATTAAATAAGTGTCTGTGAAAAGACAACTTCAGGCTGAGGCTGCACCTGGAAACGAGATAAAAAGGACAGACAGAGGGACTAAATTTAGATGAGAGGAACTTGCTTGTAAGGAGAAGGATGTTTTAATTCTGAACTTAAATTTGCAGTCCTACTGAAACAAATCTAATGGGCTCCTATATCACATTTTCTGTCAGAACATCTCAGACAGTGTCTGAGCTGATGTTCAGCCGTATTGCTCCTGACATTCTGGGCTGGCAAAACATACAAATGCTTATGACAGCTACAGTGACGTTAACTCCAGCTTTCTGGGGGAACTCTTGCCAAGCCACAACAGCAGCAAAGGAAATGAAAGTGCCTGTCTCTGTCTCGTAGGGAATCCTGCGTACTCCAGATACCATCCGCCGGTTCCAGAGTGTCCCAGCTCAGCCAGGACAGACTTCCCCTCTGCTCCAGTATTTTGGCATCCTGCTGGACCAGGGGCAGCTGAACAAGTACGAGTCCCTGGAGCTGTGCAGACCAGTGCTGCAGCAGGGCCGGAAGCAGTTGCTGGAGAAGTGGTTAAAAGAAGATAAGGTGAGTTTGGGGTCAATACCTTTAGAGCCCTGAGGGGGGTGGGAGCCTGCAGCTTCCTCACCTCCCCAGGAAAAATGAGCTGGGAGCTCCTCAGTGCCTGGTGTTGAGCAATAGGTGTTCACTGTACCCATCACTGTGACTCATATTCCTGCAGGGGAATTGATCAAACACCCGGAGCTTCACTCATTCCGCTTCCAATCCCAGCAGGGTGCAGCCAGTGTGGAAAGCCTCTGAGCTGCTGCTGCTCTTGCCAAGCCACTCCTTTGGATACTGCCTTGCATATGCTTTGAGCTGTGCTTACATTTCTGTAATTAGCCCAAGAAACATGCTGATATGTGTCATCCATTCTTTTTAGCTCTAAAAATGCCTTTGACGCCGGTGGAACAGCATGAGGAACAATCCCTGCTGAAACAGTTGGCTGAGGCTATCAAGCTTCTTTTTTTTTTTTTTTTGTCCTTTTTCAAACAAGTCCAAAAGGAAAATAAATGAGGAAGGTGGTGGTGGTGGTGCGTTTCAGCATGGCATGTCAGGTTGGGCTGACTGTGTTTGTCTTTAAACAGCTGGAGTGCTCAGAGGAGCTGGGAGACCTTGTGAAATCCGTAGATCCTACGCTAGCACTTAGTGTCTATCTGAGAGCCAACGTTCCAAACAAGGTCATCCAGTGTTTTGCTGAAACAGGACAAGTCCAGAAGATTGTTTTGTATGCTAAGAAGGTGAGAAGAAATTAAATTGCCCTATCTGTCCTTCATTTAAGAATAACTAGTGTATGTTCCAAAGTAGCTAAGAGTAACTGTGGAGGAATCTGAGAGCCTGTGCAATACCTGCTTTGCCCTCAAGGTTGTTATGAATAATTACTGCTAGACTTCAGACGTGTATCTTGTCACACTTCTCTGTGTAGCCTTTTCCAAAGGAGGAAATCCTGACTGGGTTGCGTAATCTGACAGCTTTTACTGAGCTCTGTGTTTAACAAGGTGTGTGCTCTTGCTGATCTCTTACTTTTCGTTCTCTCTCCAGGTTGGATATACTCCAGACTGGATATTTTTGCTGAGGAATGTAATGAGAATCAGCCCTGATCAAGGACAGCAGTTTGCACAAATGCTTGTTCAAGATGAAGAGCCTCTTGCAGATATAACACAGGTAAATAACTTCATTGCACTGAAACGTTATGTTCTAGGCATTAAATTGGTAGGAGTGTGGCTCCTCTTACCGGAGAGAGATTTTGAACTATACATTTGGCTTTACCGTAGTGGTAAGGCTGTTTCATGCCTGGTTTCAGGAATACTAAATGACAGCTTAGTGCAGCATCAGAATAAATGGTTTAGCTTTGGCAGCTGCGCTTGGTGGTACTTTGTTTAAATATATTTCCAGGTTTTAATCAAAAGCCTAAATTTCCTCCCCTTTTTTTTTTTTGTTTGCAGATTGTGGATGTCTTTATGGAATATAATTTAATCCAGCAATGTACAGCCTTCTTGCTGGACGCACTGAAGAATAATCGCCCCTCAGAAGGTCCCCTGCAAACACGTTTACTTGAGATGAACCTCATGCACGCCCCTCAGGTGTGTGTTCAGAGCCCCTGGGCAGGCTCGGCTGGAGCTGGTCACAGAGCTCAGGGCCTAAGGGAAATTTCCCATATCCCTTCTAGGTTGCAGATGCCATCCTGGGAAACCAAATGTTTACTCACTACGACCGGGCTCACATAGCTCAGCTGTGCGAGAAGGCTGGTTTGCTGCAGAGAGCGCTCGAGCACTTCACGGACCTCTACGACATCAAGCGCGCGGTTGTTCACACTCACCTCCTCAACCCTGAGGTAGGGCACCAGACATCCTGAATCTGCAAAAAAAACCCCAGGCCGTTAAGAATGGCTTTCAGAGTGTGGAGTGGTCTGCTTGGGTCTAAATCAGCTTCTGTGTCTTCGCAGTGGTTAGTGAATTATTTCGGGTCCTTGTCGGTAGAAGATTCCCTGGAGTGTCTGCGTGCGATGCTGTCTGCCAACATCCGTCAGAACCTGCAGATCTGCGTCCAGGTGGCTTCAAAATACCATGAACAGCTGTCAACACAGTCACTCATTGAGCTCTTTGAGTCCTTCAAGAGCTTTGAAGGTAAGTCTGTACTTTTGCAAAAGGAGCTGGTGCTCACCTCCTCACACATGTGTGCGTGTCTGTCTGCTGAAATCCGGAAAGTCATACTGAACTTGAAGTAGTTAGGCCTCCAAACTGTCTTGGAACCTAACCCAAACCTTGAAGTTCCCTTCTTGAGGAGGGACATCAATATATTTTTCTATGTGTTTTATTTTTCTGAAATGCTACGAAAAGTTTGGAGCTGCAGAAAAATACATGTAAGATGTAAACTGAAAGCTGCTGACCTTTCTCCTGTGTCCAAAATGGTCATCTTGACTTTGTGTAGCCTTTGGGATTTGGGCTTTTGTGCTTCTCAACAAGATCAGCAGAATAACGTGTTGATTATTTCTCTCCAGGTTTGTTTTATTTCCTGGGCTCTATTGTAAACTTCAGCCAGGACCCAGATGTGCACTTCAAGTACATTCAAGCTGCCTGCAAGACAGGACAGATTAAAGAAGTGGAAAGAATCTGCAGGGAAAGCAACTGCTATGATCCAGAACGTGTTAAAAACTTCCTCAAGGTAATGTTTGGGTGACACTGGATTGTCTTGGCCTATTTGGGGGTTCTGATAAAACATGGTGTTGAAAGTAGATGAGCTTGACCTTTGCACTTAAGGATCCAACTGTCCTCTTACAGCAGAGGTATCTGCCGTGTTGACAGTGCCTCCTAGTAAAGTCTGAGCCTGGAATATTATCTAAACAGTGGAGAATCTGTCAGATCAGTCTCTCGCTGCCCGTAGTGAGGTTGATCTGGCTTGAACTCCTAAAATGTAGTAATTGCACCAGCTCACCTAGAACTTGTTACAGATGTGTATTGTAAAGTAGCAAACAATTTAACTGGAAGGTTGAGAACAACCATAATGCCAAACGAGTTGATAACTTGATTATTTCCGGTGTAATCAACTTCAGTTGAGCCACTGCAGAAACAACAAGTGAATAGTGTCAATTAACTCCATAAATGCTTTGTAGGAGTTCTGGGCTCCATAAAGAGCTGCTGACTGATGTTACTGCTGGGGTTCAGAGCTGAAACATTGCTGAAGGGTAGGAAAAGACGGTGTGCTCAAAGTTCAGACTCTGTGGTCCTAGTCCTGAGCTTATTGACAAATCCAACACTACTGTGAATAGCTGAGGAACCGTGTGGGAGGGGAAAACTTTATCTGGGAACATTTCCTGCCTTCATGTTTGTTGGTTACATAGCATAGTCTTAGATTTTGCTGATCATATCTGAAGATGGCAAAACTCTTCCCAAGAGAATTCTCTAAAACTGACCTGGTGTCACCGAGGTGTAAGGTATGTCATTTGATCAAGCCACCTAAGATATGTTATCAAGCTGTCAAATTCCTGATGAAAGTTATTGTTTTTTGTGCTGTTCCATGTCTGGAATGTGCAGGACATGTACCAGGTAAATCTCCCAGTACAGGCCTCCCTGTGTAAAGTCCTTAAGTGTAATTTCTATGTAGGATTATATTCTGGGATGTGCATGTTGGAATAAGTGATCTGAAATATGCATCCGGAATACTGTCTGCCACATAGACTAAGCTTCTGTACTGTAACCATTGTAACCTTATGCTGAAAGTTGGAATGCTTTTAGATAACTGATCTGATCAGCAATTTCAGTAGTGCTGCTCCAGTTCTCTAAATCCATAGTCAGGAGGTACCACAAGGCACATGGCACTCGAAGTCAATTCTGTGTATAAGTTTTACATGATGAATCACAACTTCATCTAGTCTTGGTTAAATTTGTTCTGAAATCCCAGAGTGCTAATCCTGCACACCAAACACCAGTGGCAACTGAAAATACTCTCTCTAGCTTAGGCTTGTCATAGCTGTATTGTGCTGTAAAACCCTGTAGACTCTGCCATGCAGGGTTAAACTCCAGAAAGCTTCTCGCTCTCCACGCCCTGCAGTGGGAGGGAGTACTCCTACTTTGCTACATATTGCAAACAATTAGTTGGACAACAAGCTGTCATCATTTGGTTGACTGTTGAGTTTCAGCTTTCCAAATTCAGCTGCTTTAACAGTTTAAGTGACTGTATTTGTCTGCTTAAGCCCAGGAGCAAAACCAAATTACTGAAGCTGTTCTCTTTCTAGGAAGCCAAACTCACGGACCAGCTGCCTCTCATCATTGTGTGCGACCGCTTTGACTTTGTCCACGACCTGGTGCTGTATTTGTACAGAAATAATCTCCAAAAATACATTGAGATTTATGTACAGAAGGTGAGTTACGACGTGGCTTCAGTGGGGCAAACTGATCCGTCCTCCCGGTGTTAAACACAATGCCTGTAGCTGTATAGAAGTGTTCTGCAAACAGCTTTGTACTTGAGACTGACATTTAAGTACCTGTTAGTGGCCTCCAGTAAATCAGCCCTGACATGAATCAGATCTCATTCCTCAGCCAGGTTGAGCAGTAACCACCACTGATGTGCCTCTTGGAGGAGGAAGACTTGGTAGAATAACTCTGGGCTCCTTGGGGTGATTTTAACTCCCAGCATTTTGCAGGGGTGGAGGGGAAGTTCTCCTTCAGGGAAGAGTGGATTGCTCAGGAGCTCTTCCCATGGGAACTGAGCATTAGGGAGCCACTGAGCTGGGATGTGAACACCTGTTGACTGAAGAATTGACTTTCAACCTTGTCCAGAACCTCTGGAAGTTGGGAGTAAAGGCAGGAAGAGGGGTCAGTCTCAACAAGCAGCCTTCACGTGTAGCTCTGGGGATGAGTATTGGCTGCCTGTGCTGCAGGACCCCACACTGACCTCTTTCAATGATCCTGTTTAGGTGAATCCAAGCCGCCTGCCAGTTGTTATTGGGGGACTGCTGGATGTGGATTGCTCTGAAGATGTGATAAAGAACCTCATCCTTGTAGTGAGAGGTCAATTTTCGACTGATGAGCTTGTTGCAGAGGTTGAGAAAAGAAACAGGTATTAAACTTCTGCGAGTCTCTTAACAATTTACAATCTGGCTGTGTTATTCTGCTCATCCATCAGTGCACGTCCTCATCACACAGCTACAGCTGGTACTGACACAACCAGAAGCTGCCACTGAGTGAGCAACCAGCTTTACTCCTTGGCTGATGTGGGGAATCTCATCTTTGAGGGATGAGTCTTTGGCATGTGATGTTCTTCATGGTATCAGAAAGTTACAGCATTATATTAATGAACCAAAATGCAGGTTAAAATGGAGTGCTGTAACTCTGGCTTAGTTCTTGACTCTGTCTTATTTAAAGCAGAGAAATTGTGCAAGTGGATACTTACTCACTCAACCTCTCTAATGCGAAAATCACTTCCTTCTAGGCTGAAGCTGCTTCTGCCCTGGCTGGAAGCAAGAATTCACGAGGGTTGTGAGGAGCCTGCGACTCACAATGCACTGGCCAAAATATACATTGATAGCAACAACAACCCCGAAAGGTTTCTGCGTGAGAATCCTTACTATGATAGTCGTGTTGTTGGCAAGTACTGTGAGAAGAGGGACCCTCACCTGGCCTGTGTGGCTTATGAGCGTGGACAGTGCGATTTGGAGCTTATTAATGTATGTATGCCAAGGCAGCTGGCTCATGAGTAAAGTTCTGGCATGAGTGTCATGGGATAGATGGTCAGGCTTATCACAAAAGCATTTATTTCCTAAAAATATTAAGCTGGGAAGTGCACGCTTCTGATGGAACAGGAGGTAGTTATTTAATCTCCCTCTGCGGCTTAATGAGAAATGGGGGACTCCCGTGCACGGCCTAAAGTGGGAGGTTGGTGGACGTATCAAGGCCTGAGATTCCAGTCAACCTCTCAGGCAGGTTTATTTAGTGTTGCAGTACAATTATCCACTGCAGGCTGGATAGCTGTGACTTCCCTCTGAGCAAACTGTGCCTTTCCTCAGGTGTGCAATGAGAACTCCCTCTTCAAGAGCCTCTCCCGATACTTAGTTCGTCGCAAAGACCCCGAGCTGTGGGCCAGTGTGCTGCTGGAGAGCAACCCTTACAGGAGACCCCTCATCGACCAGGTACCGCTGTCAGGCCAGCAAAGCCTTGGCTGTCCCACCCTGACCTGCAGCACCTGACTTGACTGATCTGCTGATGGTCTGACTCTGCCTGCAGGTTGTCCAGACTGCGCTGTCGGAGACCCAGGACCCCGAGGAAGTCTCTGTTACTGTGAAGGCTTTCATGACTGCAGACCTTCCCAATGAGCTCATTGAGCTGCTGGAGAAAATAGTTCTTGATAACTCCGTGTTCAGTGAGCACAGGTGAGTAAAATCGAAGCCAGGTCATGGGAAAGCTTGGAATTCTGCCTGGTGCAGGTGTTAAATTGCTGTAATGTGGAACAGCAAATAAACCAATGCCTTCTCCAGATGAGAGGGGGAATTTCTTGATGGTTTCTTGATACGCACTGATGTTTTCTTTCCCTGTTCAGGAACCTGCAGAACCTCCTCATCCTGACAGCCATTAAGGCTGACCGTACCCGTGTCATGGAGTACATCAACCGCCTGGACAACTACGATGCCCCAGATATAGCCAATATAGCCATCAGCAACGAGCTCTTCGAGGAGGCCTTTGCCATCTTCAGGAAGTTCGATGTCAACACATCAGCTGTGCAGGTATCTTAAAATCTCAGGCTGCAGGAACTCCCTGTGACTTGTGCATCCCCACACAAGGGCTTGGCTGGTAACTTGGGACTTGAGTACTTACCGCCAACTGGCAGAGTGACCAAAGCTGCTCCGTGTCTTTTGAAGTAGCACAAATGTTGTTTATTGAACCCTGTATAGGGAGTGAAACTTGGCAAGCCTGAAATCACCCACGCTGTGTGGGTTGTGTATGGTTAGTGCCTGTTTTAAAAGCTGGGGATCCATTGAAAAACGAACATAAACCACCACTTGGTGTCCTGTAAAACTGGCCCTTGTGGGAGTGGCTGATCTTGGCTGTCCCGTTTTTAGGTGTTAATAGAGCACATTGGGAACCTGGACCGCGCGTACGAGTTCGCAGAGCGCTGCAACGAGCCCGCGGTGTGGAGCCAGCTGGCCAAGGCACAGCTCCAGAAGGGGATGGTAAAGGAAGCCATTGACTCCTACATTAAAGCAGATGATCCTTCCTCATACATGGAGGTTGTTCAAGCTGCTAATGCCAGTGGTATGATTAAGTTTTGTTTACATCTTTGCTGTTGATGTCGCTCAGCTCTTTTGCCTGGTCTGCGCGAACTGCAGTTCTACCAGACTTGTATCTTGCTGCAAGTAGAGGGATCTGGTCCTGCAAAGACTGCCCTAAATGAGAAGGGGGAAAGGTAGTGTATTGCATTTGCAGATAATCTGTGGTCTTTTAACTACCTTCCTAAGCTAATTGGAGACTTCTGTCAGAGCAGGAGGTTTTTGCATGAAGTTCAAGACCAGGATTTTAGTTGGGCCTGTTGTAAGGTGACTTTAATGTGAAGTGTGAAGGCTGGTTTTGATTGCTGGGGAATAGCTGTAGAAATACTCATGTCCAACTAGGTTGAGCTGATAGTGTAGCTTAAGTAGAAGTGTCCTCAAGGGTGGGGAGTAAAAATTCTGAACTTCTTTTCCTAGGAAACTGGGAAGAGCTGGTGAAGTATCTCCAGATGGCACGTAAGAAGGCCCGAGAGTCGTATGTGGAAACAGAATTAATCTTTGCTCTTGCTAAAACCAACCGCCTGGCAGAGCTGGAGGAGTTCATCAATGGCCCCAACAACGCACACATCCAGCAAGTGAGTGAGGATGGGTTGGTTTTGCTGAACCACAGCTCCTTCAGCCTTGCTGACCGCAGGGGTGCTGGGACTTCTGTCTCTTTGGGTAGATCTTGGACTTCAGAGACATTTGATAATGTCTCGAACGCTCCACGTCTCGTGTAAGCCAGTGACTGAAAACGTGCAAGGCTGACCTGTTGTGCTGTCCCTCAGGTGGGCGATCGCTGCTACGACGAGAAGATGTACGAGGCGGCCAAGCTGTTGTACAACAACGTGTCCAACTTCGGCCGCTTGGCCTCCACCCTGGTGCACCTCGGGGAATACCAGGCAGCCGTGGATGGGGCTCGGAAAGCAAACAGCACCCGCACGTGGAAAGAGGTGAGCCTTGCTGGCTGGGCTTGAAAGGGCTCCGGAGGTCCCCTGGAAGGACTTCAAGGACTGGATTATCAACAGTAACACACTTGTCACTTCCAGGTCTGCTTCGCCTGTGTGGATGGGAAAGAATTCCGCCTGGCTCAGATGTGCGGGCTCCACATTGTGGTGCACGCGGATGAGCTGGAGGAGCTGATCAATTATTACCAGGTAATTAACTGGCTCCTGTTCCAACTCTGCCCAAAACTGGAGCTGTAGAGTCAGGATGGTTCCTAGTGTGAAATATCTGTGTCTCGTAGGATCGTGGCTACTTTGAGGAGCTGATAACTATGTTGGAAGCAGCACTTGGGCTCGAGCGAGCACACATGGGGATGTTCACAGAGCTAGCAATTCTCTACTCCAAATTCAAGCCACAGAAGATGAGGGAGCACTTGGAGCTGTTCTGGTCCAGAGTCAACATCCCCAAGGTGAGTATCTGAGGCCTGAAATCTAGCTTAAAACACATCTGTCTGTACCCTGGCTTGTGCAGTAGCAGCTCTTGAGGTTATTAAAGGCACTAAAGCCTGAGCACCGATGGTCACTGATGGAAATCCCTATTAACGTATTGCTAATTGTGCCTTTTCTTAGGTCCTGAGAGCTGCAGAACAAGCCCATCTCTGGGCTGAACTGGTGTTCTTGTATGATAAGTATGAAGAGTATGATAATGCCATCATCACAATGATGAATCACCCAACAGATGCTTGGAAAGAAGGCCAGTTCAAAGATATCATCACTAAGGTATTGCTTTCCTAGTGAAAGGAGGTAAATGTCTTGCTATGTGCGCTTCAGTTCTCTTCCTTCATTAGTAGCCTGTTTGAAATGCAAAGTTCTTGAAACTGCCACATAATTTCAAAGCAAGTCAACTACAGTAACTAGAGATTTCTAGAGGAAAGAAGGAGTTGGATGGGTGGCTCAGCTTTGCAGGAATATCTAAAGTCATGTCTGTCTTTCATTTGGATTCCCTACAATCAAACTTGTGCTCTGAACGTGCATCTCTGCTCATCTCCAGGTGGCCAATGTGGAGCTGTATTACAAGGCAGTTCAATTCTATTTGGAATTTAAACCTCTCCTGCTCAATGACCTGCTGATGGTGTTGTCCCCTCGGCTTGACCACACTCGTGCTGTCACCTTCTTCACAAAGGTAATTTTCCTACTCTCCAGCTCAAATTCAAGGTTGCAGTTGGGAAAGCATTTATCTGCAGTAGCATTTGAAAATGCTTGGCTGCTTCCCTGCCTCACAGGGAAGATGCTGAGACTTCCACAAACAGTGGAATTAACTGTGTCTCCCTGATTCCCTGCAGGTTAAACAGCTGCCCCTGGTTAAGCCTTACCTGCGCTCTGTTCAAAATCACAACAACAAATCAGTGAATGAGTCCCTGAACAACCTCTTCATTATTGAAGAAGACTACCAGGTATGTCTTGAGACAGTTAATACCTAATGTTGTCTGTGCTTTGGGATAGAAGTGGCCATTCCTGAATCTTTGGCTTCCGTGTCAGGATTCACCTCCTATTCTCAGTCCGTTTAATGTCTAGAAACACAGGTTTCTTGTGTTCAGTAGTTTTTACCTGCTTGCTGTTAACTTGATTTCCTGAAGTATGTGTTCTTCAACCCTTCAAACTGAACTAGAGGTGGCTGGCCAAGGATGAAGCAGAGAACTGTTTGTGGCTTTCTGGGAGCTTTTTGTGTCGTTCCTACTGGGGGCAGAGTGGCTGCTGTGTTATGAGCGTGACAGACCAGCTTTTATTTATAAAAGGCAAACAGTGGGTCCTAAGGAAAGGACTCAGAGAAGAGTCAGATAGTTGTGTCTGTCTGTTCTACTGTTTCCAGAGAACAGCTGTTGGTACTGAGAGGCTCTTCACCTCAGTAATCACTGCTGAAATAACATAAAACTCCATGTGTGTCAAAAAAAATACAGTAGATGTCTCAGCAGGTCTGACTGGAATACTTTACCCTCCTGGAATACAGAACTAAGATGCATGTCACATGTTTGCATTTTTGAGGATGCAGTTGAGCGTCTGAGGTGCGAGTAACTCTTTTTTCTGCCAAATTTAGGCTCTTAGGACTTCTATAGATGCTTATGACAACTTTGACAACATCTCTCTGGCCCAGCGCTTGGAGAAACACGAGCTCATCGAGTTCCGAAGGATCGCCGCCTATCTCTTCAAAGGGAACAACCGCTGGAAACAGAGCGTGGAGCTCTGCAAGAAGGACAGGCTCTACAAGGTGAGAGCACCCCTCAGACCAGGCTTAGCAGGCCTGCCTCGTTTGGCCACGACTTTCTGGTCAAGCTCTAAGGGCAGCATTGGCTGAACTCAGTCAAATACCCCGCCCAGTGATTGTTCTCTGGCCCCCGAGGCTAAAGGCTCTGTCCTGTTGCAGGATGCAATGCAGTATGCTTCAGAATCCAAAGATACTGAGCTGGCAGAGGAGCTGCTGCAGTGGTTCTTGCAGGAGAACAAGAGAGAATGCTTTGGTGCTTGTCTCTTCACCTGCTACGATCTCCTAAGGCCAGATGTTGTCTTGGAAACAGCGTGGAGGCACAACATTATGGACTTTGCCATGCCATACTTTATTCAGGTCATGAAGGAATACTTGACCAAGGTAAGAGCAGGTGCTTCTCCAACACCAAAGGCTTGTTAGTCACTGTGGTGATGCCTTGAGACTGTCTGCTTGCTACTAACATTGATTTGGGCTTTGTCAAATGTCTGTCTGTCCATGTCCACACTTATTTTTCAGTCCATCTGGGGAGAGACTTCGCCCTCTAAGAGACTGAAACACTTGCAGGCTCCACCCTCTCAATTACAGAACCTACATCAGTAGTATTTGCCTGACCGTGGGCAGTGTCTTAAACTAGTTCCAGGATTCAGGCTTTACATATGCTGTGTCAGTCAGGAATCCCAGCTGGGATCAAGCTTTAACTAAACTCTAGACCATGTACTAAAAAAAGCTTTACAGCTAGATCCGGACGTAACTTGTTCTGCTGTGCATTTAACTCTAAAACACGGCTCTGACACTTCATGGCACTAATTATGACTCAGCTCTTACTTGAAGTGACTCGGGATGGGGGAAGTACTTGGCAATGCTCTGACAGACTTGAACAGATGAGAGTTAAACCCAGCTGCCACTACAAGACTTGCCCAGCTGAAGCTTTTAGAGCATCATCAGTGAAATGGTGTAAATTCCTTAATGATTAAGATTCTTTCCGTGAAAGCTGGAGTTAATGATGTCCAGAGTGCCTGTTTGGAGATGTGCCTTGCAGTTCCTTGCAAAGGCAGGACTCTGCAGTCCCAGAGCCAGTCTCCTGTCCTTAAATGCTGGGTTTTGGGGGAGGTGGGACTGTCTGAGCAGTAACGTTGTCAGAGATGCTGGTGTGCCAAGTAACACTAGGCCTCTGTTGAGAGCAGTAGTCCTGGAGTAGGATTGAAGATGAACACTCCATGGTCTGCTGCAGGGTTAGGGTGTAGCTGTAGTGCAGCTGTGAAATCACTGCAGTAAGAGCCAGCAACAAGCAAAGCTGCCTTTCTAAAGCAGATACTTCTGGTGTATCTTTGTTTTGACTCGCCTGTACCTTTTAATCATTTCTTCCCTGACGCTTTTGTTTCTACCTTTTATATGCTAAATATGGAATTTGATTTTTCTAAGCTGCACCTTCTGAATTCCTTTGCAGGTTGATGCAATAAAGGAAAAGGTGAAAGTTGATTCTTGTTTCCCATCTTTAAGTCTGGAGGACTAAGTCTAAGGATTCTGCATGAGTTTTTTTCTTTCCTATGTTTACTACACTGCTGCTACTGCTTTTTCCCCAAACAAAATATCACTAAAGCATATGCAAATTGTTTAACTCTCAGTAGCTAGTGCTGTAGGAGAAAAGTAGATACATTTGCTACTAATAAGCTAATAGATCCTCAGGAAGGGCATCCAGGTGATCAGTTGGATCACAGTCCACCTGGTATTGGACCAATTCACAAGTGCTACTATTTGAGGGCCAATCTGACTGGAAGAACCTCCTGCAATAAGAAATAAGTCCGTGAGCCATAAATCAGTCTGGCATTTGCTGGTTAAGGACTGTGATCCAGTTTCTGATCCCTTGACCATGACTAATGTGTGCTGACAGTAGGCAGAGTAGATACTGGCTGCTTCAGAAGAGACTCCTCCTCACTCAGGTGTCCAGTTCTCATGGTGCTGGTCTAATCCCCCACGGTGCTCTAGTTCACATAGAACTTAAAACTTCAGCTATTAGACAAGTCTGTGGTTCTCTTCCCTGTAGTAAATTCCTAGTACTTGTCCAAAAGCGTCTGCCTTCCAAGCTCTTCAGCTTCACTAAACTTCTCTTGCTACCTCATTAAAAAAAAATACTTAAAAATGGTAATGCTTATTGCTCTTCTGAGGCTACTCCAGGGCTTGCCTTTTGCTGTGCAGTGTTGACCTTCAGAAGGGCAATCCAAGGTCTCTGTCCATCTGCTTCCCCACAAACCCCACTGTGATTCTCCTTAGCCCAGGGCTCAGCCCTAGTGGGAGTTTTTTTCCATTAATGTGGTTGAGACAAAGTGACAAATGGCTCTGAAGATGAACTGAATGCAAACTGTTGTAAAGACACCACTGGCACTCAGGGCTAACCTGACCAGCAGTAGTGTGAGGCCCTTCAGCAGTAGTCAGTGAGGCAGTAGGAGAGCGTGTGTGTGAAAAAAGGTAATTGAACTGCAGTGTTTGCATAACCTAAGCATGTGTAGCAGTCATTGCAATTACATCCCACTCTTCCTTAAGCTCCAAGGCATTGCTGTGGGCTGCTGTGGTTTTTTGGGGGGAGCCTGTCTGGCAGTCATCTTCAGCCCTCACTCGTGCTTCAGTACTCTTGCCTCTTTTTCATGCACACATGACACGAGAACATTGAATGCATGTTACTTTTCCTCTGCAGCTTCTTGCAGTCCCTGTGGAAAAGCCTTGAGAAATGAATCTTGCTACAAGTGTGTAGGGCCCTGAACCTGGTGATGCTCGAGCAAGTGGTGTAAGAACCACCCCGCAGGCCGGTTTCAAACTTGCGCTTGTTACTGTAAATACTCCTTGAGCTCTGAGGGGAGGCATCAAAACTGGGTCAAAAATGCCTTGAATGTCCTGGGCTGGAGGCTTTCCAAGTGTGTGTAAGCCAAATGCCTCTGCTTAGTAGCAACCTCTGCATATTCTCCTTGGATTTGCATCTCTGAACTTGTGCTTCTGTGTTCAGTGTGTTGCTGTTTGAGTTGAAAACAGTGCAGTTCTCAGCACAGGGTCTGGGAATGAGTCTGGGAGCGTTGGCACACGATCCTGAGCCTTTTGGCAGCAGCAAACCAGATCCTGGGGTGAGGCAACCAACAGGCTGGTCCTGGAAGCCCAGTCAGGGAGAGGGAACTCGAGCTCAGCACTTCCGCCACCTCCTGGGTTTGTGCCTCAGCTTGAGGTTATGGGTTAACACACGTAACACAACTGAGAGGAAGAGTCAGAGCTCCCAGAGATTTGTTAATGCAGCACAGTTAAACTGGAAACTCTTCAACTCCTGGGTGTTGGTGCAGCTCAATAAGTAACACTCACCCTGGGTAAGTGCAGGAAACCTGTCTTCAAACTCCTTTATTAAGGACACGAATGAAATGAAAAGTGAATCTGGTTTGTGAGTTGTCTTACTGTCTTTAAAAGTAATTGGCGTGATTGTCTTTGACTTTACTCTAAATCTTACCTCTCAGGTAAAATACCAATGCCTCATTTTGTGGTTTTAGTTTCAGGGCCTGCCTTAGACTGTAGAAATGCTGGGTTCCCTTGGATCTGTTTTAGTAACAAGCAATATTTCACTGCAGAATAAGTCTCTTCTCTTGCCTTTCTGTAGGGGTGGGCTGAGAGCACGAGTGCACTCGCTGTGCAGCACTGGAGCTGGCCAGGCTTGTGTCCTTACTGTGTGTTAAGCTGGAAGAATTGGAGTATCTGTGGGTTTAGGCTGACTGCCACACAGTTCTGGAGTGGAAAAAGCAAGTCTTATACACATGCATTCTCTGCATTTGAACTTAAATTGCATGAGTGAATGGGTTTGGAAAGTGAAATCTTGAGGCTCAAGTGACATGTCGGATGCTATTGCAGTCTGCTGAAACTAAATCAGATTATTGTACCTCAGTGCTGTCTTCAGGGAAACTTCTCCTGCTCCACTGCCAAAGGTCTCCAACTGAGACTGTGCTCAAATCCGAGTTTGTCCTAAAGGCTGTTGGTTTGAAGTAGCTGGAGCGACCCTGATGAGCTAATTCCTGATGTCCAAGGAGCTCCAGTCCCGTACGGAGCCTTCCGTGCAAAGCTTCAGCCTGGAGTGAGCTTTCAAAGCAGTTACACAAATGCCTCAAACGAGGGCTTTTGTCAGGAAACAGAATCTTGACTGCACCAGTACCAACATTGCTACTTGAATTGATCTTAACTTGTAAATGGTCTCCTTTTCTGGATGGGTGTTAACATACCACTAAGGCTTTTCCACTTCTCTGCCACAAGTAAGTACCTGTTTCAGAGGAGATTTTTTTTTAACTGTTGGTCTCAATTCCAGGTGGACAAACTGGATGCATCAGAGTCTTTGAGAAAGGAAGAGGAGCAAGCTACAGAAACACAACCTATTGTTTATGGTAATGCTTTAGTTCATGTGTTGGCCATAACGCATTTTGCTCCTAAAACAACACTTCTCTAATCTTGGCTTTTCCCAAGGAAATCCTTGGAAATTGGAGTGTTCTTCATGTGAAATCAAGTCTTAAGGAATGTGGTCCAAAATACTAGATAAAGTGCCACTCTGATGCTGTGTGGACTGAGGTGGGCTGTGGGCTGTGGGCTTGCAGGATTTCAGGTTGTCCTGACTCATTAAGGGAGGGTGTGCAGGAGCTCTGCTATTCCAGCCTTCCAGCAAGTGCATTATTTGGCTCTTGTCCAACATGGGTATTTTCTTTGCATCCAGGTTATTCCACTGATTCTAGGGAGAGTTCCTTCATACACTTTACAGTGCAGTGTTTTTAGCCTCGTACTCCGTCCTGCTATTCTGTGGGGAAATGCCCCCTCTGGCCCTACAGACCCCAGACCGGCTCGGCAGGGACTCGCTGCTAAACACACAGACACCCAGAGGGCGGTTGCAGGAGTTTTGCTGAGTGAGCCCCGAGTGCAGGGGGCAATAAAGATGCCGTTTGTGTGTTGCAGGCCAGCCCCAGCTCATGCTGACAGCGGGACCCAGTGTCGCAGTTCCTCCACAAGCACCTTTTGGCTACGGCTACACTGCACCTCCCTACGGGCAGCCCCAGCCTGGCTTTGGGTACAGCATGTGAGCTGCAGCACAACTCGGTTGGGAGCAGCGTATTTTCTTACTGAAACTCCACCGTCCCTCCCCGCTTTAACTCATAACAGGGAAAAGCAAAGAGTTCTGCCTCGTGTTCTCGTAACCTTTACTTCATGAAGGACTGTTTTTTCTAGCGCAAACGATTTGAATCACTTCTGTTTAAATCTTTTTCACATTCCATGTCATTTAGACTTTTACTTTCAAAGGGGAATAGTTTAAAAACGACTTTGTTCAAGTGGGCTTTTGCAGGACTGCTTGTTACCATTAAGTCTATTGTGAAGATTCTGATTTGCACTCTATAGTGTTACACTCTAATATTGAATCTTAAGTTCATTGTATGTGAGCAGCTTTACAGTATGTACTGTCTATTCTAAATGCATTTAAGTCTCACTGTATATTTGGAGAAAGCTAAAGCCAAGATACTTGTATTTGACCTTGCAAGACTGCTGACAAGAGACAACACTAATCAGCATATCCTCCCTGGGTTGGATTGCATAGCTCTAAAAGAATTTACAATGCGTACAGACAACCTTGCCTGACTTCAAATGAGTAAAAAGTTTTGGGTTTGGTTTTTTTTTGGTTTTTTTTTTTTGGTTTTGTTTTGTTTTGTTTTTTTCCTTAACCTATGCAGGTTTTTCCAGTTATGCATATAGAAAATGCTAGTGTCTTTTTGCTCACTCCATATGTAACAGATGACCTTATGTTGTGCTGTATCCTGTGCTTTTGTGGGACATTCCATTCAGGAACAGAGCACCATGATTCCAATCTGTGTATTTACTAACCCTGCCCTGAGGTTTGTGTATGTTGGATATTGTGGTGTTTTAGATCACTGTTTTGAGTGTACAGAAGAGAGAATTCAAGCATATTGCTGTTCAGTTTTGTTTGTGCAATTTGAAATTACGCAATTTAAAAATAAATTACTGGACTGTGGACATGCTGCACAGTGGTAGCTTCACTTTACTGTCTTCAAAAAGGACCTTCCAGCTCAAACCAAGTATTACAGTGCTGCTGGTGTGGGGCAATGCAGGCAGGGGTCTGAGGGGCCAGTAGAAGAGCAGCAATGGGGACCAGTAGTGGGGTCTTGCACTGAGGGGGCAATACAGGAAAATATGTAACGCTTTTTCTATAGAAAGATGATGCCAGAGAGAGAAGAAAAATAGCACTTTTCACCAGTTGGCTGCACTGTGGTCAACTCCAGCAGATTTGAGCAGATGATACATTAGGATTGTGGTAGGGTGTGCCAGTTCAATTGAGATCATGTTCTAGGTATGTAAATTGCCTTAAACATATTTAGCTTCAAATAAAATTGACTTAAATGTTTCTCTATGAATACTGTCATATTTGAGTGTAATGAGTGTTACAGCACTGGCCAGGTTTGGGTTTGAGAGCTGTCAGGGCTCCTGGGAACTCCACAGTTGTGTCTCTGAAAGGATTGTGCCTAAGAGGTACAATATAAAAAACTCATGTCAGCCCCTCTGACATTCCCCCTGGGCCTGTAAACATGACTGATGGAGACAAGTCCTTCTGTTCCCTCTCTCTTACAACCCGTCCCAATGGCATTCAGCTGGAAAACATGGCTGAGAGGCTGTAAAAGGTTTATAAGAACAGAATTCTTATAAACCAGATTTGTTATAAAACTAACCTGCAGAAACTCCACCTACTGAAATTGCAGGGAACTTGCCTTTTTTTACAGTCAGTGCTGCAATGGAGCTGTAGAGGTAGAATTTACCTGAGCTGTGATCTGTGTGCTCTGAGCTGTCCAGTAACATCTGTAACTCCTTCCTCAAACCTGGGAGGACCAGTTAACCCCAAGTAAAGCAGGATTTAAGTTTGGCCCTGTGTGCCAAGCTGTCTGGATGAGGGTAACTGCCTCCACCTCGGCTAAACTGCACGTTTTTGCAGGTGTAGGAGCCACACAGACCCCTCCAGAGGGGAGCTCAGCTTACAGCTGCTCCCCACAACTATTTACTGGCTCCTAAGGCTTGGGCTGCAAACCCAGTTTAATTGGTCAGTCTTGCACCAGTTACAAGTTACTGCACGGGTTGCTCTCCCAGAACCTGGGCAGGACGTTTGGCTACATTTCCCCCCAAGCAATATGGGGAGATTTTTAACAGCTTCAGCAGCCAATCCTTCCTGAATTAAGGAATGTATCTCTTCAAAAAACAGGCACAAAGGGGAAACCTGCCATTTTGAGCACTTGGGACAAATTCTCTTGAACTTTGCTACCACCCACCATGCAAAATCCTCAACCCATTGCACAAGTTGTAAATATATGGGGCTCCTTCCTGGGGGTAGTAAAACCCTGCCACCTCCCCTTCCCTCAACTCCCCCGAGCCAAGCATTTTCTTCCCCGCCCCGCTTTGGAACACAACACACAAGCCAGAGAAACTCGTGATTTACAAATTTAAACCTTACAAAACTCGCTTGTTTTATTTAAACTGAGGGAGCATATGGAAAAATGCCCAAACCTGGATTGTAACCCTTCAGTACTGACATACATCAACTTTTTGGTCCTAGTTTAGAAGAGCTTAAGGTGACCAGAGACTTTATCTATGACATCAGCTGGTCCTGGTCCGATCCCGAGGACGGTCCTGGAGCCTGGAGCTATCTGAGTACGCCCAGCATCCTGGATCAAGCTCACGGTCAGTCCCAGGCGCTTCGCCTCAGTCAGGAGCTGGACCAGAGTCTCCTCATCAGGAGCTTTGAGGACTATTTTGGGTTGCCCACAGTACTCCCACTGCTTCAGGAGCTCGGGATTCCTTCTCTCCACTTGCTTGTAGGCAGAAACAGCAGCGTGGGAACACTGTGCTGCCACTTTGCCCTTGCCCATCTTCAGGTCGTTGCGGACAATCAGCACCATCTTGAACTCCCCGGACTCTGCCATGACATCCGCCTCCCCCTCCAGGTTGTTGGCAGCTGTAGCTGTTCCAGCTCTGCGCTTCCTCAGGAGCCTCCCACGGATGCCCCATCCCAGGCACAGGCCACACGCGACTCCAGCCACGACGCCGAGCAACTTGGTGACATAGTCCATGGTGGATTCTGGAGACTGGCTATGGAAGGGGAGAAGAGAATTTACTTGAGCATTTGACGAGCTCTCACCTTGTTATCTGGAGACAACACTTGTTAGAAACACAAAAGGGGCAATTCCAGCTTCACTCATTGGGAAAGGATGTTCAGAGACACCTTTCCTGGTGCACGGTCTCCTCCCTCCCCAGCCACAGGTCTCTAACTGCAGACACCTCACTGGTGACGGGTTTCAGCTCAGGAACAGAGCTAAGAACAAATGGCAAATTATCATAGAATCACAGAGTGGTTTGGGTTGGGAAGGACCTTGAAGATCACCCCATCCCACCCCCTGCCATGGGCAGGGACACCTCCCCCTAGCCCAGGCTGCTCCAAGCCCCGTCCAACCTGGCCTTGGGCACTTGCAGGGATCCAGGGGCAGCCACAGTTTCTTTGGGCAACCTGTGCCAGGGCCTCCCCACCCTCACAGGGAAGAATTCATCCTAATATCCCATCTAACCCCACTCGCTTTCAGTTTGAAGCCATTCCCCCTTGCCTGGTCACCCCATGCTCCATCTTTCCCCCCAAGTCCCCTTTAGGCACTGGAAGGCCACAATTAGGTCACCCCAAAGCCTTCTGCGGGCTGAACAACCCCAATTCTCCCCGCCTTTCCTCACGCCAAAACTACACCTAGAAGTGCGCAGAGAAGCGGTAAAACGGTGGAGGGTTTTAGGCCAACACCCGAAATTCCGTTCGGTGCCGGTCCCCGGGAGCGGAGCGGGGCCGCCTCCAGCCCCACCTCGGCAGCTCCGGCCCCGCCAGGCCCGCGGCCGTTGGGGCCTGAGGGGGGAACGGGGGCACAGACCGAGCGGGGACAGAACCGAGCCGGGCCCCGCGGCCCTCGGGGGGCCATGAGAGACCATGAGGGGCCATGAGGGGCTATGAGAGGGCAATGAGAGGACCATGAGGGGGCAGTGAGGAGACAGGAGGGGCCATGGGGGGGCCATAAGGGGCCACGAGGGGGCAACGAGGGGCTACGGGGGGTCCCCGCTCACCCTCCGCGCCGGCCCGGCCGCTCGGTTCCGCCGCTCCCGCCCGGCGGTGACAGGGCAGCGGCGCTCGGGAAGTGACGGGCGGCGGGGGCGGGACGGGGCGGGCTAAGCCGGGCCCAGTTCCGCGTTGTGCCGGGCCCAGCGGAGCTGCCGGCGCTGAGCGCGGTGAGTGCGGGGCTGGCGGGCGCCTCACCCTCCCCTCCGCGGGACCCGCCCGGCGCTGCC
>VXAY01003134.1:93619-127575 GCA_013399855.1 Oxyruncus cristatus | reverse complement strand
GGGGGGGCAGAATCGAAATTTTAACTCTAAATTGTAAGAGGATTCTTTTGAAATGGTATTTGGGTAGGAATTGGAAAATAGGTCTGGTGTACAGAGGCATAACCCACAAAATGGAAACCTGTGGTCTTTAATTACTTTCCCTTTGAGGGATTAAACTATTTTAGTTGGAAAAACATTTTGAGTGTGGGAATAAATACACTCCTATCAAAATAACTCATTATAGGTAAATCTGTGGGGATTTGGACCATCTTTGAGATGTGCCCTAATTTATTTTAATTGAATGCTTCCCAGGGGTGTTAAAGGACTGGGGGGAAAAAAAACCCAAGCAGTTACTTTTTCTATTTTCTGCCGCCTTCAGGAAGGTTATTAACCTCCAAGAGAGGGGCTGTGTCAGTTGTGTCACATGATGGACAAGTGTTACCTTGCTCTGCAGGGACAGGAGGGCTGGAAGAGGAGCCTCTCTGGGCTCGAGAGCCGCAGAGCTGAGCACGGAGGTGGCTGTTCCACTGCCTCTGGATCCTGGGGAAGGACTGGAGAGGGATAGAGCTGAAGGGTAGGTAATGTTTCACTTCAAAACTGATCCCATCCTTTACCTAAACGTACTCGTGTGCCAGGCAGCCTTTGACTTTGGAGGGAAAGTGCTCTCCAAAGTGGTAACTTATTCCCTGAGTGCATCATGTCTCTGTAGAGCATTTGATGGCTGAAACAAACCCCTGGCACAGGTTACCACTGGCTGGTTTAGTGCAGCTCCTTACCCACCTGCAAAGGCTGGGGCTTACTCTTTTGTTCTTATGTAACTGAAGAACAGTGGTGTGCAGAAAGAAGAAGGAATGCTTATCAGAAAGGCTGAGGAGAAAGAAGCAGCAGGATTGGAGCATTTGGCTTAAAATGCAAGGAATGGCACAAGACCGGGAGCGGGTGTTGTTGAGGTGGCTGGGACCAAACATCAGCAAAATGCTCCAAGCTCTGGTTGTACCAGCGGTGAGACCAGTAACTGTGGTGGAGGTGAGAGTCAGGGCTCCAGGACCTCTTTAGCAAAAAGAATTAGTGATTCAAACAATGTCTGGGAAAGCAGTGAGATCATTAAAACAGCCTCCTTGTTGTTACAGCACGCTGGAGAAGAGTCCTCCACAATCCTTAGTGCAGAGCAGGAGTCCACGTTCTGCTCCTCCAAGTGAGAGTGCAGACACCCAGGTGCCTTATCTAAAACTGTTCCTGTTTCATAAGTGCACCCAACGTTTGGGTGCTTCCTCAGCCTCCCCAGAGCTTCAGAGAAGAGACTTCTGTCCCCCTCTCTGATTGCAGAGAGCGGACATCGCAGCGCCCGATTTTGTTGCGTTCTCCTGCTCCGAGAGCTTGTCTTGCTTTGTCTCACTTATGCTGAGAAGTGCCAGTCACAGTTCCCACAAACCCTTCTTGTTGACCCATTCGCATTTCTGACGGGCAATAATTGTCTTTTTGTGCTCCGTGGTTTGGGTGCAAACTGGAGCCCAGTGGTGTATTGTGGGCTCTTTGTTCAGCCCTACAAAGCAGTTCTTGTGTGAGCGCAGCTCTAACAAATGATCTAAGCCACCCTGATACAAAAACTGGTCGCAGTTGTTTTTCTGTCTCTTTTAAATAGTTTATTTTTGTGTTTGCTGGTAACTACTCGATGTAGTTGGCAAACTTATTTTTAGGGATGGACTCTGTCTTTTTTTTTTTTAAGTCAGCAAGTGAAGTTCTGTTTGGCAGCTGCAATTTCATTTCCTGTGGTGAGCTCTCATGGATTTGGTGTAGACCGGGGAATATGGGCTCAGTTAATGAAGGGTGACTTCATTTTGGGGCAGACTCCCACTCCAGTAAATCCCTGTGGGGAGGAATTAGTGCAGGACTAGTGATTCTAACAGGCATCAATCAGCACAGCAGATCAGGAAGCCCTGAGCTTGCTGGATGTGCCTCCTCCAGCCCCTTGTGCTAAGATGATTGAAGTATAATTAGACCTGGACAAACCAGGGAGTGATTCCTAAAACCAGGAAAGGTTTGCTCTCTGAGTTGCCATGTCATAGGTGGCCAATCCTCCCGAGTCAGCTGGATTTTTAAATAGGAATTTTTAGAGCTTTCCTGCGGGATGGTTGAACCCCGAGGCCTCCTTACCAAGAATTCCCCCTGCACAAGTGTGGAAGGGGATTATTTATCTGCTTTACTGTAAATGTTGACTTGTGTACTTGAGGTGGTGTTATGCAAAGCTAATCCTGGATTAGTGCCCTTCCAAGCAGGCAGGGGAGAAGTGGCTCTGGGAGCCGAGCTCCTGAAAACTGCCACACCTATGGAACAACACCTGGGACCCCCAGGGATGGAGGAATCTCATGGGTTTCAGTGGGGTTTGTGTTGTGCACAGCCTGGCTTTTAGCATCAGGAGTGGAGAGCAGTTTGCATTCCAGTCAGTGAACTTCCTTGGAATGTAGTGAAGCTGAGAGCAGAGACCAAACCAACAGAGACCTGCATTTTGAAGGCTGGATTTGCACCGGGGGAAAAAAAAAAGGATGGATTTCCGAATGAGGAACGTGTGGCTCCCACTGAAGTTCTGGTTGCTTTTCTTAATGTTTGCTGTGTTTAAGTCAACAAAACGTGACTGAAGTTCCCTAAACCAGAGCTCTCTTTCTTTTGTGTGGCTGTGTGCACATCTCTGGGTGGCTTTTGCTTCCTGTGGATGTCAGGGTTTGCATCTGTGGGGGTCCAGTGTCCATATTCCCCTCTGCAGTGGGAGCTCTGTGTGTGTAAATGTGTGTGGTATCTGCGTGTGATGCTCAGTGTGTGTATTTAAGCTTATATTGCACATTTTCTTAAATAGGTATTTAAATATATGGCAAAGATAAGCACAAGTAAGTGCAGTCGGTAGAAACAAAACACTCCCTCATCCCCAGGGATTCGTGGCCTGATGGAATCAGGGGGTGGCTGAACATTTGATCCTTGTACTGCCATCCTCAGCTGAGTCCTGGGGTAACTGCACTGACCTGCAGAGTGCCAGGCTGCCCTGAAATGACCTGAGGAGAGGGAGAGGATCCCGTTTCCCTGGAATTTGACAGTCAGTTGGGAGCAATCCCCGTGTTGCAGGTGATTGCAGCGATGCTGTAGAGCTCCCGCTGCAGCAGGTCACTCCTCTTGTCCTTGGCTGGCTGTGGAGCCCTTGGCATTTTTCACAAGCAGACTTTTTTATTGCTGTGTTTTATGGCTTTTTTATAGCCATTTTATTAATTTTCTAGGTTGGTTAGGTATTCTGGGGCTCAAGCTGCAGTGAATAAAAACTAACACTCCTGAGATTAGTTTCTGCTGGCTGGTTTAACTAGGCAGAGCTCTCTTTCTGCACACTTCATGTCAGGAGGACGTGCTGGAGGAAGGACTCCTTGGGACCTTGATACTTTTGATTATTGACTTTTAACTAAAACCCCTTTAATAATCACATTATATCCAGCAATTCTGTGTGTCCTACAAGTAATGCACGAGGCTTGTACCTGTTTGGAGGAACATCTGTCCAAAACCGCCTTGTGAAACCCTGGAAATATCAAATGCAGTGTCTCAAATCTTCGGACATTTTATTTTAAAATGTGACAAAATGATTGCAGTCTGAATCAAAGGGGGTGATCTCACTCCTGTTTACCAAACCTGAGTTGCTGCTTGGCCCTCGAGCCCAGCATAAATCAAAGGGGAAGTATTTCTTCTGTAGAAGTTTAATTTCCTCCACTGGACAGTTTTATATAACCTGCCACTTTAATATTGCACTGCTTCTCTTTCCAACAAAAGCAGCACATCAAAAACTGTAAATCACGTTTGCTTACAGGGAGAAATACAGTGCAAATAAGATGCTTTACCTTTGGGGGACCCTCTTTTCCAGAACAGAATTCCAGACCCTGTTTTAGGGTTCAGGAGAGGGTTTTTAAAGCAAGGAGTCTGACTGGCCACTCTCTGTGTGTTTAGTTGCATAAGAATTGTCAGCACTTCAGGTCTGAGGTGGTTTTTTGTTTTTTTAGGAGGAAAAAAAAAAAAAAAAGAAGCTCTTGCAACATTCTGGTTTGTGCTGGCTTTGAGTTCTTGCACTATTTACCCTCCTGGGTAAGGGGAAGCTGTTCTGTTGGTTTTTTAGGGCTGATCTCTCTGGAGAGAGGCTGAACCAGCAGAGGGAATTTTAGAAGGGCCTCCCCTCACACAGCTCTGGTCCTCTGAAGAGTTTGCCTTTCCTGGTTCACAGGTATCAGACTGTGCAGAAGAGGAGCTGCAGCTCTGTATCTTAGTTACCAGCAGAGGGTTAAGCTTTTAGGCTGAGAGGTTTTTGAGGTCTCCTTGCACACCTGAAGCTTTAGTGCCAGGGTGAGAACCACCTGAAGCTCCTCTCCGAGGACTGAAGGGAGGTCTGTGTGAGGCTCTGCTGCTCCTGGAGCCCAAACAGTGGGTTGGGTCGTGGAAGGGATTGTTAAGGAGCCTTTGTGGGCCTGTTACAAGTGAGGGAGTTTTGTCATTTGAGTGAAAAATTTAGAATTCCGTGGGTGGAAATGTTTGAATCTCTGTCACGGTGGGAATTGAATCCCGTTCTCCTGTTCAGTGGTGTAATGCAGGGTAGCTGTGACTTGGGTTGGGAGAACTGCTGGAGCCTTTGACTGTGGAGTTGGCAGAGTCTTCCTAACCACAAGCAGACACTGTGCTCTTTGCTTTGCCCCTGCCTTAGATCCCCAGCCGTGAGTGATCTATGAGATGGCAGAGAATGGAACAGACTGTGACCAGAGACGCACAGCAATGAGCAAAGAGCAGCACAATGGCAGCTTCACAGGTAGGTGGGGAGTCACCTGGTGGGCTCAGCTGGGCACTTGGGGGTCTAAAATGAACATAACATTGAAAAGGAATTGGGGTTGGTGCACTTGGCTGGGGCCCTGAGCAACCTGGTCTTGTGAGTGGCACGAGGAGGTTGGAATGGGTTGGGCTTTAAGGCCCCTTCCAACCCAAACCAGTCTGGGATTCTGTGATTCAGTGACTTTATCCCCCCGTAAAATAAAGGGCCTCAATGCCTGAATCAATCTTGGGAGCCCCAGTCATCTCTAAGCCTCAAGTCTCCAGGATTTATGCATTGTAAAGCTGTGGAATAGTTTTGTGCTTCCATTTTTCCGTTTCTGTTCCCATTCCCGTTTTCTCTGACGCTCTTTTCTCCTCCCAGAGCTGTTGTTCTGTAGTTCAGACACGCTTCAGCCCCTGGGTACCAACAGGGGCTGCACCAAGGCTGAGCTGAAAACTCAAACTCTGTTGGCAGCTGCGTGGCTGTAGAAGTCAGGCTTTGTGCAGCCCCACCCTTTGGCACTGAAAAGTTAGCACTTGGTAATAAAAAATCTGTTTTACTCCGGGAGAAATCCAGTTATTACTCCCCCAATTTCTAGCTCTTCTGCTGAAACTCAGCTTCGCTGTGATTTATTGGTTTCCATGATGAATGACCAACAGAAGAGTTTTAACCGCTTCACCTCCTGCTTTGCCTCTGGTTTTCCTGCTGGGGTGCCTGGAGTGGCCTGGGGTTAACGTTTGGAACTCATAAGAAAGAACCCAAAGATGTTTATTGAGGAGCTCTGTGTCAGTCACTGGATGATGAGCGCTGTGTAGGAAAGCATGGAAATTATAATGGTCTTGGTTTGTTTCCTGTCAGCTTTGGATGTGCCAGTTCCATATTAATTAAGTTTTGTAATCAAGTGATTTCTCAAGTTGCACGCAGTCTTACCCCATTGTCTTTTATGACCTTTACCAAAAACAAGGTCGTAAAAACAAGGTTGGAGCGTTTTTATTGCACGCTTTGAGTGAAAAGCAAGAGAATTGAAATTCATGAGGGAATGAGTGCAGCAACATTTAAATATTAACTCTGTGTAGGTGCAAGGAACAAATCAAAGCCTTTTACTCAGAGGCTTAGATCATTCTGTAACTCTGAGGGAATGTGGATGTTCTCCAGGGTTTGCCATTGCAGGATTTCTCTTAGTTCGTCTAAAGCAGCTGATTTTTTTCTGAGGAACACAAACTGGAATGGGCTGTGTGACTAACAAGGTGTGCAATTCCTGTGCAAATATCTGATAAGGCAGCACATTCCAGTTCCTGGGATAAGACTGAACTGATGCATCTTGGCTTACAGTGTGCTGGGGATCCAGGTTGGATTAATATTTTAAATGCAGCAGCTTTTTCCAAGTCTAAAATGTATGAATATTACAGTGCAAAACAGAACACTTGTTTTGACTGTGTAGTAAGGGATGTTTAAACAAGTTTGGTGTCTGTTTGGATACAAGAGTTACTTTTGTGTATTTTTCCGTTGTTCAGTGGTATTTTTTCCCCTCAGAACTCCTTTTCTTTAAAAGTTTAACAATTATTACTGCTTTTTAGCCTGGTGACCTTTGACCAAGCCATTCTGACCCAAGAAATAGCCGGAGTTTGGGGTTGAATGCAGCTTGTTTTAAGCACAAAATATAACACTTTTATTAGAAGAACCTTTCTTCTGTACCTCTGTGGCAGTGCCTGGTGTTGAGCTCTGCTACAACCAAATCAGTAAAACCAGCTGCATGTGTAGGAATATATATATATAAATATCTGTATAAAAGCAGGTCCTTCCCATGGGAACACCTTGGGAGAAGCTGAACGGTGTCCCCAGGCTTCCCACAGCCTGAGGATCCTGCCCGGGAGGCAGGTGCTGTTATCCAGTTACAGGGGGACTGCCGTGGATGCAGAGCCGTGTAATTCAATCCAGCTCTCTCGGAGAACTCTGGAATAACTCCCTTGGAAGAGAACACTCCCAAAAGTTCAGGGTGGACTGTGTTCTCGGCAGTGCTGAAGTCACATTTGACCTGCTGGTTTTAACTCCTAGTGCAGGAGAGGCTGCTGGAGATGCCAGACCTTTGGCACCCTGAGCCAGTTAGATTTTTGAAGCGTTATCACCTACGTGGAGGGACAAACCACCTCATTCCCTTTGCTGGATGTTCCCGAGGCGTCGGAGCAGAGGCTTTGTGAGGGGTAGAAAAGGTGGCTGAGAGCTCACATTAACTTCCTAACAAATTAAAAAAAAAAAAAAGTATATTTTTGGGTGGGGCAGAATCCGACCTGCAAACCTGTGCGCTTTTTTTTATTTCATTTTGTTTTATTTCTTTTTGTCTTTCTTCCCCTTGCAGACTCCTCTGTGTTGAGTGAACGGAAGCGAAGGGAGCGGGAAGAGAGGCTGAACATTGTTCTGTGGAAACAACCGCTTGTTACCTTGCAGTATTTTTGCCTGGAAACTCTAATAAACTTGAAGGAATGGACCATAAAGTAAAGACCATTTCTTTAACTTCTACTAAGCGTTCTGGGGAAACCCATGCTCTGATTCAGTAGGTCATTCTGACATCTCGCTTTCCCTTGTGATTCACAGCTTGAAAATTCTTTTTTTTTTTTCTTTTTTTTTTTTTCAGAAAACATGTGTATTTTTGTCCCTCACAGGTGGCTTTGGAACACACCACACTTGTAGCTGTGCACTCAGACCTTCTGCCTCAGTTACATAAATGCAGTGAGGTGTCCCGTGGGACAGTGTTGCAAACTTGAATATTCCAGTTTGAAGGAGAGGGACAGTGTTTAGGGATCCTTGAGGCAAGAGATACTGTCCTTGTGGCTGCAGTGTTGTAAATACTGACCTGTTAGTGTAGGTGTTGCTGTCACTGAATGATGTTCAAACAGCCCAGCCAGGGCAGGGCTCAGGCTCAGGTGGAACTTGCTCTAATGTTTATGGTGCTGCAAAGAGGACTTTGCTTCTCTGCGGGTCCTTTCCCAGCAGGAAATGATTTATTAAAGCCCTTTCCCCAAGTGTTGTTTTCACACTGGATGAAATTGGCTTTTGTTCCAGTGAGAGGATCTGTGAGGAGCAGTCCTGCCATTCCCTGCTAGTGCTGAAATGCAGAGCTGCTTCTTAGTGCCCAAGGCTCGAGGCTTTAGGGTGCCAAAACACGAGGACAATTTGCGCTGGAAATGCCGGGAGCAGCAGCCACGCGGTGCTGTAACTTGTGCTGGTAACTGGGCCTGTTGTGGTTGGGACTGAGTTTACAAACATTTTCCCAGTCCGAAGGCAGCATCTGATTCTCCCCTCCTTGGGTGATTCCAGCTGTGGGGCTGCTCCTCTGCGCAGCGAGCTCAGGCTAAAGGTTGTACCCAAACCTCTGGGCTGGGTTTGAGGTGCTGATACATCAGATTTTCATCACGAGAAACCTCTGGTTTTCCATTTGCTTTTGAAATTATTTGTATGAAAAAGACGAGGTTTATGTAGTGCAGTCTTAATCCCCTTTTACACCCCGCAGAAAACCTCCTTATTTCACTCTGAGCATTCTTTCAGCTACCATGAGGAATTGTCTCTGGGAACTGTTATATTGGGCCTGGCATCAGCCGTTTCTGACAACCCCCGAGCTTTCATTTAAACCCAGCAGAAATAACATTTGAGGATTTATTTTAAGACCTCAAATCTTATTTGGCTTCCTAGACATCAGATTCTGTTACAGGCAGCACTTGCCTCCTCTGCTGAGCTGCACATTGGTGTTGTCTTCACAGAAAATAACCCTGACTATTATAAGCTAATAAGTTGAGACCTCAGATTGACTCTTAATGATCTCCTGTGTTCCACTGCATAAATGGTGACTTAAATGGCAATCACTTGAAAATCCAATTGTCCTGCTAATGCAAGCAGCACTAACTTTAATTTTAAAATAATTTGAGTGCTTTTTTCAGTTTGCTTAATATGAAACATTTGTGACTGTTTTCCTGTGTTGTCTCATATTTCTGTCTTTCTCTGTCTGACTAGGTAAGTTATGTTCATAGTTTGCTATTAGAGCCTGAGAATGTTAAGTGAGGCCAGCTCTTGCTTTTTTATGTATCTTTAGTGACAATATAATAGAAAATAATCAATGTATTTGCTAATTGGCTGTGTGTGGCCACATAAACATCAAGCAGAAAAAAAAACACAGTAAAACCAAAGAGGCTCAGAAGTGATTTGGTAGCAAATTGCCCTGGAAAACATTGTCTCCCTTTAGTGCAGCAACTTCATAATTAACTCAATGTATTTATTAAACTTGGAGCTGCTAAGAGATACTGATTTCAACAGATCAGGGGAACCAAACTAATGCAAAGGTGTGTTCCTCTGTCCCTGTGGTTGTGCCCCCAGCACGCTGGGAATTGCACTTGGGAATCCCCCCGGCCCCTCCTTGCCCAGGGCCAGTGCCGAGCCTGCTTTGCCACTGCTCAGGGCCTGTGTCTGACTCTTGGCTGCAGAGCCTGAATTGTTTTCACGTGGTGTTTGTTTTCAGACAGTTACTTTGTTTTTCTTCCTTTAAAAACACCAAACTCTGCGGGGCTGAACTTCGATCTTGCTCAGCAGCCAAGTGGAGGTTTTCAACCCCCAAAAAGTAAAGGCTCCCCAGCTATTTTCCTGGGGGGTTATGCTTTCATTATGGCAAACTGGCAAACTTCTCGTTGCCATTGCCCCTGCTGGCTGCACCCAGGCAGAGCCAGTCTCCAGGGGCAGCTGAGTTGCTCTGAGGTGCGTGGTCAGTATGAAAAACCCTAACTGCCCGTTTGTCTTTAAGATTGTGGCACCGGCGGAGCATCTTGGTGTGCGTTTTACTGGCGCTGGCCACGCTCACAGCCACCTATTACATCGAGGGAGCTCATCAGCAGGTAGGAGACTTCCCAGCTGCTTCCCTGGGTGACTAATGCTCCCTCTCCCTGAAGGGGAGCTGAATGGGGTCTTCATGGAATTGTAATGTGTCCTTTGAACGGCTCGCTGAGGGTTTGTCTCCCGTGTCGTGACTCCTCTGCCGCGTGCGGGTGAGTTGTGGCTCAGAGAGGATGAGCTGCGTCGTTTGGTCCGTTCTGTTGGGTCTGTGGGTGTCCCAACCTCTCGTCTGCTCTGAGTAAGCACAGCTCAGATGCTGAGCACTCCTTCACATCTGCCGAGAGCAAGAGGTGGGAGCTCTCGAGGGGTAACGTTGAACTGAGTCGTGGTGGAACTCCGCGGTTCCCAAGAAATTGTTCCTTCTGTTCCCGTGGAAGGGTCTCCTGACCAGTTAGGATTGGCATATATAGAGGTATAAAGTGGCTTCATGGTTCAGATCTGGTTCTGTGATGCTTCTCATACCCCCATTATTTTCAGGGCGTTGTTCAAAAGCTTTTTTGAGCTGTGGGGAACGCAAAGACTGAGGTTTTTGCATCACTGCAAGTGTAAGACATCGCTGTCGTTATCATCCAGATAAATGTCTGTGTTAGTTTGTAGGTTCAATTTTCTCCCTTGCAGATATCATAATTGGCTTTTTTCTCTTTTGTGGCTCCTTTTTCAGTATGTGAGGTATATGGAGAAGAAGTTCTTCTGGTGTGCCTACTGGGTAGGACTGGGCATTCTGTCCTCTGTTGGCCTTGGAACGGGTCTCCACACCTTTCTGCTCTATTTGGTAAGGATATTTCCACACTGTGTTCTTTCAGAATTGAGTATTTTAATTGCTATACACTTTAAAACATGTGAATAAATAAATATTCTCTAAGTCCTAAACATGAAGTACTTCTAAAGGAAAATAAGCACTCAGTGTAATGTCTCTGGGCTCTGGTGAATGCTGTTCATGTTCTGTTCTGTATCACCTGGTTTTGTAGTTTTTAAGCTCTGTGTTTATTGATCTGGAGATATTAACCTGCTGTTTAATCCGCACTTTGAAACACAGTCAAAATCTGCAAGCTCTGTCCTCTCAATTCCCTGACTTAAATGAAGTGTTTTCTAGTGTGTGCAGCTCAAATGTTTCCATTTAAAATTTTTCAGCCTATTTAAATGACCATTTTTCTAACTGAAGTAGGCAGCTGGTTTAAAGTTCAGTCTGTGTTAATTTTGCTTTCAAAATAATAGGGAGAAAAATGTTTTTCTACTGAAGATAAAGTAACTTCTGAAAATTTGTCCAATGTTGTTTATCTCAACTCAGCTAAGAAAGTCAGGGAAATGTTTGGGTGTGTTTTGCTGTTGGCCATTGGATTAGTTCCTGGTTTATGAAACCACTGTCCTGGATTTAAGAAAAGGATTCATGGCCACAAAATAATTAAAACCAGTTTATGCAGCAAATGTCATCTTGTATTTGGAACAATTACAGATGTTTACTTTCAGAGCTGCTTTAATCATTAACAATAACACAGAAAACCCTACAAGAAACAAGAAAGTCCTGCTTTTCCCCACAGCAGGACAGTGCCTGGAATATGGGGCGGCATCTGCAGGAGCCTCAGACTTAGTCTTGGTGTAGCTTCTGTCCTAAAGACTGTGGGGACAGAAAGCACAGGGCAAGGACCTTTCTTTGCCTCTGTGTTTGAAAATCCACATGCTTAAATAATTCTAAATCGACACAGGAAAATGAAATTTCATAATATATCACTTCCATTGTCCTGTGGGGGGTGTGAGACTCGTGGATGTGTTTAGGCCATGGCCTGAGCTGACATGGAAGTAATTTATACAGAAATATATAGAGAAAATGTAACTTCTCTGTCTTATCAGTTGAATTCATGGTGGGTGTTTCGGGGGTGAACAACCTTCCAAAGATCACCGGGAAAGAAATGGAGTTTAATGTTGTTAGGGAAGGTATTTATTTGGAATACAAGAGGGAATGCTTCACACCTCGGGGTGAGCCATGAGGTCGTTGCCACTAGATGGCAGCGGGAGTGTAAGAACGGGAGTCCCCGGCCCTGACAAACCGTGAACGGTCCCTCTGAACTCCGAATATCCCTATCACTGCAGCTCTATCAGCAGCGTGTACCTGGGATGTGTTATCTGCTCCTGATACACCGCCTGATAGCTCCTCACTCCGAGCTGTGGGAGAGGGAACACAGAGTACTGACACGAGGCTGCTGGTGCAACCTCTAGGGGGAAAAGCATTTCAGGATAATAGTCTGGGTTTAACCCTCCTAGAAACAAAGCAATTAGGAGCTTTCAAAGGGAGGAATTCCAAGCTGTATTTTCTTTGTTATTTATACAGCAGCTCCCTCTAAAAGGAGAGATATGGCAGGTTAAGTGTGGAACTCACTGCATTAACTTTGGCATTACTGTCTCTCTATTTTTCATGTTCCCTATAATTTAATTACGTTTCTTCATTACGCTAAAACTCCTGTTGACTCAAAGAAATGAGAAGTTACAAAACAGCAAACCCACCCCTGCTCTAGTGCCTGGATTTGCTGGCAGTAGAGAACAGAGCCAGTAAGTGTCTTCAAATTGCTTTTAATTAATTGCTCATTTTAAAGCTGGATGTACAGGGAGATTGTTGGGAATGCAATTACACGCTGGGAGAACAATGCCCGTGGGCCCACCCATGTGCTGCTGAGCTCGTGTGGAGTCTTGCAGCCTTGTCTGTGCCATGAAGGGCACATCTAGGAGTTGATGGCAAGTGGGCACCTGTTCAGGCTCCTCCAGCCGTCCCACAGGTGCATCTGGATTAAATACACCCCTCCGGTCACTGTATCTGGGATTCCCATATCAAACTGGTGCCCGGCCCAGCCCGGGCAGGTCACAGCAGTGGTTATGCAATAGCTGCAGTGTGTGAATGACTCTCATGTTTGCTTTCCCTTGGCCTGCTTAGCTGTTTTTCCAGCGTTGAAAACCTTCATTTGTCTGGATTCTTCAGAGCGTCTCTCACCAGCTGCTCCCTGGAGCCACATGTGTTCCAGTGCCGGGAGAGATCCCGGGCTTGGCTGAGGAAACTTGGCTTAATGTCGAATTTACAGTTTGAAGCAGCCTCAGTGTGGGAGGGGGGTGTTTCTGCCCCAGGTTCACTTTGGTTCACGTCTGATTTGCATTTTTTTTCCCTCCTCACCAGTCCTTTCTCCGAAAATCTCTGTAAGAGGGACTGCTCAGTTGTGTGCGTTTGATCACAGGCTTTTTACTGCTGCTTCTGTGATTCACGAACTTTCTGTCTGTTACGAAGAGCCTGAACGTTGGTTGTCTGCACTGCTGGTTCCTAGTTTAGTGCTGCTCCCTTAGTTGTAGCCAGCACTAAATGTAGGATTTGACATGTCTTTTTGGGAAGCAGTCCTCGTGCTGCACTTGGCACCGAGCTGAGGGCTGGCACGGAGCAGATCAGGGAAGCAGGCCACTCTTCCAAGAATCCTTCTCACTCTGACACTTTCAAAACAAGTCTGCTGGCTTATTTTCCTCAAGTCCATTAGGGGTTTTTCACAATTCTTTAAAAACAGCCCTTAAAAATAGTGATCCCGATGTGGTTCTGTAGGAAATAAAACTACCATGATTGATGACTCCAAATCCTGCTTTTAGCAGCTCTTTCCTCAGTCCTGAGAGGTTTTCTCCTCTCTTGGTGGTATGTTAAAATATGAGTGGCATGAATCACCTCATCACCAAGAGAGGATGACTGAGGGGAACTCGTCAGGGATTTCTGGTGTTTGTACCTCTTGGAAGGGTGGAAGATGACTGGAGGAGGTGGTGGCGCCGGGGGGGCTCCGGAGCTGGGGCAGTAGGTGGAGTGCTGGGCTGGGCTGGGCTGCTGGGCCGTGGCCATCCCTTCTCAGTGCTCTGCCTGTGCTTTGGTTTCACTTCAGCTCTGGGAAATGCGTTGAGAGAGATGTGGCTGAGGCAAAATGAGCTCAGCACGAGTGGTTGTCGCGCGGTGACATCCCCTCTGTTGTGTGGATGTTCCAGTCCGGGAGGGGATGAATGGAAGCGAATTCCTCACCGGTCAAGAGTGCAGAGCGAGCTCTGGCTCTTTGATTGTTTGTGTTTTTGGTTCTTAAATGTGGATCTCTGCTGCTGCTGCTCTGGAGCCAAGTGGGGCAATGCTGCAGGGGTTTGTGCCGTGGTGGGGCCATGGGTGAGCAAACAGGAAACAGGAGGTACAACGGGAATGGTTTGTGTGCCGAGGTCACCCCGGCTCTCCACGACTGGAATTTGGCACTAAAAGCCACTGTTTCTTACTGGGGCGTTTTGCAGCAGGGTGGGAGAGAGCACAGCAAAGATTTCAGAACAGAAAAGCGCCCCGAAGGAGAAGTGAGTCAGAAAGGCACTGGCCTTACAGAGCTGGGTTTAGCTGGGCCTGAGGCCTCAGTGTCTCACTTTCCTTCTGAATCGGCTCCGGGTCACATTCTGGCCTCTCCAAAGTGTTGTTTGCAGCTGTAAGGAGTCGTGTTTTGGCCCTGCCCAAACTGGTTTAGGTTAGAATTTGAAGATTTAAACCCCAGACACTTGTGCAATAATGAGTCCATTATCCTGGGGAGGGGAAAGAAAAATAAAAATGTTGTTGGTGTAAATAATTATGAAAAAACCCAAACCCACACAAATAAACTGTTTCCTGCCAGGACTACTTAAAAGTTTTTCAAATCAAACTTAATTCCTTTTCGTTCTCTGGTTCCAGGAGCTGAGCTCATAAGGGGACTCATGATAAAATTATTTGAGTCCCTCCAAAAAGAAAAGCTCACAAAACAGGGTTTGCTCCACTTTTGTGAAGTGAACAGAATAATTTGGAAATCCACAGAAATTCCTCTCATTTTTTTTTTTTCCCTTCTATTTACTTGTGACTTTCAGACAGGAGTATTTTCATAGAGATTATCAGCTTCAGGAGAGGTTTTGCTCTTTCCACGTGGACCTTTCCAAACTGTTGTAACCCAGAAAAACCAAGGGCATCTGTGTGTAAAGGAAAAAGTGAGAGACAAAAGCTGAGCTGCCTCAGCCAGGTGGGAGGTGCAGTGCTGCTCCCCTTCCCAGCCCTGAATTCTTTGTGTGAAGTGAGGTGTTCATTGCCAGTCCTTCCTGCTCTCCGATTCACATGGCAACTTGCAAGCCTAAAACAAAGGAAATAAGTGGGTTTGTCTGATATCTGTGCTCAGATTACTGCTGTTGAACTGAGAAAAATACATGGAGGGTGCAGGAGACAGAAATTAAGTCCAAAAATGAGTTGAAACGGAGCCTGTTTGTGTGGGGGTTGTTTGTGGCTCATGGTCTGTCCGTTGTTTCCTCTGTGCCTTTCCTTCCTCCAGCTGTCCTAAGCTTTCTACAATGAACTGAAATATCCTGGAATACTTGAATCAAGATGTAAGTTTAAAAGAAAAAAAAAAAAAATCACTTTTGCTGGCTATCTCGACAGGAACTCCTGCTCACAGCTCACCTGGGCTTGGAACTGCAGCACTGATATTAATAGTGCACTGAATTAATAATCCCCTGACCTGGAGGGGTCTGGTGAATTAAACTGGACACTCACTGCTGCTGGATTAGTTGTGTAACCTGGGTGTGTGTCAAACCTTTTGGGGGCTTGCTTGCACTTTAAAAACCTGAGCTGGAGCGTGGCATTTTCAAGGGTTCGATGTGAAGTCTTGGTCCCTCTCAGTGGGGTGTGTCAGACCCCCGGAGGTGACCGCAGAGAGTAAAATCAGCCCTTGTGACGGGGAGAGGAGCTGAGCCCTGATCCTTAACAGGAGCTGCAGTGGAGGGTGGTTGAGGTTCTGTGGGCACAAGCCAGGCAGATATGGCCATTCCTGCTCTCCTGACCCCGGGGCTGGGCTCGGCTCGGCACAGGGGCTGTGGAGCAGCTGGAAGCAGGAACCTCCCCCAGTGCCCCTCTGAGAACTGCCAGAACTCGTGACTCAGAGCCCAACTGAGGTGACTGGGAGGTCCATAAACGGCTTCCAGGGCAGAGTCTGGATGGTTTCTCTAAAGCTGGAGCCATGGCAAAGCACAGCTCATGTGAAGTGTCTCTGTCTGCACAGGGTGAGCTGCCCTGCACTTCTCAGATGTCCTCAAAATGTTGATGTCACTGTAATATTTAAGCTGTGCTGAGCCAGCTGCAGTGATCTGAACTTGCACAGGCCGAGGAGGCAGGGGGATGGTGGAGGAGTTAATAGGATGGTGGTTACAGCCTTTTCTTCCTCCTGAAGGTTGATGGACTTTACCTTTGAGGTGCTGACACCGTGTTTTCCTTATCTGCTCCCCACTTCCTCCTGTCGGTTCTGTGTCTCAGATCTCTGCCAGGAGGGCACGTTGTGCTTTCTCCTCATTTGCTGCCTTGGAGTTTCTGCTCGTTTGGGGTTTTTTTTGTTTGGTTTTTTTTTTTAATGAACTTTATCCTTTTTGTGTCACTACTTCCTTGAGCAGGTTGGACATAACGAGAATCATGCAAAGCGACCTCTAATTGGAGGCATTAAAGCCAATCATCACTGGCAGTGTCAGTTTGAATGGATGTTGTGATTATTCCTCAGAAATAATAATAAGCTGGGTGGCTGGGGAAGGGCAAGGAGAGAATACTGACAGATTATTTTTGTTTGCTGTCAGCACCAGAGGATAAACTTGGATTCTTCCAGTTGTGCCTTCCCCTTGCCCGGGTCTCTCTGTTCCTATAGAAAGCAGCGTGGGCACAGCCTTACAAAGCATCTGCTTTTCACGTTCTCCCCAAAGCAGCACCGTGGCCCTGTTGTGCAGACAGTGGCACCACGTGCCTGCTCCCCCTGCTTCTTGTTCACTCATTTTCAGAGCTTGTGGCTGAGGGGTTGGAATTTCCACCAGCTCTGCTCTGCGGGGCAAGGCCTGGCCGAAGGGGGAATAGAAACCAAGGGCCACGTGGTGGTAAAATTAATACAGGGCTGGAAATGGTGTGTTGGTCTGGTAAAGGCAGCCCTGAGCGCTCGGAGGGTGTCTGTGTCCCCTGAGGATGCTCCAGGTATGGGATCCTTTGCCCCGAGCCCTGTCTCCAGCCAGCACCACATACCAGACATTATAGAAAATCATGAGGCATTTTAATCTCCCAGCACAGACAGACAGACTGAATGGACATATTTACCAGCCCCCTCCAGACCAAGCTTTTCCTTCTTAATCACCCAGCAGCTTTCTCTGTGGGTAGCTGTGAGCTGCTGCCGGAGATAAGCCCGACGCTGGGCTGTGGTGTGACTTTCTGGAGAGGTGTGATGACTTCATGGATAAGAATGGGATGAGTCGTGGCCTGGGGCAGCACTTGCAGGATGTTTCCCATGAGAAGCAAGCTTTTGTTTTTCCAATATATCTTAATCAAATATAGCATGACATGTTTCCCCCCCCTGTGGAAGGGCTGAGTCTTGAACCCGGGGTGAAAAGCAGAGGAAAGCAGATTTTTAGTGCATCAAGTTCAGCAAGGAGTTCAGTGTCGTATTTTTCTAGCTGGCAGACGTATCACTTTTCTTTGAGAAATGTTGCTAAATTAAAGCCAGTCTAAAATTATATCTTCCTCCGAAATAAAAGGTTAAAATTAGATGTAGTTGTTCCTGTGCAGGCTGTGAAGGGGCATGTGAGAAACCAACACTTGATACGGGGCTTGTTTAGAGCTTTAATTGACTTCCCAGTCTGGGTGCACAGAATGATTAATAATGTGAAAATATGATTCGTTTTTAATTGGATATTCAGCCACTTTTCCTTATGGTAAAGGCTTTCTGTTGTAAGAATTACAGAGATCAGCATGTTTTGAAGGATCTCAGCTCCTGATTTTTTTTACATGTGGCTGTGCCGTCTCCTCCTACTTCGACAGATGCTTTTCCAGGCATAATTTATGGGTGAAAAGATTATGCTTTCTAGAAATTTCATAAAAGGGCATTTGAAGTAACTTATTTCTGAGGATTAGCTGTGCCATTCCAACTTGGGTGCCTTCAATCACTGGAACGAGACTCCTTTGAAGGGCCCGTGAGTTCAAGAGTTCGAGGTTACCTTCTCTCAGGGTTGAGCAGTGAGGGATCTCCAAACTCCCCTGAACTGCTCTTGCTAAAAACCAGATTTACGTTGAGTTCATCTCCACGACCAGATCTTGTCTGGTTTGATTTGTAAATTGTGCAGATACTTCTAACACATCACATTCCAGCCTGACCACAGGCTCCCTCTGGTCGTCAGCAGTGGCGAGCGAATGTTTCTCACCCGAGTCAGCAGAACGTTTCTCAACCTCTTCTCTGTTAGCCCTTGTTAGTGCAATCTAAAATTAAAATAAAAAATCTTTGGGAGAGGGTGAGGGAAAGACAGTTGGCGTTCGGGATCCTGCATGCCTTGGATTTCAGGGACTTCTGGCTTGGCGAGGAGCTCCTCAGTGAAATCGCCCGGGCTTAGTGTTCGTTCTCTGCCGCGATGGGCTGTGAAGGGAGTTCTGCAAATGCCCTTTTCGAAGGCAGAGCTGGCTGCGGGGAGAGCCCAAAAGGGAACATCTTAGAGGGTTTCCCCAAGTGTTCAAACAAACTGAACTGTTGCAGAGAGGCAAAAGGAGGAGGAGGAGCAGGGCGGAGGAGGCGTTATTTGTGAAGAGGATTAAAAAACTGTATGGGAATCAATCCTTCTGGCACAGGGAGGAGTACAGAGAAAACAGGAGGGTATATTGTCAGGGGTTTTCCAGAGGTGGCACCTAGAGCCCAGTGAGAGCTGGTTCCCTGTTCCATTCGGAGTTAATTTGTTACTCATCAAGCAGGATGGCACCTCCTTATGAACCACCCCGCGACCCTCCCCGCTGCTCCTCCGCCCACCCTGCTCCTGCTTAGCCAGCCATTGTTTGGAGGTACTTGGTAACCAGGGCTTTGGGGGCATCTCCTGCTCCCTGGGAGCTGAGCTGGAACAAAAGCAGATGTTGGGATGTTGCTCGGAGCCGTGGGACGGTGTCCGTGTGACCCCCAGGACGGAGGGCAGGACACGGATTGTTCTGCTTCCCTTTGGCTCGGGGTCCAACACCCCACACTTCATCACTCCAGATGAGCCGTTGGGCCTTTGTTTCTCATTCCAGTCAAAATGTGGCTTCTGTGGGTTCCATAACTCCAACTTTTTTCCATTATAGGATTGTTTACATTGCACTGGAAGAATTATGGCCCGTTGGCGGAGGCTTCAGGTGGCTCCTTGGCCGTTTACAGCTGTTTGGGGAAATGCCTTTTTTTTTTCCCATTGGCTGCTTCTTGTGTAACTTCTCCCCTCTGCAGACATTTGTTGAGACTGGGAGAGCTCTCCACAGGAGGGGTTTGGGGCCACTGAGCCATTTCCTGGATGATGGGAGAAGCTGCTCAGGGCGAGAAGCAGCAGCTCCTGTTGGGCATTTTGTCCTGCTCTTCTGAGGTTTTGGGATCTGCTTTACCCTTCCTGAGTGCACTTTGGGGAGAAATGCTGGTAGTGCCACCACCAAAACCTTGCAAGGGGTGGGGGCCTTCCTGTAACAGTGATAAATTTGGTTTTTACAATTCTAAAACTGAAACTCAGTGTCGCCTCCCAGCTGGCTGGAGTCACACTGTGTTGTGGGGTGTCTCCCAAATTTGGTGGAACTGAATGTGTGAGGGGGTTAATTTTAACCTTTATCCTAAATAACATGAAGTGCCATTGACTTACCTGTTTTTTCCAGGGTCCACACATAGCATCAGTCACTCTGGCAGCTTATGAGTGTAACTCAGTGAACTTCCCTGAGCCTCCTTACCCGGATCAAATCATCTGCCCCGACGAGGGAACCGCCCAAGGATCCATCTCCCTGTGGGCCATCATCTCCAAAGTCAGGCTGGAGGCCTGCATGTGGGTAAGGCTGGGGTGGAAAGCTTCCCTAATTTCATTTATGCACTTAATTCTGCATCCAGAAAGGCACAAAACATCCTAAATTAGCAAAATGACAGCGGGTAACAGAGCCCGAGGTAAGGTGTGCTTGGGGAAGAGCTGCCTGGGGAACCTTCCAGCCCTGCTCACTTTAATGTCCTTCAAGGAGAAGCAGTAGGATGTTGCTGGGATGTCTCTTATCTGCTGAATGCCGGCAGAAAACTCATGTGCCTGAACACTGGTGGTGCAAAGGTGAGTTTCTGACAGGGGATCTGCCCCCCAGATGTTCTGGCAGCTCTCCCTGCCTGCACTTAAACAAGAAATAATTCCAGTTATCTAAGTGCAGTGAAGCTGCAGTTGCTCATAGGAAGGACTCAGGCCCTAAAATGGCAGCTGAAATGGGCTTTCTGGCTTGCAGCAATGGATTGGATGAAAGAAAAAAAGTGTTGTGTTGCACGTTTTTGCCTATTTTACTTCTGTTTCTCTGCCTGTTTCCACATGGCAAACTTTGCACTTAGAACAGGAAAGGCAGGTTAGCTTGGAGTGAAGCAGGGCCTTAGGAAACGCTGTCACTGGGACTTCCTTTCCATTCTTCTCTCTTATTTTTCTCTGCAGCTTCTTGCAGGAGTTCAATTTTTGGAGGATTTTGGTCAGAATAAGATGTTTTCTTTCATTACACGTAGGTTATTTTGAATTGCAGTTTACACAGATGCATCTGCTGGGAATGACATGCCAAATTAACTTTATTTTGCTATCGGCTTCCTGCTCCAGCTGATGATTTAATTCCTAAATTCTTGGTTGTCCAGTTCAAATGCAGAGGGGAGGAAATTCTAAAAATACACAGTATGTGCTGTCTGCCCTTGTATTCTTTAATATACAAGACAACTGGTCATGACAACTTTTTAAAATTCTCAGCAGCTGTGTTAGTTACAAAAATTCCAGTTGGGTTGTTTGAATTTACTTGATTCAAGTAACGGGTAGCAACACGAAAGTCAAAATAGTAACAGAGAAAGTGGACTCAAAGCCCTCTCAGGAAGCAAAATACACCTTAAACTTCACTTCTAACGAGGGCCCAGAATTGCCTTGATAAGAAACTAAACACCCAAATACTCAACAAGCCTCTAAATAGAAGATTCCTTTTTGTTTTCTCCCCCACCCCGTGCCGCAGTTTGTTTAATGGAGACCAGAGTAATAAAAATGGCATCTGCAATTACGTTTCTAGGGTTGCAAAATAAAAATGCAGCACAGGGTAAACATCTATTGCCTAATCCCCAGCATGCAGAAAGTGAGCTCTGAGGAGAACGAGGCCGCTCAGAAGTGAGTTAAGGGGGTTGCAGGCGCTGGGATCTCGTGGCCTGAGCAGCCCCCGGGGAGAACAACCAGTGCCTTCGTGGCTGAGCTGGATTAGATGAGGGAAAGACAAGGGAACAGCACAGGGCTGGTTTGAACATTTGTATCCCACTTTTTCACTCTTTCCCCCCCTCCTCCCCCTTTTTTCTTTTTGTCTTCTCACCTTGGAGTTCCCTGGGAGTTACCTTCTCCCCGAACTCTGTCTCCACTGGCTTTTCCCCTGGGAGCATCCCCTGCCTACCCCTGGTGTCTGGGGCGATGTTACGCTTTCTTGGAATGTTTCGTGAGCACATAAACATTGCTCGCTAATTTCCTGTAAGCCAAATCAAGCTGGCAACTGCTGCTGCTTCTTCCAGCGTGTTTCTTTTGTCCTGGTTCCAGCTCGCTTCTTATGGAAGCTGCTGGAGGAACTTGTTTTTTGATTCTGTCACTCTGAAATGTCCATTTAGGCAGGAAAACTCGTGGGGGTTCCACGGAGTGANTTACCTTTAAACTGAATTCTGGAATATAAAATTTAACTCCTAATCTGGGTGACATCGAGGGAGCTCAGGAGAATCTTTTTTTTTTTTTTTCTTTTCGATGGAGCCAGCAACTTCTAATGAGATGTGAAGCTGGGATAAAATGCTGGATAAATGCACAAGCGAAGGGATTATTGGGTGTGCAGAGATCAGCCTGTTTCCTGTGGACTTGTAAAGTGAAGTTTTGTTGAAAGGCTCCAGAGTGGAATCTGGCCAATCTTTGTGTTTGGAGGGAGACAGGAGGGTGGCAGCAGGACAGTCTCGCTGTGAAATGCTGGAAGCAGGTCGGTCCCAGCGGGGACGTTGCAGAGCTCTGACTAAAACAAAATAAACCAGACTTGAAGCTGCCCAGAGTGAGGCTGAAATGTGAGGATTTATCTGCACGAGGGGTTTTGATTCGGAGCGCAAAACCATCGGTGGCTGCTGCCAACTTAAACCGGGCACAGGGTTTTCCGGAGGTGAAAATCCTCGCTGGTCCCCTGCACGCCAGTGATGGCCACTTGTGCTGATAGTGGGTGTTACAGGGATCAAATACCTCTGCTTCCAAGGAATTATGAGGTGAGAGGAAAATGATGCTTTTTGCAATCACTTAAGTTGGCTCCACCAGCCCTGGCTGCAGAAGGACTCTCAGGAGCAGTCTCAGAGGTGAATGCCAGTTTTCACAGCCTCCCATCCTGCAGGGACAAGGAATTCAGTAGTACCCTATATTTTTAATGCGTTGCAGCCTTTTTGGGTTTTTTTTACAACAAATAAGGGGAAAGAATACAAGTGTTTAATTGCTGGGGATTAGCAGAGCAGGGTCCTGTGTCCCGAGCAGGATCAAATCCGTTTAAAAGACTATTTCTAGTGGAGTCATTTCCCAGTTTCCTTCTCTGAATGTGTTTGTGTGAAAGAATTTTGATTAGCATTTGCTGTTCCAGTTTGTTATTAGTCCAAGGAATCTCCCCTGTAAAACTGGCATTCAGAGTTAAAGGGTGAAAATAGCCAAAGTTACCAAAAGCAGTTAAAAAACTTTGGATCCCTTAATTGCTGCCTTTTTTTTTTTTGTCTCTTAGGCACTGAAGGAACCTATCTCCAGCAGACATGCAATCATATGATTTTTGCTGCACTTCTGAAATGTTTTGTAATAACGAGCATGTGACTTTAGCCAATTTTAAAGCAAGTTCATGTCCAGTACACACACATGCAAACCTCTTCCTCAGTTCACAGAACGAAGCCAAAGCATATTGGCAGGGCCCGGAGGAGCAATGTGACTTTTTATTCTTGCATCACCCTTGAGAACATAACCTCAAGTTAATTTTTCTGAAGTGTTGTTGCTACTGTTCTCAGCCTTATCTTCCCCTCGTGCCAGAAATAGGCAGATTAATGAAGTTCAGCTTGTTGCACTCGTTTAAATTTTCCTGCCGTGGAAGACAAGGGCACAAACACGCGAGGCCAAGCACCCTGTGAGCTTAAACTGAGGCTTTAACAGCTTGGGCAGCTCTCCTTGAAACCACAACCTGTTGATTTGGAAGCAGCGCAGCAGCTGGAATTCTTGCTCGCAGCTGCACACAGGGCAGGAACAAAGGAAGCTGAAAAGCTTCAGAAGGAGCAGAGAAAAGCATTTGTTACTGGAGAGAAAACCCATCTGCGAGGAGCTGAGCCTTGGCACATCCCCAGCCAGTGCCCAGCTATTGGCTCTTACCTGCCCTAAATTTAAACCATCCCCACTTAACTCCAAGTTCCTATTTCCTTAGCCTCTGTTTACCCATATGTTCAGCCTTAGCTGTCTCCCTTTGCTTTTTTTTTTTTTTTTCCCCCCTTGGTTAAGCTAAAGTTGCGTTTTACCCACAAGATTGAAATGAGTCATTTGATGTCCTGAGAAAACAAATCTAATTTTCCTGTGGTGAAAAGCAGCCATCCTTTCATCTGGGCTTCTCTTGGCTGCACTTAATCCGGCTGAAAGGAGAGGGAAAACCCGAGATCAAGCTCTGCTTAACCTTTTTTCCTTGCTCACAGCTGTAGTAAAACCCGAGCCTGTTTTCTAATAAACACTTGCAGCGAGTCCCATGACTGGACGAGTAAACTCCATGACAGCACCGGGGAGGAGCTCCCAGATTATTTTGGAGGCCACTCGGGATCAAGGGCTGTCACATGCCGGAGAATGTGTCTGGGATCATGTGGTGGGGTGAGACTGCAGGGCCCTGCTGAGTCAGGGATGTGGGATCTGCCCTGAGAGGAGCTGAACAAGGAAAAGGGGGATTCGGAGCAGCAGCGTGATGTTTGAAGTCTTGGGAAGTTTTCCTGGTGGATGAAAGCAAACCTCTCCTAACAGCTGGTCCCAACAGTTGTAACCATTTGAAACATTCACAGGGCTGTGAACATTTGCACATCACGTGTTTTCTGTTTGAGAAAATTAAGTGAGAATTCCTCTTTTCCCAGGGTGCTGGCACAGCCATCGGAGAGCTGCCCCCCTACTTCATGGCAAGGGCAGCCCGGCTCTCTGGTGCTGAACCTGATGATGAAGAGTACCAGGAATTCGAGGAGATGCTGGAACATGCAGAGACTGCACAAGTAAGAACAGTGCAAAACAATAATTAATAAAACACGGGGCAGCTAGATGGAGTAAATAACCCCTTCCAATTAAACGAGAGCAGGCCGAGAATCACTCGGTGTGAGTTCACGAGGGACTTCCCAGGGGTGGGAATAAGATCCTGCACTGGGTAGAGAGACCTGTGGTGACGGCAGGACAAGGATGGGGCTTGTTGGAGCACAAGCAAACAGTGCAGCCAAATATTTGCTACGAGTGCTGCAATCATTGGGACTTCGAGGAGCAGCACGGGAAAGGAGGGCAGACAGTGGGCTGAGAAACGGGGGCCGAGGAGCTGCAGTCGGGGCTGTTGGGCTGCATTTAGAGCCTCCTTGGGCCAGGGGGTGGTTTTCAGTCCCAGCTCATCCCTCCCAGGTGACTGTTGCCTGCCTTGCCACTGACACCCTCAGGGCCAGTGTGTGTTCCCTCGTCAGCCCAAGGGAACTTTTTTCCCGAGGTGAAAATGCACCCGAACTGCTCCGGGGCCCTTGTTGTCTCTTTGTCCTTCCTTTCCTCGGTGGGTTAAACACTCTCAGTGTTTCAGCACAGTTTGCAACCAATGCTCTCCAGCAGTCAAGTGTTATTGTGGCTAATTTTTCCTTCGGGTCAGGTATTTGCATCCTGGTCACAAGTTACTAAGAAATTAAACATTTTTTCCTCGTTCTCCTTGCCACTGAATTTTTCCTCTGTATTTTTCCTTCTTATCCTGTTTTGTCTGCCCCTAAGTTGAAATAAGTCATGAGACTGCTGTTAAAAACCAGCAGATGCTATTTAACATGCACTGATGTCTCTGAACTCTCCTGCCAGGGGAGTTTTTTTCTGGAGATAAATATATATATATATTTTTTTTTCTCCTTCAGAAAACGGATGGAGCTTTTCCATGGAAGTGGTTTGTCTGGAAACACTGAATGCAATCTAGTAATTCTAACAGTAAACCCTGTGTTTCCTGAGAGCTTCCCCCTCCTAGAAAGTTCCAGAGGGTTTTTCTGCTATTACAAATAGTAAATTCTTCTATTTTTTTTTAAAAAAGATGCAACAGTGGGGGGAGAAAAAAACCATCTGCTTTGTTCTTCACTCTCTCATCAATCTTTGCTTTGCAAAGTAACCCCTGAGTGTATAAAATCCCTCACTGCATAAAAACCAAGTTGTGGTAAAAGGAAAAAAAAAAAAAAACCAACCACCCCAACAATGAAGGCAGTGGAGTCCATGAGTGGAGTTATCCGTGTTTCCTGAAACTCTCCCAGCAAATTCTATGTGTGTGTGCAGCGGTGGGAGCAGCCAGAGCTGGTTTCCAGGACGCACAGTCAGATTCTTGGGCAGAGGATTTTTTCTTGCTAGAGAGCATTTTGTCAGGCCAGGCCAAACTATAGCCGTACGTCCTGCCCAGAGTAAACGAGGGGCCCTGTGGAATTAATGAAGAGAAATGACGCTGTTATTTACCACTACTTTTGATTTTATTTTCTTGGCAATCGAGTAGGAATTGAACCAAACGTGTTGTCTTGGGGATGGATGGCCAGGAAAGGAAAAAAAAAAACCAAGAAACCCAACAATCTTTGAAACCCCACTTGTGGTTTGGTTTCTATAAACTCTTTTAACATGAGGCTTCGACAATCTGATTAAATTGTATTGTGCTCATAAAACTGACAGTTCAGTTTTTTCCATTTGCTAATGTGACTTCCTTTTTTTTTTTTTTTCCCTTTTTTTTTTTTCTTTTGGCTTTGCTGGTGTTTTCCCTGGATGTCTGTGGGAGACAGGCCTGCCTTTCCTCTGACCCCTGCAAATCCCCATCTGCAGCACAGCTTATCACTGCTTGTCCTGCCCTTTGCATCTACTGGCGGTGCTGGTGATGCCTGTTCTTTAAATTGCTCATTACCGATTTTTATTACCTCCATCAGCTCCTCCCACTCTCTCCCCGGGGCTTAGGAAAACACGGGGGATGCGACAAGTGTCCTGTTGCCCTGGGGGATGCTCCACGTGCTTGATGGCAAAAAAATGACAGGAGCCTTCTTTCAGCATAAAGGTCTCCTTCTGCCCAGGCTTTTTGGAAGGCCTGGGAATGGGTGTTGGGTTTGGAATAGCTGAGCTGCTCTTTGCCCACGAGGCAGAGCCAAATGGTTTGACGTGTTTTCCCTGCGTGTGTGTTGTGCAGAGAGCCTGTGCTGCCGCTTCTCAAAAACAATGGTAGTTTGGAGAAACAGATGAGGACCTTCTCTGGTGAGAATAGATCATGCCTGTAACATCCAGCCCGAAGGATCTGTGAGGGGGAATGTGCTGCTGGCTGGGCACTTAATAAAAAAAAAAAAGGCAACCAAACAATCAAAAAAGGATTAAACAGCAGAAAGGTTCAGTGCTCCAGTCAGAGTTACACAGAGTAAAATGCTAGTTACTTTCAGGAGTCTGTTGATGGATTTTCTGTCCTGAATCTCGGATCTGAGTGCCCTTGAGCTGGGTTTTGAGAGAGCTCCTTGGCCTGCAGGTGATGTGTGTGTCTGTCTTGCACTTCCCATTAGCAGCCTTCAGAAAAATCCCCTCATTTTAAAGGAACACTCACTTCCCCTTTCCCTGTGTCCCTGTGTGTGCTCACCAGTGAGTTCCAGTTACAGTAAAGGGAGGGTTGGAGCTTCTCCTGCCTCGTGTCTTTGCCCTGGAGAAGGAGGGTGGTTTTACCCTCCGGGCTCTTCCCCCTCACCCGCAGTGAGAGCCCAGCACAGAGCAGCTCCCTCGGATTTGTGAGTACTCAGGGCAGCGTTTAAAAATCACCAGTGTCTCAAACAGTATCTCAGTCACCCTTAACTCTCTTCCAGTGGAATTCCAGAGCCAGGGAGTGTTTTTTCAGAGCTTCCCTTTTAGCCACAGGGAGTACAGTATCTCCAGTGCAGCAGCCTCTCAATTAAGGGAAGTGACTCCAGCTCAGTGCTGGGGCAGCACATTGGTAGTGACAGTGCACACATCCTTTGTGCAACTCATGTCTCCACACACGTGTGCTGGGACTCTCTCTTGCCCGTTTAACACTTGCTGACTGTTGAGTTTCCCCATCGTTTCTCTGTCACGCTGAAACACTTAAAGCTGAGGGAGGTTCCTGGTGAAAATGAAGCTTTTTAGAGCCCGGTGACAGTGCTGGGCCTTGCTGTATCTTGGTACTCCTTGCTGAGAAGGGAAAGTACTGATATCTCCAGGCATATCTGACCCTGAATGACTGTAAGTGTTTGGCTTCATTAAGTGGCACATTTTTGAGGACTAATGATTTACACACCGGGCTCTGCTCCTGTGCAGCCTCGGGGCAGCCAAATCTCCATGTAAAAATATTTTCTAGTTGCCTGTGTTACTATCAGCCACTGCTGTTTGTTTACTTTCCAAGCTGCGTCCTGCCTCTGGGAAGAGCAGAGGCTTGGAAAGGGGTTAAATCCATGGAAATGCTGGGGCTGCAGCAGGGCTGGTTTGGAAATGACTGGGTGCCATCTGCACGCTGGGTGTCAGTTGCTGCTGGGACCTGTTTTTGCCTCCACTGAACCTTTGCTGGTTGTGGTTTGTCTGGCCATCACATGACTTCTCTGAAAATTCCCCCTCCCCTCCATTTCCAGTAAACTGTTTGAACAGGAGTGACTCAGACTGAAACCAGCTTCCCTGTAACCACAGGGCTTGTTAAAGAATTTGTCAACGTGGACTCAAGAGGGTTTGTATTAAACTGAGCTTGCAACCGCTTGGGTTGCGTCAGGAGCTCCAGAGAACGACTTCCTGCCCTGCAAGGAGTTAAACTGATGAACTTTTGTGATAGTGACACTTGGACACATGTTAATCCCATCTTCCCAGAGTTCCTGAGAGCCCCCGGTGCCTTCAGTGCTTTTCCACCTCTTCACGTGGGGTTTCTCTTTGCCGAGGCAGAACAAAGTCCTGCCACACCCAGCCCTGGCTGTGGGGAGAGCCCAGCGCTGTGTTCTGACACGACACTGTGACTTCACTCCCATGGAATGGTTAGGTTCGACTAATAAGTGAAATCTTATTTAATTAGCAGCCTAAAAGGTGGCCAAATTAAAAACGGATCTCTCCCGTGATTCAATCCACAGCTACTCTCTGATAAGTTCCTGCTTGGAAGGGGTTCTCTGGCTGCTGGCTGGTTTAATCAGCATTTAAGGGTATTTGGTGCAGGGAAAAAAAGAAGTTAAAGCAGACCACAACAGGTTTTTATAAAGCCCTCATCACAAATATGGAAGTGGAGGGGTCACGGACAATGACTGGGAAACCTCGACTTCTTTTTTTTTTTTTTTTGCTTTCCCAGAACTAACTTGTTTAAACTGAACATCAAATTCCACTGATCATTTCTCTTGCTCAGTCTTCCAGTCACCCCCTTCCCTCATCAGCTTCCCCTCTTCATTAGCTGTGCTGCACAAGGGGTGGATGGTCACCAGGAGGCTGGTCCTCACACACTCCAGTCCTGTTTGATGCCTGGATTTGTTAATTAGTTAATCTTACCTCTCTAATCTCTAATTAAGGAGAAATCCACATCTAATAACCTTGAAGCTTCACTGTAAAAACTCTCTGTGAGTGCTTTGGAGTGAGGTGGCAAAGTGACAGGGAACTGATAAAGTGCGGTGGGTTTTTCACAGGCAGTGTAACTCAGAATAATCTGAGTAACAAAATTACTGAGTCAAAATAGGTCTTGAAATGAGTCAATGAAAGCTTTAAATAGGGGAACTTCAGCTAGAGAACTTCCTGAGAAGAGAGGTAGCAAAGGGTTAATAGAGGCAGAGGGGAGACAGTGAGAGCAGTGAGTAACCAGGGTGTGCGTGAGGCAGCTCGGGGCTGGATCTCTGGGCACTGGCAGGAGCAGGGGAGGCTCTGCCTGCATTGTCCTGTGCCTTTGCACACCTGCTCAGATGAGGAAAAAACAGCAGTGGGTGTTGCATTACTAATTTCTGATGGTGAGCTGGGGGTGACTTTCTGACATTCTGCTCCAAATGGCTCTTGGTGACGACAACGTCTGTTCCCTCCAACTCACTCACACAGCCCCCTGTTATTTTAGTGCTCAGGGCATAAATCACAAGTTATCGAGGCAGGGAAGAAATCCGAGTTCCTCTGCAACATTTTCACTCAGTATTAGGTCAGAAGAATTTCTTCAGTGACGAATTTCTCACTTAACGACACAGATGGGAAATAATGGCCCCGGGGGGGGGGGGCTGGAAATTTTGGAAGCTGCACAGAAGCTGTGGAGAAGCAGGTACTTGGATTTGCATGCTCTGCTCTGTGTGTGTTGGGAAGGCCCAACACAAGTTCCTAAGGGGAAAATCTGGTCCTAAATAGTTGATACTTCACTCCCCAGTATTCTGAGAAAGACCAATAAATGACCAAAAGTTGGGTGAGAAAAGCTGCTTCAAAGTCTTTTTTTCAGGGACAGCCTTCAATAACTGATAGAAATGACTTAGAGTGTCATAACCAAGAAAATGGCTGCTGCCTTTTTTTTTTTTTTCCCCCCCTTGCTCCAGACACTGTTTAAATATCTGTGTTGTACAAGAGTCTGGTATGCAGAGCACTTGGAGCTGTCTGGGAACCTCTGGGGGAGAGCCTTGCTTGGAATTGCCCATGGGGCTCTCAGGGAAGACTTGTGCGTGGCGGGGAAGAAGTTCCTCCCTTCTGTTCTGCAAGTGATTTTTTTGGTGTGTGGGTTTTAATCCTTAACTTAGTTCTAAGTTCTTTGTGGAGAAACTGGGTGGGGGTTTTTTCAGCACTGATGGCTCTTCTCAGGTTTGTCAGAGATGGAAAAAGTCAATTGATTATCAAAGGTCAATAATTTGGTTGTCAAAAATCCCTTCCCTTCCTGGTGGTGGCTGAAGCAAAGCAATGACTTCCTTCACTCCAGCAGCTGTGAGCCCTTCCTTACAGCACCTGGATCTGAGACTGCCTGAAAATGGGACCTGATTGGTTTCAGGTGGATTGTAATGGAATTGCTGTGAGTTTGGCAGAGCTGTGACCACAATAACAAGCTGGAGCTGGAGCTTTGGGCTCAAGGAGCAGCTCAGAGGGGTTTTGGGAGGCAGTGCCAGCCCAGCTCTGACTGAGAGAGCAGAGGCTGCAGAGCTCAGGGGTGCCTGTGGGAACCAGAGGGATCAGAGGTTCTTCCTCTCCCCTCTCTGGAAGTGGCTGTGAGATCTTGGTATGGAATGACAGGAAAACTCATCTGGAGCGGCCCCTGAGGCAGTTTCCAGCCCCAGCCTTTCGCTCAGAGCGTTTGTCCAAGGCTCAGGTTCCTCAGGGATTGTCAGGCCTGGTCTGGGAGCCCTCAGGACCAGGGGCTGCACACCCTGCCTGGGACATCTGTCCCTGCTCACTGCCAGGTCTCCTGTGAGGTATGAAGAGAAAGTGGTGCTTTAGCAAGGAAAGATGTGGTTTCACTTCATGGTTTTATGCAAAACTGCTGAGTGCCCAAGTGGACACCTTGCTGCTGTTGCTGCACAGCCCCCGAGTGAGGAGCAGAGGTGGCAGGGGATGTGGTTACAGGGGCCTCTGCCCTGCAGGACACATCTGATAAGACTGAAAGGACAAGCTCCTTCCTCTTCCTTCGGGCCATTTCCTTTAATTGTGTCTTATTCTTTACAGAATTTCTTTATTCTTACAGTATGAAGCAAAAGGGCTTTTTCTGGGGAAGGCTGAGAGCCTCCGTTCTGGCTGGGGGAAATGCTGGCTTAAATTTGAGTTACAGACTCACTGAGCTCTGCAATGTGTGTTAATTTGGGGATTTCCCTTCCCAAGCTGAGCGGGGTGTTGGACTGCGACAGTCTAAAACCTTGAGCCTGCAGCTCCTGAGATGGAACTGGTTATGAAGAAGCATTTGCTGCTTGTTCCCTCAGGAAGAGGGAAACGAAATGGTTCTTACCATGGTACAAATGGTTAATGAAATTAATACCTGGAAGTTCTTAATGGACTGATCTAGAGCTTGTTGAATTCATTCCTCCCCCTGTTCGTGGGGGGACCTTATTTACCATAGAATGGATCCATTCCTGGGAATTTTCACACTTTTGCTCCAAAACAGGCAAAAATTAAAAGACCAGGGAAGGCACAGCCTGCTGTTGGAATGGACATTTTGTTGTGCTCTGCTCCCACAGGCCTGGCAGAGGATTCAGCTCCTCTCAGGGCCCCGTGGCTCCTTGGGCCTGTCATTTCCACCACCACTTCTAAGATCTGAGGACAGTGAGTTTTAACTGTGTTTTCTGGGGAAAACCTGCAGTTTTTCTGACGCACGAGGACTAATTGTAGTTACTCATGTGTCTGAGTTTCCAAACTCAGATGCCCCGAAGAGGAGCATCTTCCCCACGCTCTCTGGGATTGCAGCATCGCCCCCGAACACGCAGCCAACCTCAGGAGTCTGAACACAAACAGATGGGGAAGTAAGTCTGTGTGTTTCCCTCACAGTCTGTATCCAGCATTCCTGGCCTCTGAAAGGCTGGTGGAAGAATTCACCTGTACGTTTGGTTTCTTGTTGACTGGGGATTTGCGTGCAGTACCCGCTGTGTGTTCATCCTTGCCTGCAAACATCCTGAATATTGGTTGGAAATGTTACCACCTTCGAGTCCTGAGGCCTCTGGCACTTTAGTGGGGCTCTGTGGGTGCTGCTCTCCTGGAATGTCTGTTCTGTGCCTGTTGTGTGTAAATACCTTTCTTTTATCTAATTTCAGTTCTGGCTTAGTTCTGCCACTATCCCTTGGCTGCTTCCAGCCATCCTTGAAAGCCTTCTCCAGCTTTCTCCTTTGACAGCCCAGTTTCCCAGACAGGACCTTTCTTTCCCAGATTTCTGAGTGAGAAGTAGGTTTATACCTTACCATTCTCACCTCTGCTCTCCAGGCATCAGGGTGGAAATACCCCCCTTTTAGTTTGCCCCCTCTTTGCACTAAGCTGGAGTTATCTGGAGAAAGCTGGAATAGAGATCCAGAGCCCTTCCCATACACGTTCAGATGCCGGGAGTCACTGGGGCTGATGGAGTGGGACATCATGAGCTGCAAGCAAAATATTCCTGCTTGTAACTTCCTCAGGAGATCCGTTACCTTTGGTGTCTTGTGTGAAATGGTCACTGAGGGATGAACTTTTGCTGGATTTGATCCCTGTTCTCCTCACCTTCTCTCCAGGTGGGTGGGCTGCTCCTTAAATCCCTGCCCATCTCCCATCCTTGCAGGGATGTGTGCTGGGACCTCTCCTCCCACGGGGAGCTGCTCCTCTGCAGTTAATCCATTATTCCAATGAGTTCATAATTCTTCCCAGTCCTCCGAAATCCTGGAATCTGCTGCCTGACCACAAATGGTCATTCTCCCATAAGTCGTGTTTGATTCCATTGTGTTGGGACAGAAAGCCAGAAGAAATGAAATACTGTGCAGCTCATTTTTAACATAACTCAGCTGTTTACATAAAGAGGGGCACTGTCTGTGTAGGCAGCTCTTTAAATGTTAAGGAATCTATAATTTTGATAATCTGAGGCGGTGCCTTCAGACCTGGGCTTCAATTTTTTGGGGGAAAAACATTCTCCTCTTGAGCTCGTTATTTGGATGATTTAACTTTTTCTAGTAAGAAAATGTTGTAAGAGTAATACAAATTACACTCAGACCTTGAAGGAATGTCCACTTCATCATGTTCCAGTCACACATTTGGACTGGGGGCGTCTGCCCTGGGATGAACATCTGTCTCTGCAGCAGCTTCAGTGCCCTGCTGGGTTGTGGGGAACCCTCGAGGTGCAGCACATTCGCTGCAGATCTCTCTTTGTCTTGTGTTCCTCCACGCTCCTGTTTTGCCTCAGAGTAACAAATCCTTTGTAACCCCTTGCAGGCCCTCCAGAAATTTATTTTTGACTTGTTCAGGGCACCGTCTGCCAGTGATGAATATCCTGCTGGAGCAGCTCCATTCGTGCATCACTGACGTCCCCCCATCCCACATTAAGGCCCTGTGGGATGTGACGAGTAGGGAACCTGTGCATGATGGCCTTGGGATGCAGTTTAGTCTCAAATATTCCTTCCCTTCTTCTGGAAAGTGCTTGAGGTATTTACAGCAAAAAAAAAAAAAAGTGGAGAGAGGTTTTTTCCGGGCCTCAAATCACGGGAATTTTGGGTCGTGCCTTTCAGGGATTGAGCTGGTTTGTGATGGGGGGGGGTCGTGGCTTTCCTGATGCTCCTAAAATTCTGATGGCAGCCCCAGGTTGGGGAATATCAACTGTTACATGGCATAATCTGGGCAGGCTTTTGAAAAAAGATCTCTGGGGAAGTGTTAAGGTTGTTCCTGTAGGGATTATTCAGATCTCCTTGATGCCATCAACCCGCTCCCTGTGGCTCCATCAGCTGTCTTTGCTCTTGGAGAGGAGGAAAAAAGAGGCTTCACAATTTCATTGTGAACAATAAATTGTGGCTGTTCTGCTTCCTGGTAATAACTTGGTGTTACAGAGGGAAAAGGGGGAAAATTGATTAATTAAACCACAAAATTATATTTGTCTTGAGATTTGTCTACATCCAGTGAGGTGTTTGTTCCTCACTCGAAGGCAGAGGAGCTTGTGCAACTCCACCGAGGGAGGAAGAGGAGAGATTAAATTATAAATGGAAACCCAAGAAAACAGAGGGGTGGGATGAAGCCTCGTAGTTAGGATTGTGCTTTAAGATTGTCTGTTGAGTGTAGTTAAGATTCACTGTCAAGAAATACATTTTCCCAGAGATAGAAGGTCCCTGTTTGCACAAAGCTGCTCCCTGAGGCCCCTTCGGAGGAGGCACCTTGAGGTAAATCCCACTTCGCACCAAATGTCTCATTTCTCTTCTCTTCCCCCTTAGTTTTGGAGGTGCGGGAGGAGGGTTTTTTTTTTTTGCTGTTGTTGGGATCAATGAGACGATCAAACCTTCCCCTTGCCTGGGGCTGAGCAGATCCAAACCCCCTCCTTCCCCCCAAGCCACCGGCCGAGCCTGGTGAATCAGCTCCTCTCACCCCTGACCTTTTGTGCCTCTCCTGTCCCCCCCGCCCGCCCCCGCGGCGGGGG
>VXAY01003134.1:54008-91876 GCA_013399855.1 Oxyruncus cristatus | reverse complement strand
AAAAAATGGTGGGAATAGGAGAGAAAAAAAGGGTGGAAATAGGAGAGAAAAAAAGTGTGGAAATAGGAGAGAAAAAAAGTGTAGAAATAGGAGAGAAAAAAATTGGTGGGAATAGGAGAGAAAAAAAGGGTGGAAATAGGAGAGAAAAAAATGGTGGGAATAGGAGAGAAAAAAATGTGGAAATAGGGGACAAAAAATGTAGAAATAGAAGAGAAAAAAATTGTGAAAATAGGAGAGAAAAAATTGTGAAAACAGGAGAGAAAAAAATTGTGGAAATAGAAAAAAAATTGTGAAATAGGTAAAAGTTGTGAAACGGGGGGTTGTGTTGTCGGAGAAATGAAACTTTGGAGGGGTTTTATTATTGCAGATGTCGCAAAGGGTTGGAAAACAAGATTTTAAGGAAGGAACCAAACGGAAATAGCTGTGAATTTGTTTCAGAGAGTCCCTGTCGAGGCTGGAGATACATAATTTTGTGGCCAACCTGGTGGGTTTTATCGCCCTGCAAGTTATTCCTGCCTGTGATTGTGTTATAAAAATGCAAAGTCTGTGTTTCTGATTGTTTTTGTCATTAAATTATAGGAAATAGGAGGGGGAAAAAAGTCTTAATTTGCCTTTTGGCTTATTTAGAAAGTTTGAAAAAAAAAAATAGGAAAGTTTGAGAGCTTGAAGAACTGAAAAAAAAACGTTTTGGGAAAAAAATGGAAATATTTTGGGGAAAAAAAGGGAAAAATTTGGGGGAGAAAAAGGAAAAACTTTTGGAAAAAAACTTAGCAAGTTTGAAAGAAAGGCTTATTTTAGAAAGTTGGCAAAAAAGGAAAACAAATTAGAAATTCTGGAGTGAAATTTTTAGACATTTTAAAAGTGTGCTTTCCTTGGAGACAGTGTAAACCCCAAGAGCTTGAAGAAGAAACTGAGTAATCACTTGAAAAAAATAAAGTTATGAGTTAATCAGGTGAGGAAAAATTGCCCAAACACTGGATTTGTTTTGGGTTGGGTTTTGGTTTTTGTTNGAAACAGTAGGATGGGAAGAACATAATCCCCAAAGGAAGTTCAGGTAGTTCTATGACTCTTTCTGCAGACACCTTGTTCCCTTATATATATAATATATATATTTATATAATACAATATATTGCAATATATAATACATTGTAATATGTTGTGTATCATGTATAATATAATAATTATAATAAATACAATAATATAATTTATTATTATTAAGTTGGAGGGGAAAAAAATTAGTTTGAAGGCAGCCTTGAATTTTGCAGCAATGAAGAAACGTGGGTGAGGAGAAGCTGTTTCTTTTTAAGCACTTTGATTAAAACTGTTGCCCTGGGCTTGCCCTGGGTTAATAAAGTCCATTTATATTTAATTATAACGGTATATTTTATTTCAAATAAAGTGGTGGTTTATAGGTCGTTTGGTAGAGAGTTTGTTTCCAGTTTCTGTGACAATTTATACAACGGTGTGTAAGAAATACAGTGTAAGACAATGGCAAATGTGTTAAAACCCAGAGTAGAAACAACTTCCACGGAAATATATCCTGGAATAATTGCACTGGAGTGTTTGATTTTAAAAGACACTTTGCCATGAGATTTGTGGAGCTGTGTGGGGGGGAGGAAATCATTTATTGACTTAGAAAAGTGAAAATATTGTTCCAACCCCTGAGAATTGGGAAAAAAACGGGCACCGAAGTGTCCTGCTCAGCCTGGGCTTTGCTCCGGGGGGATCCCGGGAAACAGAGGGGTTTTTCCCATGGAAAACACCTTTCCAGTAAATCCCAGTGGAATTCCCTGTCCGGGATCCCTGTGCAGTGTGTCGGGAGGGGTCTCTGTGTCCCCCCTTCCCTGCGCTCCGGGAGCTCCGTCCCCAATCCCGCCGGACCCCCTGGAGCTGCTCCGGGTCGGGCTCAGGGATCACCTGCCTTGGGGGTCGGGAATAACCAGGAGGGAACTGGAGCCGGAGCAGGACCCGCCTCGATGGCGCAAGAGTTCTGGGTTTGGCTCCCTGGGGAATTGTTTTGTTGTTTGTAACAATTCCTGTCAAAAATTCACTTTTAGAAGAGGGGGGGAAAAAAAAACAAAAACAAAAAACATGAAAAATTTGACTTTATTTCCATTTAGGAACATTCCAGACCTTTCTTCTCCCAGAGGTTGGTGTCGGCCTGGCTGGGAGCAGTTGAATCCCTCGCGTCCTGTGTGCATCCGACCGGGGAGAGGGAATATTCCGTCTATTCCACTTTACAATCAGACATCCAGGCCCCAGGGTACAACTCCTGCTCGAAGGGAGCAAATTCCCCCTCACAGAATGTTCCAGAGGGTTTTTATGTTCTCCTTAAAATTCAAAATATCCCACTGTAATAATTAGGGAATCTCATTTATTTGGCATTTTTCTCTTTCGGTTGAAGGATTTGCTTTGATTTGATTTATTTTCCCAAACATTAATAAATAGAATTACTCTGACTTATTGGGTTTTTTTATTTTTATTTTGAGAATTTGACTATTTTAAAGCACAGTAAATGGAAAAAAGCTAATACTTGGAAAAGGGGTGTAAAAAGAAGCAAATGGCTTTAGCACAGATTTATTATTTTTCTTTTCATCTGCCATAAGGGTTTATGTCAATTCTGTGTCTCAGAATTTAAATAATACGCCAGGCCGCTGTCAAATAATTGTAGTTTTCTTGCACTGCTGTGTGGGATTGAAGGTTTCAGCAGAACTGTGGCAAAGTTAAAATGGCATCAATTTAAACTTTCTGTATTATCCTGTCGTCGCTTCAATCAATGATTAATGACATTCGAAATTCCACGATTCAGTGGTAAAATGTGGAATATTGGATATCATTAATTACTGATTCCTTGTGCAATTTCTCTGATAGTTTCCCACGAGGTGTTAACCTGTGATTGCTGCGTTGCTCCTGGAAAATCAGCTTTTTATTGCTTCTTTGTGGGATTTTAAACAAGAATTCATAATTATTTTTCTTCTGAGCAGGGAATTCCTGACCCTGCTTTTCACTTCTTCTGGGGCAGTTTTGCCTCAAAATGATTTTATCCTCTTGTAAATTCACTTCTCTCATTCAAATGAGCTGCTCGTGAGGATAGTTTTGCTTTTTAAAATTTTAGAGTAGTTTTTACCATAAAAGTTGGTTTTGGTGGGGTTTTTTTTCCTGAGCGTTTGGCAAATTTCGAGACTCAGGAGGAAGTTCTGATCCCAGAATAAAAGCACATTCCCAGTGTGTCACAGGGGCTGCACCTTCACTGCTTTGAAAGAATTTCAGCTCCAACTTCATGGATTTTAAAGGAATTTTACAAGTCTGTTGCAGCCAGTACCTGGAATTGGGTGTTTTGCTGAAGATACTGGGCTTGAGGGAACAGATCCGAGGAAATAATGGGATTATTGGGTTTGAGAAGGTACCTTTGGAACACTGCACGTGGCACTGCAGGAATTCCTTCCCTCTGCTTGGTTAAGGAACGAGGCACGAGCAAGCGCTGGCACTTCAGGGATAGGGGGAAATAAATCCCGGGAAACCTGTGTCCAAAGCAGAGGGAGATCAGTGCCACCGGCAGGGATTTGGGACACAAAACCCAGTGGGTGTGGGTGGTCAGAGTTCCACCCTGAGCCCTGGGAATACCCCCCTCTCCCCTCCCAGCCCAGGGCTTCAGACTGGCCTTTTTGGTTTGAAATTCCTCCCAGTTCCTAGTGGGAAAATCCCAAAGCAAGGAGGGCACGGGAACCACCCACATTTGGGACTTGTTCATCGGGGATTTGCCTCAGGAATCCTTTGTTTTCCTCCCTGCAGGACTTCGCTTCCCGGGCTAAACTGGCCGTGCAGAACCTGGTGCAGAAGGTTGGATTCTTTGGGATCCTGGCCTGTGCTTCGGTGAGTTTGTACCAGGAACGGGGGGGTTTCTGGGCACAGGTTGAATGTTTTTGTCATGGAATTAATTGTTTGCTGTTTCTGTGCCCTCTGTGATGCTCAGGGAAACGGGATTGTGGTGGGACTGGCAGGTACAACCACATGGAGAAACCCCAGTCCTGGGTTAGAACCAAACACAGGGAATTCTCCATAAAAGCACAGCTAATTTATTGTCCCTTCCCTCAGCTGCACCACTGGGCTCCGACACTGGTTCTCCTTGGAAGGGGATGAGTTTGGGATGGTTGTGTTTCCTCTTTAACCCATCAAACCCCAAAGGTGCAGCAATGGAACTTTATCGTTTAAAAGAGATTAATCAGTTAATTCCCTAGTTCAGCCTGGAGCGGGGAAACCTGGAGGAGCAGGTCAGTTCGCTGGAGATGCCAAAGTGAGGAAAACTTACAAGACATTCCTAAAATTCCAGAAGTGTCTGTATCCCTGTTTCCGGCCAGGAATTCTCCCTGCACTGGATGCTGAGGCCTGTCTTGGGAATCTGCTGGAACCCTGTTAGGATTTCTTTAGGTGTTTATGCACAAGGTGACAGTGCTTGGCATCCTCAAATCCAGAGGTACACATGGATTGAAGGGTGGAGAACCATCCACTGTGATCCTAATCCTGCTCTTTGGGTCGGTGGGAACCAGAGAGGGCAGAACCAGGAGGGAAAAGTCAGTCCTGGCTCTTGAGCTACAAACTGCTGGTGGTTTGTTTTCCCCCTGAGCGGGAGGTGATGGGAGCACCCTCAGCGAGAGTGTTTCAGTGTTTGAAGTAGGATAGTGTTTGTTCTTTTGGAGTAGAAAAATATGGAATTTGAGGTTGAAATGAAGCTCTGGACCCTTGATGCAAACTGCTAGGAATGGTGTGCCTTGCTCATCCCAGAAAACCCGTGGGATGTGACTTACAGGGAAGGGAGTGCAGGTCCCCCATGTTCCCATTCCTGTGGGATAAGCACAGCATTAGGGTGAGGTGTTCATTCCACAGTTGTCCAGCGTATCCTAGTTCCCTAAATTGTGGAGATGACACCACCAAGGGTTACTCAAACGTGAGCTGGAGAGAATTCATCTGGTTGGAGTCACTGCAGGGAGCTTCTGTTCACAGAGCTTTTGAACTGGCTGTAGGTTACTAACTGGTCCTAAATCTTCCCAGCCCTCAGGCTGCTCCTTCCCTCCTCTGGCTCCCTGTGACCTGGGGGACATCCCTGTGATCCAGGGCACATCCCTGTGACCTGGGGGACATCCCTGTGACCTGGAGGACATCCCTGTGATCCAGGGCACATCCCTGTGACCTGGGGGACATCCCTGTGACCTGGGGCACATCCCTGTGACCCCGGGGCACATCCCTGTGCCCAGCACAGCTCGGGGGTGGCAGGGATGAGTTCCTGGGGCGGATGGACAAGGAGTGGGAATAAATGGAGAACCTGAGGAAGGAGCTGGTAAACACGAGAGGTGACGTGTAAACGCTTTGTAGTTCGTGCTGAGTAATTCCTAAACATTTGCTGAACTTCTTCCCTGCTCGCTGCCCAGTCGGGCCGGGGGAGGGATGAGGAGCCATCGATCCACCGGGATGCACTGGAGGATTTGTTAATGTGTTTACAGAGCAGCTGTGAAAGGGGAGAGGCCCGGGAAAAACAGGGATCCAGAGCTGTGCGTTAGTGTGGCACCTGAGGGAGAGGAAGGGAGAGAAGGGCAATCCCCTACAAGCTTCTCTTGCTTCTTGCTGCTCCTTTGTGTGCTGGAAGGCACCTCCTTCACTTAGAACTGGGGTCTTCCTTGAGGATTTTGAGGAGGGATTTTTATGGGATGTGTTGTTTACGACGGGAGAACTTGCTGGCAAAGTGGGGATCCTGTCCCAGCTGTGGGTCGTTGTCTGTCGAGTGGTGGCTTCGAAATGCTACAGAAAAGCACCATCCAACTGAATTTAAAGCTCTGCAAGTTCATCCGGGGAGGTTGGCTGACTGTAACGTTGTTGAGTGGCAACAAGGAAGCCACAGTATTGTCCTGAGCCTATTTCTATGGAAAGGCAGCTCTGGGGGAGGAACAAAGCAAGAATCAGCCCTGAAGATCCTCCCTGTGACTGGGGAGAATTCGCCCTCCTGGCTCTGAGGGCTTTTTTGGCAACTTGCAGCACTGTCTGTGTGTGTTTTGAAAGCCAAGCCCAGGAACACCCTCTCGGGGCCTTGGGTAAGTTCTGGGTGTCTGTTCAGTGCAGGGCTGACCCCACAACCCTGCCCAGAGCACTGAAACCTTCTGTGAACCCCCCAAAACCCCTCCAACCGCCCAACCCAGAACACCCTGGAGCTGGGGTGGGTCAATAATTCACCAGCTCCTGCGCCCAGAGCAGCTGCCCCAGGGCAGATCCTTGAGGTGGAGCCTGTCCAGGGACCATTCCGGGCACAATTAGAGCCCGTTTCAGGTTTCTCCCTCTGCAGGTGCTCCTGTGGGTGCTCGTAAATCTGAATTGCTGGGCTGGAACAGCCCAGTCCAGCCCTTCCTCCCACACTGCAGGTGCCCCGTCAGCCCTGGCAGTGTTGTTACCCTTTATTCTTTACCAATCCTCACTCTTTATTTCATCATTTCATAAAGAAATAAATTCTTTATTTCATTATTTGTGTAAGAAAGCACCAGCAGTCCTGCAGTTTGTTACCCCAGTACCACGTTGCTCCTGTGCTTACACACTCTCCTCAGACACTGCCCCTTCACTGCAGGCTGAAAGGTTGGAATTTGGAGACTTTCTTGGTTTCATTTCAAAAATATTTTACAGATAGTATCACAATACCAAGAGTCAAGCCAACAGTTTAATAATAATAAAAAATTAGTTTAATTTTAAATGAAATGCATATGCTTCATAAAATCTAATCAGTGCTTTTAAACTGGAGACATATGACCATAAATGCCAGTTTTTAATGTAGTTTCTCAGCTGGAAATCACTGGGGATCAGTTGGAGCACTGGCTTCCAAGAGTGATGTGCCTGTCAGGGAGAAAATTTGATAAATCACTCAAAATGGCTTTGCTGTGGTTTCTGTGCATTTCACATGGAAAACTTGCTGCTGGCTTTTGTCAGGATCCAGGGGTAAGGAGGGACCATGAGAATGGAATTGTCTGGGACATGGTGGAGCTGAATCCCAGAGTTATGTGGTGCGACAGCAACATTTTTGTAGCTGTCGAGACACAGGAGCTTTGGATCAAGCTGGAGGAGGGGAAACTGTTCATTTTTCAGGGTTTCAGGGTCTGTCGTGCTCCTGTTCATCCCAGCGTGTGCTGAACCCCTGACCCTCCTTCCCTTCACTCCACAGATCCCGAACCCCCTGTTTGACCTGGCCGGGATAACATGTGGGCACTTCCTCGTTCCCTTCTGGACCTTCTTCGGTGCCACCCTGATTGGCAAAGCCGTCATTAAAATGCACATCCAGGCAAGTGCTGCCCCTCCCTCGGGCTTTGGTGATGCGGGGCTGGGGGTGCTGGTGGGGGGGAAGACTTTTCTCCTCCTTTTACTGTTCCACTGTGTTACTTCCTAATGACTTGTGGAGTCTCCCTGCCCGACCTGAAGTAATGGAAATTAATTTGGTGCAAAGGCTTTACAAGAAAGGATCTGCTGGGCTGCTCAGGCTCCAAATGAGTAATTTATAGCGCGGGAGGAATGAGCTCTGCGCTGACCCGCTCAGGAAATTGGTGGTTAGCCAAGGTATTTACCTACGGCTTTTACCAGCTCGGCACTCAGAGTGAACTTGCCTTTTTGGTAGGACGCTCGTCTCGCGGCTGCAGAGCCTTTCGAAAGGCTCTTTTTTGCTCAGCTGAGCACGCAGAGGAAAACCTGGTGCCCCGAGCCCTGCAGGGCTCACCCAGCCCAGCCCAGCCCACGGCTCCTCCCTGGGCTCATCGGCCCCCCTTTGCAGCAGGATCAGCCCTTTTCGGATCTCTCGGCCTGGTTTTGTTGTGCCCCTTTTCCCTGCTAACTCGGGGCCGACCCGAGGTGCTGAATTGGACAATCACAGTCGAAACCGTCCAGTTTTGCTCTTAAATGCGGCCTCACCGCTTCATGGGAAGGGAGATAAAGTGTTGGTTCCCTCGGGGACCCTCCAGGTGTGGTCGGTGCTGGATCATGAGCTGTGTCTCTCTTTGGGGTGTTTTCGGCTGAATTTGGGTTTTTTAAGACAGTGCCTGTACCTCGGTTGCTTGGAAATCTCTGCTGTCACTGCATTAAAATAGCAGAAGCTTTTAGTATAAAATCACTCCTGTAATAACCTCACCAAGCGGCTTTGAAATCTTTTGCCCCAAGCAGGAGATTTCAATCTTCAACTTTCTTTCCTCCCATCCTTTTGTAAATGGTTGTTTTACTCTGGCCAGCCCTTAAACAGAAAACAACAAATAGATTTGGCAGTTCTCTCATTTGCTGTGATGGGACAGCTTTTCCTCCACGCTCATTTTTGTATTATCTGATTTTTTTCTGCTCTGAAATCTCTGTGCTGTTTGAATGTGTTCTGGCAGCACAGGAGAAGTGAAATAGCATCTGATCAATATTCCTATTATTACTTTAATTGCCCTGTTCAGCTCCCACAGTGTTTGCTGTGTAATTTATGGTGCTCCACGCTCGGATCACATGGAAGTGCAAAACCATATCCCAGTGTCTTGTACAGTTGGTAAATCATCTGATTTTGTAACGGGCTCAGCTATTAGAATCCTCTTTTTTTCAAGCACACTCTTGTGCAATGGCCCTGAGTTTTGGAGTGATCAGGCTGAACTTGGAATTTAGGAAATGTGAGAGTCATGGAAAAGGCCTTTAATGAAGTGTTCTCCAGACAGGAAGCAGTGACTGGAGCAGTGGCCGTGCCGGAGCTGCTTTGAACGGGGCTCTTCCTCCGGGCCACGGGATCCTTTGGTTGGAGTCACATCCCCTGTTTCCAGCCTAGGAAGGGCAGCTGTGCTTAGATCAGGCTTAAATTGGTCAGAGGAGGCTGTGGGAACTGTGTGTACCCTCGTGCACTCACAGGCTGCTCACCCTGCTGTCACACAGGACAGTGGGGAAGGAGCAGAGGCTGTTCTATCGACATTTTAACTGCTTTTAGAGGAGAGGGGAGAGCTGAAATCACAGCCACTGGGGTCTTCTGCAAAACAAGATGCGTTACAGGAATTTTTAAGTGAAATTCCTCTGTTCCAAGCGGGCTTTTTTATCTCGGTGACAATCCCACAGGTGCCCAAAGGCTCCTTGTTCTTCACTGAGTGTTTTTTGCCGTGTTCTGTCCGAGCCACATTGACTTGGGGACTGAAATACATGATTTTTCGCCCCTGTGACCCTCGGGTCCCTGTGTTTGTGTAAGGGGATGTGACTTTTGCTGCACAGCCATGGCTGCTTTTCCATTAAAACTTTGTTGACGGAGTAAAGTGACCCTGAGCTTCTGGGAATGTGGGCCTGGGGAGGACACGGATGGTCGGGAACAGGCTACGAAAACATTGCAGGGAATGAAATCCGGGAGGAAACAGAGGGAGAAAGAGGGGAATACTGAAAAGGGAAGGTTGTGAAAGAGGAGAGGAGGGAGAGCTGTGGGACGGGGTGGGAAGGAACACGAGGCACCGGCTGTGCCTCCCCTCTGATCCCGCTCCCCTCCAACGGGGCCTTTCCTTCCTGCAGAAACTCTTCGTTATCATCACCTTCAGCAAACACATCGTGGAGCAGATGGTGGCCCTCATTGGGTGAGTAATTAATACCTGCCCTCATTAAGTGGAAAAGTACTGCAGGGCTCAGAGCAGCTGGGCTGGAAGTCGGGCTTTGTTTCCAAGCCCGGCTTTGGCCCACACGGGGTTTAGGCCTCACCTCAGGAACAGACCAGGGAACCTTCACCCAGAAACGGGAGGCAGCTCTTCCAGGGAGACATTCCTGCACTTTGAGCTGCAAGAGGGGCTGGTGTTCAGGGACTTCCTTCAGAGTTGTAGTGAGATCCTGTGGCAAAAAGTGAGAACATTTATAGACAATTATATTAATATATTATCCATAGTTATGACTTGTACAGATACTTGTTTTATGTATTGTATGTACAGTAATATATTATTTATATAGTTTAGATATTACACCATGTTATGGGTATATTATAGATACGTATTTATAACTTGTACAAATACGTTATTTTATGTTTTATGTATTATAATATTTATATAGTTTAGATATTACACCATATTACAGGTATATTATAGAAATGTATTTTATGTATTATATTTATAGAGAAAATCATAGAATTCTGTGATTCTATATTAAAACCTTGGGGTTTTATGCAGTGTTCCAAGATAACACTAAACATCTTCCATACAATTACACATTAGACATTCACAGCATCAAATCTCTCATAAAACCTCAGAGTGAGCAATTGGGTGTGTGGAGTTTGATCTCCATGCTGGTAGATTGGGTAGAAAAGGCAGATTTCATGGGCAAACTGTTGTGATTGTGAGAAAACCTGTCTTTTTTTTTTTTTTTTACTGAGTTCTTTAGTAATGGAGGAGCCTTGCAAACACAGAGTTTTTTATTTTCGTGGGGTTTGGGGTTTTTTTTTTTTGTTGTGCTTCGTGGGTTTTTTTATAAACTAGAATTAACCCAATCTCATATGAATCCATGAACTACACATGAAATTCCAAGGTGTTTCTGCTTTCCCAAGGTTTGTTCAGTGGGACAGATTGATTGACACTTTGCTGCTCAAACTGCAGTAACTTTTTTTTTTTTTTATAAAATCCCCAAATCCACACTCCTTGAAAACGCTTTCAGGGCAGGGATGTCTGGAAATAATTCCTTTTAAAGCACCTAAGCTTCAACCAGTGAGGCTGGACAAAGGAAAAGGGGTGTCAGAAGAAACCTGTAGGGAATTTCATTAATCCCGACTTGATTATTCCTCCTGATCTGTTTTGTACCAAACTTCAACATTAATTTGCTGCTTTGAACAGTATTTTAAAACAAAAGAGAGAGAGAGAAACGTGGCAACTTTGAGCCATCAGGAGTTTTTCCTCAATAACACCAGCTCAGGTATTTCCAAGGATTTCCTCTCCCGAGGATCCTGGAGCCAAAACTGGTAGTTTTTTCCTACTTCATCTGTCTTGGAGATAATTTTGCATTGAATTACCCCGAGTGCAGTCACAGGAGCTCTGCTGGATTTGGGTTTACTGGGAGGGTTGATGTCAGAGTTAAAAAATGTTCCTGGGAGACAGTGAGATTCTTGGAATGTCCCCGGTATCCTTGACTTTTCCCAAGCTTGTCTGCTGGCATTACCTCATCAATCTGTGGTAGGGGGAACAGCAAACTTGTTAAACAATACCGTGCATCAGAAGCCCTGTCATTAAATTAAAATACAGTTCCATTTGGTGGGCAGTAACTTCATTTTAATCAAATTCCACTTCAGACTTCCTTTGTCTGGGACGTTGCTCTTGCCCAGCGGGAAATACCTGAGCACGGAACCTGAAAATAATGGACACGTTGATATCCAGGATAGAAGGAGCTAGAGAGAAGATTCAGCTGTGAGATGAAGTCTGGGGATATTTGATTTCATAAGCCAGGGAGAATTTCTTGCTAATTCTGTGATTTTTTTGGTCAAAAAGCAGGAATTATTCACGTGCAGGCCTTGCATAGCTCAGGAGCTGTTTATGGTGTCACTGGTGTAATGTCACTGAGGGTGATGTGATTTCAGTTTTGTCTACAAACAGCTCATAAAACACTCCCTGTAGTAATTAAACAAAGAAAGGCAAACGTGGCAGGAAATGAAGAAGCTGCTCACAGAGAATTTTGAAGTTTTAAGCATTTTTGGTGGGCGCTGGAGCACAAAAAACGGTCCCAAGGTGGGTGGTGGCAACAAACCTTGTCGGGACGAAGGAGGAGCCGCGGGTGGGTTTGGGAGCTGGAGCTGGGCTGAGGCTGAAACCCAAGCTGGGGAAGGTTTAGAGGTGCTGGGAACTCCCTGGGCTGGGAATTACCAACCTGTTCTACCAGTTCCTGCTTTGTTGCTGCCCCGGTGCCAGGAGAGGATCGTGTTCTCTCCCTGCTCTCTCCCTGCTCTCTCCCTGCTCTCTCCCTGCTCTCTCCCTGCTCTCTCCCCTGGCTGTCCCTGAGCCTCTTGCGGTGTGCAGGAGGTTTGTGTCTTGCCCCTTAAAGAACACTTGAGCTGACTGGTTTTACACCCCTGTAAAGCACTTGGATGCTGCTACTGGGCCAAGCCCAGCCTGCTCCAAATATTTAATTATTGTGGGGTTTATTTTGCCTCCTCAGTCTTTGCTTTGGATTTTTTTTTCACCTACAGCTGCAGGGCTGGCTGTGAAGTCACACTGAGCAAAGGGCTTTGAGGCACGATGATGTTTTCCTGGAAGTGGCAGTTTTAAATGGGGATTAAGAATTCCCAGAAAACTACTGAAGGAATAATTCTCAAAGCACAGACCATCCACAAAGCTGTTGCCATCCATTCTGGTTAAATGTTCAGCAAGAATCTAATTTTTGTTTCATTCAGCCTGCCTGGTTCGTGTTTTGTGGGCTTCACAGCTTCAACAGACACCCAAAACGTTCATAAAAATTCACAATTCATTAAAGAAATCATGTTTTATTGCACGTGGCCTTCACCTCCAAAGCATCTGAATTCAGTGGCCACATCCCTTTGGGAGGAATCCCACCTTTTGTCTGTGGTAAACCAGAATCCCAGGATGGTTTGGGTTGGAAGGGACCTTAAAAATCATCTTGTTCCAACCTTTCCATGGGAAGGGACACCTTCCACTATCCCAGGTTGCTTCAAGCCCTGTCCAGCCTGGCCTTGGACACTTCCAGGGATGGAATCATTAGTCAATAAAGTAATTTGAAGTTTTGATGCAGTGAAATGCATCTACAAACTTTGCCACTTCCGTGGATTTTTACCCAGGAGTGAGACCCTGCAAAGTGTAATTCGGCAAACTCTGGAAAACCCACCCAAAAACATCCATGAAGGGTCTTTATCCCAGTGTTTTTTTGTGGAACACATTTCCCAGCCCCGCAGCCCTGTGGGAATGATGCCCATCTGGGAGAACAGCAGGTTTTTGGTCACAGGCACTGGAACTGTTGCCTGGACAAACCAGTTTCCTGCTGTTTATTGTGCCATAAATCTTGGTTCACAACTTAATCCCAGCCAGTGCTGGTGAAGGAGCCTGATGTTCCTTCCCCCAGAACAGCACAAATGGGATCCCGCTCCCTGGTGGGAAGTTTGCTTAAGGATTGTCAGGGTTTTCTGCTCCAAAATCATTTACAGTCCAGGTTTAGGTTGTTTCTTCGGAGCACGAGCGAAGGAGTGATAAAAGGGCAGCATCAGAAATCTTGTCCTGGGGTGGGAAGAGCCCTGGGTTGGATGGATTCCCTGGTTTTCGGGAGCCATCCCCCACCTTCTGACAGCTGGGCCTTTGTTCTGCCCCTGCCACAGCCCAGATCCTGCTGAGCTCTGCTTTAAAGGGACATTTTCAGAGACAGGTTCCAATCAACACTTAAAATAAAACCCGTGTAGTAGAACCCCACCTAAAACAACCTGAAGTGGCTGTGAGGGGGTGGAGAGCGGAGACTTCCCAACCTCCTGACAGGGATTCTGGAAGGTTCCACGGATCCCCCCCACCCCTCACCCTGGTTGGGTCAGTAACTCCTCTGCCCTGCCACAGCTCCAGCTCCACACAAATCAGGCTTTAGAGCCTTCAGAGGGACGCAGATGGGGAGGAAACGTGAGCGGCTTTGGGGCTGAGAACCTTCCAGTGGATGACGACAGAACTGTAGAGGTTTATTTGCGAAAGGCTTGAAGGGTTTCGCTCCCAACAAGTGAGTTGTTGGGGTTTTTTCCCCCTAAATTAGTACCAAAAAAAAAACCTCTTTAGGAGTTTCCTTGCTCAGAGCACCGGGGAGCAGAGCTGAGGAAGGGCAGGTCAGGGATGTTGCGGGTGCTATTTTTGGGAGCCTTGGTTTGCCTGCAGCCCCAAGGAAAGGGCCTGGGATGGCAGGGAATGTCAAATGTGGGGGATCCCTTTGGCCTCGTGACTCCAGGGGGGATTTTTCTCTCTCCGTCTCCCCAAGGAGATGAATCCGCCAGGGAGCCTTTTAGCCCTGAAAGGTTGATCCTGCCCCGACCCAGATTTATTTTGTGCAGCTTCAGAGCCCCCGAGTGCTGACGAAGAGCTCAGCTCGCCACAGCTGGGGCTGCTCTTGGGGATGCCCAGGCCTGGCTCAGGGAGAGCCTTTGCAGCCTTGGCTGCAAAGGCTCTCCCTGAGCCAGGCCTGGGCATTCCCGGCTCCAGGATGACCCTGCAGGTCCCGGCGGTGCTGCAGCCCCGGGAAGGGGCTGGTTGGAGTCCTGTGAGAGGCTCTCCGAGCACAGGAAACGGCAGCTGGTTAAAAAAAGGCGGCCGTTGGGGCCTCTCGAATCGGCCTCGCCGGCACCGGGAACCCCGCTGAGGGCTCGGAGGAGCTGGAGAGAGGGGTTGCCCTGCTCCCACGGGAACGCAGAGGAGAACACTCCCCCTGGAAGTTTTTCTAAAAAACATCGGACTTCCAGAGCGGCCGGTACCACCGAAATCCACCCCCCCCACGTTCGGTTGCCTCTTCCTCGTGTTTGACGGCTCCAGAGCCGCGGGGTGGGTTCTTCCGTGCTCTCCCCGGGGGACCGGAGAAATGGGAATTGGTAAAAGTGGGATGGTTTAAGGATGTTTTGCGTAGCTGCTGGGAGGTGAGAGCCTTTGCCCCTCTGGCCTGGCTGTCAATGGTGCGATTTAAATCAATTATTTGAAGGACTGGAGGTGCAAGGGAGGGAAAAGCCCAGCCCAGGATGTCCCTCCTGGGGGATAAAAATCCCTGTTTGCTGCAGGGGAGCGGGCTCTGTGTCCCAAACCCTCCCGGGTGTTGTTTCCAGGAGAAAATCAACTTCCATGCTCAAATAAGGCTTCCATGGTTCAAAACCCCCGTGTTCCATGACTGGGGCTGCGTTCCCGTTGTTCCCGGGAGCCGCTGGACTCGGTGTCAGGCTCAGAGAGGAACTGAACCCCTGATTTACATTTTTAATTTCCACCGGAGTCACTGGAGTTTCAGAACAGCTCAGAGTTAATCAGCTTCTTCATCAGCACTTGCTGTTCGAGCCTCTTGTCAGTGAGAAGCTCTAATTGGCAGTGAAAGCCCCGTTAATGCTCCCAAGACGGGGCTTCACGGTGGCAGCTTCTGTTTTTTCCCCGAAAACAACTGTGAATTCTGACATTCCCCTCTGGAAAAGTGGGCAAAGAGCGGGCAAAACCCCACAAGTGTTTCTGTAAGATGGGAACTTTCTGTCCTGAACAGAAAGGGGCTCTGGGAGATTTTCAGGGAGTTGTGGAGTGAGCCCTGCCCTTGAGCTTTAGCACAGCTTGGAATTAATTCCCTGAGGGTTCCCAGCCTCTCCAAGAACAGGGTAAGAGATTTCAGGAACTCAAGAGCAACCTCTACTCCTAAAGATCCTGTCAGATGAAAATGATGCCTTTCAGAAGTGCCAATATCCTGATTAAATTGTATTAAATAAGTGTTCTTAGTATTCGCAAAAATGCATTGACTGGAATATCAAATAAATTCCTACTTAAGCACAGGGAAAACACATTTTTTTCTCCTCTGGATTTGGTGCCATTGAGAAAACTCCTCCCTGGGGTTCCAAAGGTTCTGTTGAAAGGATTTAAGTTCCCCCAAAAACTCTTTCCTCCCACTTACAGTGACAGTCACTCCTGGAAAAGCAGGTTTGTAAACTGCCCAGTGCATTTTAAACACGGTTTTGCTGGAAGTGGAATGGAAGTTTTAGGAGTCAGAGCCCTGCAGGTCTTTGGTGTAATTTTAAAACTAATCCTGAAGCAGCTTTGCTGGATCTCTAATGTGGAGCTTCAAATAGATGGGAAGTTTTGGTTTAATTAGTGGAAAAAAAAAAGGTCTTTAGAATTTTTAATTTGGATACAAATTGTAGCTTTGAGTTAAAGACAATTAATCTGCATCTGTTTAATTACAAATTCCAGGTAAGAGTCCTGAGAACAGGCTCCAAGGGGGTTTTTTTGGGTGAATCAGAATTCTCAGTGATGTTTAGATTTTGGTGTTGGAATTCAAGTCGTGGTTTTGACCGAAATGTTCTGATTTTCATGAATTTGGGCTGCACCAAAGGCTGGGGCAATGTTTTGGAGGTTTGTTCTGGGTTGCAACTCCTTGTGAAACATTCAGTTTTAGCCGAGAACCAGAAGGAATTAAACCAGAAATCAAATATTAAGAGTTCCTAAAACTTCTTCTGAGTTTCACTTGTAATTAAATAAAACTGGGTTTTAAGACTTTGAGATCTAAGTTATGTCTGCATTGGGATATCAGGTGACACGTGGCTGGGGGATTAAAATGGTCCAATTTTGCCAAAAGAGCACAAGTGACCAACACTGTCCTGGTGAAATGGGATTTCAAGGATTTCATTCCCAGCACTGCGGATTCATGACTTTCTAAGAGGTTCCCCTGCTTCGTTTTGGTCCTTATTTAAAATCTATGCACATTTTTGGTTTTCCCCCCTAGTATTAAAGTCTCTACAAAAATGGCAGGATTCTACAAGCCGAGGTCCTCACATTCGGGGCCTGGCAGTTCCTTAAGCTGTAACGAAGTTAATTTTGTGCATTTTTAATTTAATTAATTTAAGTCACAGCCGTGCTCAGAAAAGGCGGGGTGGGGGGGGAAATAAGTGAATTCTTTAGCGAGGAAAAATTTTGAAATTGGGCGTTGCAGGCTCTGAACTCGCCTTTTCGTGGCTTTGTTCTGGGTTTGATGCTGATTTCGGGCTGACTCGGGTCGGGGTTTGGGGCAGAGCCGGAGTCATCTGAACACGCTGCTGTTAATCATTCACCCCTCGCCATTTAAATATTCCTCATTTCATAACCAGGCAGGATTTCAAAGTGAACTATTACCTTGCAGCAGCTCTTGGGGCTCCCTTTGAGGAAGGCAAGGAGAGCTCAGAACGTTCCAAGGGGGTGACTCGGGCCCGGCCTCGACTCTCCGGGAGAGCTTTTCCCGGGAACAGCCGGCGCCAGAGGGCCGGGGCTGAGTCCTGGAAATCCTTTGGGTTCGTGTTTAACGTGTCAGGGACGGACTGGACTCTCTGGGTTTGTGTTTTTTTTTTCTTTCCCTGAAATTTGCCCAGCCCGGGCACAGAATTTCCTCCCCCGTTTGCCTCCTCCCGGGGGTGAATCATGAGGGAAATGGCCCTTTTCTGGTAAATCTGCTCCAGAAAGGCGTTTGCCCCCGGCCATGAAGGAAACCCATTGAGAGGAGCAGAATGAGACACTTTGTTTCTTCACTTCTGGGCCTTTTTCTGAAATTCCTAAAATTAGAAAGTGATCTTTTTTTTTTTTTTTTTTTTTTTTTTTTTTTTTTTTTTTTTTTTTTTTTTTGCCTGGAAAAGGGAATATCGTGTGGAATGAGGAGGAAAATAATCTGGAGAGACCCAGAGAGATGGTCACTTGTGAAACTGGTTGTTGGATGTATCTCAGGGGGTGAAGTTGTTTTACTAAACCCCCCCCGTAGTGCAGAGAGTCAAAAGTGAAGCATTGAAAATTAGGTGGGTCTTCAGTGTGGGAGATCATAGTGATCTCTTTCAACCTAAAAAATTTAAACCCAATTCTCTTTGAAATTCAAGTGGTGTTTGTCAGGATTGGGAGTTAGGAGCCGAGGTGGATGTTTGTGAGTCCAGCCTCGGGAGCCTTTGGAGTGTGTGTGTGCGTGTTCACACAGCTCAGGCCGTGGTGCTGCCGGTGACAATTTATTCTGGGTAATACTTGAGTTGTGGGGTTTGATATTTGAGTGTTTTTGGGGTGAGGTTTAAGGGTTGTGACCACTATTAAAGGGTTTTGGATCTCGTGCTGAGTAGCAGGGTGGGTGGATTTAAGGAACAGCTGCCAGGGTGGGTTTGGTGGAAGCCTGGCCAGGGGGGATCTGAGGGGAGGTCAGAGGCTGCCCAAGTTCTGGGGTTGAATATCTGAGTTTTGGGGTTTGATTTAAGGCACTGTGACCATCATTGAAGGGGTTTGGGGCTCAGTAGCAGGGTGGGTGGATTTAAGGAACAGCTGCCAGGGTGGGTTTGGTGGAAGCCTGGCCAGGGGGGTTTGGGTGCAGCTCAGAGGCTGCCCAGCGGTACCACCTTCACCCCCTGGAGCTGGGAGAGGGCTCCCAGTTCCCAGAGGTGACCCCACCAGAGGAACGAGGTGTGCAGCAGGGTGCCCTGGAGCCCGCCCTGTGCCCGCCGGGCTGGCAGGGTCCGGGGCAGGGTTCCGAGCGCCTCTTTGTTCCTTTGTTAATCCCTGCCCGGGGGAGGTGCCGCAGGATTTGCTCACGCGTTCCTTTTGGGAAGGGATGACGCACAGATTGTCCTAATAAGGACTTTGTTGGAGAAAGGGGCCGTCTCCTCGCGGGAGAAGGGGCAAGTCATAGGGCGAGCAGTTTCTTTTTTAACCGGGGGATGACACAAGCACAAGTCATTTCCTTATTAATCGGTTCAAACCAGTTCTTACAGGAACTGCTGGTGATAAATGGGGGACTTCTCCGAAGTCATTCATTTGCCTCCCAGCACTGCCCCAGTGCTCAGCTCCTTCTCCTGCCTCCAGGACATGCTCCAGCTCCCAGCTCCTGCCTCCCTTCCCAGCGCTCTGCCGCTCACTGAGAGTTTTCTTTTTTTTTTTTTTTTTTTTTTTTTTTTTTTTTTTTTTGAGCACTTTTTGAGGATCCGGGGAAAGATCAAAAGATGAATTTTGCTTTATTTCGAGAGTTTCTGTTTTCTCGAGTATCTCAGGAGTTCCCTCCTGAGCTGTAGCTCAGCCTGAACTTTGCTCTGATTAGGTGAAGTGGTAAGTTTTAAAAAAAAAAAAAAAAGCCAATTTTTTTTGTTGTTGTTTTTGTTTTTTCCCCCCTATTTTGTCTCGTTCTCCGGGATGAACTTTCCATCAGTGCTATTCCAAGTATAGGTCCTTCTCTTCAGAAGCCATTTCAAGAATATCTGGAAGCTCAGAGGATAAAACTTCACCACAAGTCGGACGGTGGAGTTCCACAGGTAAGACCCTCCCCGGCTCAGCCCGCCTGTCCCTTGTCTGTTTGACCAAGATCTGCACTGACCCGGGCAATAGATAAAAATCTCACTTCGAAATCAACCTGGGAATTAAAAATTCCTCTGTAACTGTGCGAAACCGGATTTTAAAAATTCCTCCGGAATTGCGCGAAACTGGATTTTAAACTTGCCCCGCTTAAAACTTACTCTGCAATTGCACGAAATGGGGTTAAAATCCTTTAGAGAATAGGAAAAAAAACAAAAATAAAGCAAGACCAGTGGCGTGTCTTGCCTCTCTGCATTAGCTGCCTGCTTGGAAGGTGCAATTTAAGGAGGAAGAAGTTGCATTTCCATGTGAAAGGGTAACAAACTGTGCAGCATCGGTGCTTCAGAAGCCAGGGGGGGTCTGTGGCTTCGTGGACTGTAAGAGAAATAAAATCTCCAAGCCTTCAGTGTTTGGAAGAAAACTACGGTGTTTAGAGCAGGTACAAGGGGCAGAAATTTCCCTTTCATACAAAAAAAAAAAAAAAAATTAAAAAAAATAAAAAAAGAAAGTCTTTAAAAAAACTTACCCTGAATTTGCAACGGGACAGAGCGGCTTTTGGACGTGGAGTTTTCTTGAGGATACCGAGGCATTTTAGATAAAATCCGTGACTCTCACTCGGATTTCACGTGCAATATTTGTGGCTGCTCTAAATGTTCCTCTGTCCTTTCCTTACCGCAAAAGAGCCTCAGGGGGGGATACCGGGCTGGAGTGAGAGCAGCAGGGAAGGGATCCTGTGCAGAGCAGCAGGGAAGGGATCCCGTGCAGAGCAGCAGGGAAGGGATCCTGTGCAGAGCAGCGGGGAAGGGATCCCGTGCAGAGCACTGGAGTCAGTGGCAGGGAAGGGATCCTGTGCAGAGGGTTGGAGTCAGTGGCAGGGAAGGGATCCCGTGCAGAGCACTGGAGTCAGTGGCAGGGAAGGGATCCTGTGCAGAGGGTTGGAGTCAGTGGCAGGGAAGGGACCCTGTGCAGAGCGCTGCTGCCCTCCTTTGACAGGAGGGACAAGTGAAGAGCTGCCATGAAAAACGCTGGAAGTGGGACCGGCGAGGCCACTGGAACTTCCAGTCGGATCCTAATGGGAAGATAACAGGGAATGTGCAGTTCAGGGGGAAAACCCCCCACATCGTTAACCAGTGACCCGATTGTTTTCTGTGCGAGGAACGTGACGGGGTAGGACAGTCAGGGGCTGCTAATTCCGAACTCTAAGAATTGTTAGCGAAGCCCAAACAATACTGGGAATAATAAATCACTTTGGGAGCACCCTGGGAATGAGCAGGGATTCGTCATGTGCCCGGCAGTGGATTTGGCACAGCCTCCTGCATTGTCTTTCCAGGGACTGAAGGCAGCTTTGCAGAGGGACCTGCAGGAATCCTGTCGGCCTGCACTGGGTTCCTGGTTGGGATTTGATAAATGATGGTCGGGCTTTCCCCTCTCCCCCAGAAAGTGGAGAATTCTCCACTGTCTGCCTGCTAATCTCCATTTTCCTCCTCCTGTTTTGTCTCTCCAGGGGGAAAACTGGCTCTCCTGGATGTTTGAGAAACTGGTGATTGTCATGGTTTGTTATTTTATCTTGTCTATTATCAACTCCATGGCCCAGAGCTACGCCAAGAGGCTGCAGCAGAAGATGTACTCTGAGGAGAAAACCAAATGAGCTGGAACAGACCCCTCAGAGGGTCCTGGCAGACCCAGAAATGACACACAGCCTTTCATATGGTTAAAAATCAGCATTATTCCAAACGGGGGAAAACTTTTTAACATCGGTTTTTGACTAGAACAAAGTTTTTATTTGTTTTTTTTGTTTTTTTTTTGAAAGTAATTTGGATATTAGAGCAAAGGTTTCGTTGACAGGCTTGTAAACATTAAGGTAAGGTGTAAATGCTTCACGAGTCTGGGTTGGGTTGTACAGGGTGGACAAGGGGATGTTCGGTGGGGTTTAACACAAACGTTGTCCATCCAAATTACTTCCAAAATGGATGATTTAATCCTCTCCATTTCCTGGGTTAACTCACACTGACCTGAGGGCGACTTCTCATTTTGAAGGGTGGCTGTTTTGCTTTTTCCATGACTTTCCAGCCCATCACAATGTAAATAACTGAGTACAGATTGGATACAAACTGTTGCATGTCCCTCCTGGTAAGGCTGTCCCCGTCTGAATTCCCGGTGTCCCATCCATTGCACGTTGGAAAAGCCACCCTCTCCAAATCCGTGATGTTATCAGAGGTGATTGATGTCAAAAGCTGGAGCCGACATTTTTTATTCTGTATATTTAGAATGAAGTTAAGATAAAACTTTATATAAAGTCATCTTTGATCATTCCAGAATTTCTTGTGTCAAGTCTTTTTAAGCTGTTTCTTTCCCTCTCCACTTCTGGATGCTCAGTTTCCTTCTGAAGCCTTTAATCCCATGAGCTGCATGTTCACTCATCCTTCCTGCACTGATGGGGCTGAAACCCTTTGGTCTTTATTCCTTTTTTTTTGATTTTTTGTTTTTTCCTTTTTTTTTCTTTTTTCTTAAGAGCTTCTTTCTCAGCGAAGGCAGCAGGAAGGACATCCCTTGCTTGAAGCAAACTTAAAATAGGCAGGTTGAACAGTGAACAGTATTTATTCTGCTCAGGTGTTTGCCCCTGATCCCAGAATTGTGGGCAGTGAAGGAGAGGAGAGGGGGAGGATTAAATATTCCAGCTGAAAGCAGACTTGATGTCCAGAACAGAACTTTAAAGAACCTTAACCTTACGCTTTTAAAGGCAGATATTTTCCAAACCTTGTCCTGAACCAGCGTGTGTGCCAGTTCTCATGTCCGGCAGCAGAACTAACATTAAAACGGCTCTTTTCCCCTCTTGGGTCCTTCCACCTGTAACTATTTGTGAACTGTTGGTTTGGTTCCTGTCCTGGGGGTAAGTAACGCTGAGTTTCCTTTCCGTGAGCGTTGCAGGAGGTGCAGGGAGCAGGTTAGACCCTGCCTGGCTGAGCTTAGGCCGGGCCGGGGCAGGTTTGGAGGCGGGCTGAGCTGGTGTCTGTGCAGTGCTGCCGAGTGTCCCGTGGTGTTCCAGCGTGCTCCATCCCCACCATCCTGTCGGATAGCTTATCAGACTGATGTTGACTGTTGGATCTCATGGCAACAACAGTCGGTAGGCTGTCTGACATTTTGGTATCTCTCATCTGACCGTTCCCTCATCCATCTCCAGCCGTTCCATTGAGCATCAGCGCGGCCCTGTGGTGGCTTTAGCTCCGAGGAGTGGCCAACAAACCTCCTTTAGAGCTTCATCCCAGTTGTGTGTGAGGTTTGTACCTTGTTGGAAGTTCTCCCAGTGCTCTGAAGGAGTGGGGAGGCAGATGGGCTGCTCTGACAGAGCTCTGAGCAGAGTGAATTGAAACACCTAAAACTCGGCAGGTGGTGCAAGGTAGCCGAAAGCACAAAGGCCATTCATTTGCTCCTGGAGATTTTTAAAGGTGAACACCATTGCTTTAGATTTTCCACCTTTTTTTTTTTCTTAGATATTTTCACTTTTTGGCCTTAATAAGGTCTTTGAAAATAAAGTCCCAAAGGTCTTCCAACACGGTGCACACTCCAAAAATCACAGCTCTGCTCGGCACCTCACTTTTATCCGTCTGTGGAAACTTCAGGCTCGCACTTTCAGGAGACCCCAGCCCAGAGCTGTGTGTTCTGGACACACAACCTCCTCAGGACACAGGAGCAGTGACAGCCCTTGGCCGCTCTGCCCAGTTCTGGTGGCAGCTTTTTCTGTCCTCAGATTCACCTGAGGGACACAGGTATTTATTCACCTCTGAGTTCTGGTGGTGTCTTGAAGCTTCCCCTGGCAGTGGATGACACATTTACCTGCGTGCCCTCAGGCTGAGACTCTGTAACAACAACCAACAGAGAAAAAAATCCCTCTTCCCAGAGCCTGAGCCAATAAACTGCTCCTTTAGAGGTCTCCTTCAAATTCCACCTCTTGCCTGCTGCAAAATCCCTGGAAAAACAGAGCTTTCTCCCACTTTTAGTTCAATATGTTTACATACATTTAGTGTGAAATATCTATATGTCTGTTGTTGCTCAGCTTGTGTTCCATGTGTCCATTCCAATAAGCTCTGCTGGTATCCTGAAGCTTTCTAACACTATTTAAAGAAGGAACTGCTGGTTCTACCTGCTCCTGCCTGGGAGATGATAAGACTTGGTAAAAGAAGGTAAAAAAACTGGACAAACATAGAGATGAAAGTAAACCTCATGAGATTTTCAATGGATAGTTTCATGTTTGCTTAAATAAACAGAGAAATAACGTTTCCCAGTGTTTATTTCAGCTGGATTGTTTCCACTCTGTGTGTTGACCCGGGTTGGTAACACTGACATTTGTAGTCTGGAACAGAGGAGATCCAATCTGCAGCTGCATTTTGTGGCTTCAGAGACCTGGAGTCTTCAGCATTTCACCTGAAAACATGGATTCTGCTCCCTTTTGCTGTCCATACCTTTAGTCAGGCATGGGAAGCAGTCAGTCACCTCCTTCAGTGGGTTAGGGACCAATCCAAGGGGAGCTCTTGCAAGAGAGACAGTCTGGGCACAGGTCACTATTTTTAGCTGCCGTCGCTCAGTTCAGACCCTCAATAAAGTTATCTTGCCTTTTTTTTTTTTTTTTTCCTGGGAGTTACTGAAAATCACACGGAAGTAACAGCAACTGGCGGTTGGTTAAACCTCAGAGGTGACTTTGGTGTGATAGAGATGTGGGACGGGCTTGAATCTCTTGCTTTCACGAGAGGAAAATGGGAAGCAGCACATCAGAGCTGAGGGCAGGTAGGGCTGAAACTCCTCCTGCTTTTAATTCTTGCTTTTCCTGCCTGCCCCCTGGGTCCTTCCTGCCCCAAGGTGTTCCCTGAGGGCGGTGGGAGGGGGCAGAGCTGCCCTGCCCCGGCCCTGGGGATGGGTGGTGGTGTCAGCACAGCTCAGGTCACAGTGGCTGTGCCAGCCAAGAACCCGTGGCAGGTCAAATCCTGCAGTGCCACACTGGAACGCAGTCAGGAAAGCTCCTGCTCCCTGTCTCTGGAGCTCCTGCCCTCCATCCCGGTGTCCTGCTGAGTTTCTGCTCAAGCAGCTCCCTCTGACCCCCCCTCAGCTGCCTGTTCCTGCTAAAAGACACTTGTCACTAACACTCGACAGGGGCTTGGTGCTGATGCGAGTCCTTCCCTGCTGTGCCTGCGGGTTTCAGGATCTGATTTGTCACAGTGTCGGTGAAGGCACAAACACTGGGGATGTTTGCCTGATTATCAAGCTGAAATATAAATATTAGTGAGCCAAATTGATTGCAGGTGTAAAGATAACTGGGGGCTGGGGGTGTTCCTGGCAGGTAAAAGTCATCGGTTTTCTCTGAAGCACGTGGTTAAAACATACTCTGTAATCAGCAGTTAAAAGGCTGAGTGTCATTATAGATAAGGCAATTGGAATGGCTCTCCTGAGATTTAAAATTCTGTGCGTTTTTCCTGTAAATTTGGAAGGGTTTGGGGGGGGGGGTTTGGAGGGGAAGAAGAAAAAAACAGTAAGTCCTTCCCTCAAATTGCAGCACTCAGTGGGAGCGAGGGGAGTCCTGCTGGGCTGTGGGCCCTGGTGGGAGCTGGGAGGGCTGGGCAGGTGAGGGAACTGTGCTGGAGCCCCCCGGGTTCCTGTAACCTCAGGAAACAGGGAGTGAAGCAATTGCCTTCCCGTGGAACACCCTCTGATGCCTTCAGAGGCCAAGGGTAAGTATTTGCCTGTGCTCTGGCAAACTCATTTTTAGAAGGATTATACTGAGAAACTCTTTGAGCCTGCTGTGACTTCCCTAATTGAGGTGCCTAATTGAGGGCACGGAATGCTGGCGTTTATTTCTTTATCCATTTCACTTGCTTACTGATGCAGCCACTCTGCTCTCAGGAGAGGCAGCCAAACAATGCTCTGGCAGTGGTGTGAAGGGAGAGGCTGGAACAGCCCGGGGCCGCTTGTCAGGAGAGAAAGGAGCTCTAAGGCAGAAACTTACTGGTGTTATGTCACCTCCCAGGTACAAGCAAGCAGCACGAGCCCAGCAGCGTGTCAGGAATTCAGCAAAAAACGGTATTTTGGTAAAAAAAAAATCTCAACTGTTGGCCTGTGCTGGATTGAAAGGGAAGTGGATGTTGCGGTTATTCAGCTCATTGACTGCTGCTGGCGTAAAACAAAGGTGCAAAGTGACCCGTGGAAGGGCCAAGCCTGGGTTTAGTTTGCTTTAGCACTGCCCTTGATCGTGCTGAGGGGGGTATTATTATTCTTATTCTTATCCATGGGATGATTCAAAGAGCAGTGGCTCTATGAGCACAAAATCAAAGGGCACCTTCCTCTGGAGCTCACTGAGGAGCTGCTCAGATGTGGGTAAGTGTGAGGGTCCTCCGTGGCTCCAGGGAGGTCCTGCCCGTTCGCTGTTCCTCTGGTTTTCCGAGCAGCCGGTATAAGGAACCTGGCTGCCCTTTCCTGCCGAAAGGCAGAGGTGGGAGCTGCCACTCGGGGCATTGTTCCCGCTGATAAGGGCCCTGCGGCCACACCCGGCTCCTCGAACGGCTCCTCTGGCCCTGGAGAAGGGGAACTGGTGGCTCTGGGGAGGGCTGGGCTGTCCCTGCTCGAGGGGCCCGGCCAGGGAAGGGCTCTGTGCTTCACCACGGGATTGAAGGCACAATCCCCTGGGTTTGGTGCAGATTCTTGGAGCTGCACTGACGTGCTCAGTGTGAGCCTGGGGTGACCCGAGGCTGTGACCACCCGTCAATCTGCTGCACGGTGTCACCTCCTCCCTTCCTCGAGGACCTGCTGATCTGTGCCACTTCCCAGCTCCAAAGCCTTTCCACTGGAAGGTGTCAGCTCTGACTGGCTGCACCTGTAAGAAATTCCCAGGAGACCCCAGGCATTCCCCAAAGCTTGTTCTGTCCACAGGAAGTCACCTCATGGTACCTCAGTTCTCCTTCCACTCGCAGGAAATAACCTGGCACTTCTCTCCCAGAAGCTGCTGCTGATTAAAACACACAAATACCTTGTTCAGGGCTCACACTTAGATGTAGAAATGGAATTTTGAGGGACTGTGGCTTTCCTGACACTGCCCTTTCCATCTGGCGACTGGAAAAGGAGGTTTGTGAGCTCAGCACTGCTCTGTCCCCGAAAGAAACTGGACCTGCAGAGAAAACGCACATTTAGATTTACAACATTGTGCAAACGCTGCCATTTTCACAAAACCTCTCTGCTCTGCTTAGAAACCACCCTGCTCTCAGTGCCTCTTGCTGCAGCTGTTTTCTGGGGAGCTGGAATATTCGGGATATTTCCACAACAGCAGATTCCATCTCTCACATTCCTGGATCTGCAGGCCTGCCCTCAGCCCGGCTGAGCTCTTGTGACATCCACTCACGTGCACCCCTGGGTGTTGTGTAAGGGCCTAGGTGGGGAGCAGCCAGCAAGACACTTCCAGGGTGCCTGAAGCTGGTGTTTAGTGGAGCTCAGACTAATGGACGCCAAAGAAATGTTCAAAGCAGGATTTCTGCTGGCTCTGTGCTGATGCCTCCCTTAACTTCTACCCAAACCTGTTTTAATCACTTGTGCCTGTGCACAGCCACCATGGGGCAAACCCACTGAGCATGAACTGAAACCCTGTGGCTGCCCAGGAGGAGGCAGGTGCTGGTGAGAGGGGTGAAATAATCCCTGTCCTTCAGCAACACATTCCAGCTGTGACAGATCCTTCCAATTTACATGAATAGGGAAAGGGTTCAAGTGTTGTTTGGAAGAGGCTGAGAGCCCTTGGCTAAGGCTGTCCCTGATGTCTCCTCCTCTGGAGCTCTCTCTGCCCTCAGTACAGTGCTCTTTGGACAAGTCCAGGCCTGTTGACTGCAGTTTTGCTCAGCTGGAGGACCCCACATGGTCATGATTCCTTTCTAAGGTCGTTGAAGAAGGAGCTCTCCTTTCCCAGCACGCACCAGGTTTGGATCTGTTTTTATATTAGAATACTCTGGGTCTGGGGAGAAGCCTGATTAAATCTTTGGTAGGGAGGGGAATGGAAGCTTTCCTCTTGGGAGAAACATTTAATGGGATATTTATTTGTTGTTTGCCAAAGTTCTGCCTTTAACAGTTCTACCAGTCGCATCAGGTGTCTTCACCAAAACTCAGTGCAGGAGGGAGGAATTTAGTGCCGTTATTCTTCAAACAACAACATAAAGAGGATTGCTGCCTTAGCTGACCCACAGGCAGGTAGTGCCACAGGCAGCCAGGCACAGCCAGGAGGTGATCCCACCCCTGGGCTGATTCCCAGGGCAGGGCTCTGCTGTTACGGATCCGAGGCTGCTGGGCAGAGGTTCAGCTGAAATCATGCCGTGACCACAATGACACCATTCCCAGGCAGCTCAAGTGTTATTTTTCGAGCCTTAAATAAACACGTGGAACCAAACACAGTCAACAGAGCAGTTTGGCAGAACACACCCATTTAATGCAAATACGCCATGATCAGTGAAACCAAAGGGCCAGCAACGTTTATTCTGCCTTTTTTTTTGGTTTAACCAGTGGCTTGTTTTAGTCAGCTTCTCTGCTTACTACCCTTGCATTTAAAACAGGGATTTGGGCCTAGAGAGCACCCCCATTTTGGTGATTTTTCTGTTTCGTGGTGTAACTGTGTGTATTTTGAATTGTGGGAATTGGGGATTGTCAGCTCCCCGTGCAGGCCGGGTCCGAGCCGGGGGTCCGGGCGGCGCTGCTGGAGCGTGGGCAGGGCTGGGGTCGGAGGCAGAGGCAGGAGGCAGGAGCAGGAAGCTGGAATTGGCTGCCGTGGTGAAGCCGGGTCTGGGCTGCCCTTGGAAGCAGCGGAGGAAGGGCAGCAGCTCAGTTCCTTTTGGAAGCGTTTTGTGCTAAATCGGATCCATGAATCATTTCCCCGATGACCCCTGTGCAGGTTTTAAAGTGGTGTCCGGCGAAACTCACATTTGTTCATCTGCGAGTGTTTCCTTTTGGATGTTTAGTCTCTTCGCTTCATAGTATTTATCCAGACCAAATTTCTTAGCACATGCAGAAGGAAGCGAATTATTCATCCTTTTGTACCTTAATTTTCCTCGGTAGAGTATCAGCTGGTAATTTGAATATAACATTCTGCTTTCATATTGGTAAATTCCTGGTTGGTGTGGGAACCACAGATTTTTTTCCCCCCCTTATTTATTTACCCCCAGTTCTATCCTTCCTGTACTGGCAGTGAGTCTGACCTTGAAAGCACCAATATCTGCTTATATCCAAATAAATGGTATCTATAATGACATTAACTACTGTCACTTGCCACTTGATTGTGTTTAAAGTATTTTAGGTCACTGAAGGAGTTTATTTCTGGGTTGGAATTTTTTTGGTGAGTTTGATTTTTTTGGGGGTTTGTGGTTTTTTGGCTTTTTTGTGGCCAAATAAAAGATTCTCCTGTTCATGGAATGCCTTCTGTAGTTGGAGTCCTTGAATCAGCTTCCCAGTGAGCTGCACCTGTCCCTCCCAGCAACAATTGTGAGGTTTGGTGCATTGTTCCAGGTTTAGGGACATCCTGTGGGGACTTTGCCTAAACCCAGCAAGGTCAAGGCCACTGATTCTGTTGTTCCTGTCACTGAGCTTATGCTGACCTTTGATCCACCTCATTAACTTTAACTGCTGATGGAATAAAGGCCCAATTCCAGGCTCTGACTACCCATGTGATTAATTTTATCAATAAAATAGAGAAGCACTGCTCCACCTTCTAATATAAAGGGTAAATTATGAATATTTGATACCAGCTATTCACTTCCTGCCACTTTGACCCTCTGCACATCCTGGGGAAAAAAACCCAGAGGAATCCTGTCATAGATCAAAAACTGAAGGCTGGGTTTGGGAAAGGTCTGTGAGAACTTCAGGATTGAGGTCAGCAGTGGAAAACACTCACAGGAAGAAGCCTGGAGATGCCTAAAACAGCTCCTGTCAGCCTCTTGCAGAGCAGTGGAGGGGACTGTAACAGTTAATACAACACCTACACTTCTGTTTTCAACTCTTTTTTTTTTTTTTCTTTAATACTTTTGAGGAACCTGTGTTGTCAAAGTTTGGCTGATGGTTGTGATCCTCTGTTGCTGCTTTCAAAAACGTTGTTTTCACGTGGAATGAGGAGTGTTTTCCCTGAATCCCGACTGTGAACAAGCCCTTACAGAGGAACCCTTGATGAGCATTAATGACCCTGCTGGCCTGGCTCTGTGTGTGAGCTGCAGAACCTTTCCTCTCTCTCTTTTCCTGTGTTTAATAAGGAAATCTTCATTTCTGCTCTGGGGTTGTGCATCTCAGCCGCGTGGTGCGTTTGCTGACGTGGCATCAATTCTGCCATCAAACTTAAACAAAAAAAACCCCCACCCTCAAATAACCTGCATTACCTGGAAATACCTTGAGCCATAACTAATAAACGTGGGTCTGTGTCACCCATAGGTGCACCCAGCACCTGCTGCCTTTGCTTCATGCTCAGAATTACAAATAAATGGAGATAACAGGTTATTTCTGCAATAAAAGGGGGTTATTGTACTGCTCAATCAATAACCCTTTGCTCTCTTCCTTGTTTCTCAGGGGACTTATCTGTCCTCAGCTTTTTGAACACCTCATTTACCTGCTCTGTGGCACAGGAAGGAGACTGGGCATTGCTGGGGCTTGGCTGTTTTTCCAGAGTGCAGTTCCCCCATTCCTGATCAGTCTGGGATCTGCTGGAAGCACCAGGGAGTGATGTCTGTGTGACTGAACATCCCGTGCCTTCTGCAGGAGGGAGAAGCTCCCCACGGGCTCCTTTCCTGACTCTTTGTTCCTTGAGGTGCCTGTGCTGTTTGCCTCAACTCGGGCAATCTCTCCTCCAGTTTCTTCTGCGAAAACACCCGAATTAGACAATGGTTGACAGTGAAAAAACACCCCAAAAAACCCCTTTGGACCAGAGCAGTGCCCAGCTCTGAGCTGCCACCTTTCAGTTAAAAGCTCCAAGGCCTGGCCTGAAATGGCACTAAAAACCTAAAGGGACACCCTGAAATGTGCAATTTGAGAGACTGATTCCTTTTCAAAAAACTGATTTTTTTGGCCTGTGGGATTATTCCTATGGGAGAACAGTGCAAGATGAGGGGAGGAACAGCAAGAATTCCCCCAGCTCTCCCTACCATGAAGCGAAAAGCTGCCAGAGGCAGGAGGAAGGTTGGTGTTACAACATCATCCTCAACCCTGGGCTCTTTTGTTTTATTTTATAAGCATTCAGTGCGTGTTGCCTTCCCAAGGGATTCAATCCCTTCCTCCTTCCAGGCTGGCGCAGCTGCAGCTTCCAGGGCACCACCTTGTGGTCGTGGTAAAAACTTGTGCAAAAAAAAAAAACCAACCCGGACAATTCCTTGAACCGCCTTTTGAAATCTAACAATGTGTTAAATACGACAGTGCCATGTCCTATTCTATTTGAAATCCAGCAGCCACCCCCCTCCCGAATATGTTTAAAGAAATAACAAATGGATTAACTTCTAACACAGAGGAAGAAGAGCAGTTGTTTTGCTTAAACATATGGGGTGTGTAACAACCAAGAGCTGAGGCCTCTGCTGTGCTATGGGGGGTTATTTTTCCCAAGTTTTAGGCACAGGGAAACGGTGAGCAGGGATTTCATTAACTGTAACCTCTAATATAACTTGAGGATGATGGGAAAATGAAGAAATCTTTGTATTTCTCTTCAAAGATGGTTCCAAACTTTTGCTTTTTTTTTTTTTTGGTCAAAGTTAAGGTCCTTACAACCGGATTTAATCTGCCTTTGCTTTAAAGGCCCAGGTGCCAGAGTGTTGTATCTTGAATGACACCCAAACGGAGCTTTGGGTTAATAATCCTGGCACTGCTTTTTTATCAGCATTGAAGCATTCCTTGGGCAGAGGGCTGTAATGAAAATCCAAGATAGTTTATATTGAAGTGCCAAAAATTATGTTCAAAGACGTAGCTACAGTACATAGCAAATGTATGGAAAGATAGGTATTTATTAGATATATTAAATAAGAATAATACCTGCCCATATGAATATATTCAGCTCGGGTTCAGTTCTTGCTGTTCTAACACACACACCCACACTGCTTTCAAGACTGAGAACCAGCTCCAGCCCAGTAATTCCATACTTCAGGAAGCTGATGGAAGGTTTTCCAGTGCTGGGTTCTTTCAGAAAAGCTCTATTCCTGGCCGTTTGAAAGAAATAAAATCAAAGGGTGGTGTAACTGGAGATAACTTGTTCCAGGGTTGTGAAGCTGTCCAGGAAATCCTCCTCTTCGATTCCAAATTTGGTGTACTGGTGAACATAAGCTCTGTGTGGGGAAGGATGGGTAAGACATTGGAAATCAGGGCAGAATCTGATCTTTGGATATCTAGTTGGGTATTTACTGTGAAAAGCCCAAATCAGGATTGGTTTCCACCCCACAAACTGTGCTGGTGAGTTTTTACCGTGCTCCCTGGAAGTCATTTTGTAATTCCTACTGGTCAGTAAGTCCTGACTTGTTTTTAATAGTTTTTATATGTCTGTATTGGTTGAGGAAACAGAACTGCAGCTAAAAAAACTGGGCTAAGTGGGAAGTGGAAGGGGAAGTGATTAATGGCATGGGAGCCTTAACAAACACACCAATGCCCTCAGTGCTGCTAACTGAGCCAGGAAGCTTTCTCCAGGCCTGGGCAGCATGTCTGTGCACAAGCTGGAAACTAAACCATCAGTAAAAGAGCTCCTATGTGTTATTTTTAGGATGGTCAAATCGGAATGCACTAAATCTGGGGAGTCTGGGGACTGGGAAAACAGACTGAGAGCGCTGCAATACGTGGTCTCACTTATTTACAGTGATTTCTCTCCCACTGAAGACACTGGCAGTTGTTAGTGAGGTCTCAGCATGACTCCTTTCACTTACTTGGAAGCAAACATATTCCAAGCTTTTCCCACCACGCTGTCGAGAGGTTTCAGCAGGAACTGGCTGTTGCTGACCAGAGAGGCAGACTTTTCATACTTGTTAAACGCCCTCGGTGTTCTCCAGGCATTAAAAGCATCCTGAGGATTTAGCCATGATGTGTATAGGGAGGGATCTTGGAAACTTCCTGCAGCAGAGACAAGACAGCCCTTTTTGGTAAATGTAAAGCTGCAAACTCCTGCACCTTGATCCCTGTGGCCCTGTGTGACCTAATCAAAGCCTGTGAGATCAATTCAGGCCTTGGGAAAACTCTGCAGAGATCAGCCTGTAGAAAACAGAACTTCTAAACAGATTCCTTAAATTATCTAGAAGCACACTCTTGTGTCAGTACTGCATCTGCCAGCCAAGCTCCTCACTCCAGAAACAGCTCAGTGTATTTTCAGACAATAAAGCCAAGAATTTCACCAGATACACAGACTTCAGGCTCTTCCTCCTTCGCTGAAGTACTTCAGGAAGCACAGGAGTGTGCTGTAAATACAACAGCCCAAAGCAGTTGGACAACGTGGCCTTGGACACTTGTTTCTGGAGGGAACATTGACCTTGGTAACTAAACGTGGCCTTGGATTTTTTCACTTTGATCAGATATAGTGGAAAGAAACCAGAGAGATGTGAAACAAGAACCCCTGAGGTTCAGGGCTTCTCCTCCTCACCCAAGTCCACACTGTGCACATCTTTTCCTCTCAGGATAACCAGGTTGGCAATGGAAGTGTTGAAGTGCAGTGGCTTCCTTGTGGAGGGGGTGGAGGAGCCTGGAGGAGGTGGTCGTACTTGCCAGTCAATACCTGTGAGATTTTGGCAAAAAAGAGAGAAAAGACAGTTAATGTTTTGTGAAATGTGGATTTGGACCAGCTGAAGAGGCAGATGGGAACTATCACTGTGCCCCAAACTGAGACCGTGCTGCAGTTTGTAGCTGCTGCACATTAATTAAGCAGCAATTACACAATTCCCAGGGAAAAGCAGTGCTAATCCAGCAGTGTTTTTGCTGGTAGTCACTTGTCTCCCAGAGAAAATGATACCTGTTTCTATACTTAGCAATTGCCAGCCCATTCCCTGCATAACTGGAAGCTACAACTGAATTCCCCACGTGAATGATACGGGAGAGCCGGGCAGGATTTTCATGAGCAGAAGGTGTAAAAAGAAAACCCAGAGCTCACCACCCAAAGAAGGCTCCAAATGAATGATGTAAATTAAGGGCACAGCCACAAACTGTTGGTTTGGTTTGTGTGTTTTCAGTGGTTGTAATTAATGGAGAGGTCTGGAAGCAAAGGCAGGAGCGAGCTGAGGGAATGGTTCAAGGAGCAGCTGGAGGCAAATTCCTGCTAAGGGTCTGAACTGACTGAAGTGAGCTGCACTGAACAACCAGCTTTATTCCACCTGCAGCAATAACTGCTGAAAGAGTGAGGAGAGGGGAGGGAATGCTCTGTACCTTCCTCCATCTGGGCATTAGCAATGAGCATCTGCCTCAGATGTTTGATGAGCCCAGGCCAGCTGAAGGTGCTGTAAGGGAGGGAGTTCTCAGGAATCTGAGGAATGTTCCGGAGACCCAACATCTTGAATTCGGGATGTGGGACCAATGTCTCCATCAAGTCTCCTGGAAGGAGAAATCAACAGCTGCTCGTGTTTGACCAAAAATACCTGCACAGGGTGGCTAAAGCGGGAGGAGAGAGGGAGGGAGGAATGTTCCAAAGATTTAGCAATTTCAGACAAAGCAATGCAAACTTGCTGTGTGTCACTGAGTTCTATACGGGCATGTTAATGGCTCTGATTTTACAATTTAGACTTGTCTCACTTCTCAGAATCTCCAGGACTCTGTGCACTGCTCAAGAGATTGGCAGCCAGGTGTGAAAGCTTCATTTTACAAGCAATATGGGTAAGTTTCTCTAATTCCTTGACGGTAAAAGCACCAGGCTCTTGCTCCCAAGTTGTCTGCCCTCCCGTTTTCTGCCTGAGCAAAACACAAAACTTTCAGTTCCTGCAAATTTCTGACCCAAAGTGAAACGTGAAGCTCAGCCCAAAAGCACTGTCCTGCACAAGTTTCCTCTGCAACGTAAACAGGTACCAGGGTGTCTGTAACCACTTGAAAAAGGAGAAACAGGGTTCTTTTGGTGAAGAATGAAAGCAGAAGTTTGGGGATTTATTTTCGGACTCTGCTACAACACTGGGAGTGGATTGAACTTCTAAATTTGTCTTTTCCTGCCTTAAAACTCGGGATGTACCCAAATACTTGAGTAAGGAGACTGAAGAAGTTAAATGCACACCCGACCTGACTAGAGGGAGGTGTGTGAATGGCAGGGTTTGGTACCTAGCGGGTTCCTGCTGTAGTTTGGGCCCCCCTCTGCGGTGTGAGCGGGCTGGAAAACGCTCCCCAGCTGATGTGCAATGACCTGGTTCACATCCCTGAAGGAGATGTGTTTGATGTTCATCAGCTGGGCGCAGATCCTGTGGATGGCATCGTTCTCGTGGACAAGGAGGGCGTCTGCTGAGCGGTACAGATGTGCCAGGGTCAGAACAGAGTTGTAGTTCTGAACAATGACCTGGGAGCAAACAAGCAAAAAAAACCCCACACAAATGAGAGTCGAACTTAACCCCTTTCTAGTTTATAATCCTCTGGCTGCTGCTGTCTCCTCAGATGAGATTTAGGAAGTGACTCATTTTCTACGACGAAGTGCAGAAATGAGGTCAGGAGCTCAGAGCTTTTCCAGGGAAAGAGGGCAAGACCCGTGAAAATCAGGTTATCCACCTCTCTCCACACAAACATGCTGGAACAAAATCTACCTGGGAACTGATTGTACTGCTGAGATAAGATGCTAACAGGAGATTTCTAGTTCTTGTGAAACTGCACCACTTCAGGACTTTAATTATCAAGAATTTGTTTTGGTGAAATTACACGTACCAAATATCAGGTGTTACTTAGTCATTTGAACTCTGTAAAAGTAAAATGTACTTATTTTCTTGCTTATCTCTGTTGTAGATATTCAGAAGTAAGCAGTGATTATCAACTTACAAATTCTCTATAAACTAGAATTATGTATAGAAAAGGCAGTGTGACAGTCACCTCACCAGTGCCATAGGGCCAGATAACGTGGTTTAGTATAAATGAGGCTGGAAAAGCATCTCTCAAGCACCGGGTCACAAATGCTCCCAGGCCTGACCCCGTCCCCCCAGCCATGCTCATGATGGTGACAAATCCTCCCAGTCGGTCACATTTCTCTGCTTCTTTCTGCACCAGATTCATTATGGATTCCTTGTGTCTGGGCCCATGGACAGAGTAGCTGTGGAGCAACACAAAAGCAGGAAGGTGAAGCTATTCATTAAGCGGATTTTATTATTATTATTATTCTCATTATTTCTCTAAGCTTGCACTGTCATCCATCCTGTCTGCACTAAACAAGCCTCAGCTGTGATGTTTATTTTGCAAAACGGCTGTTTATAAACTGTCCTTGTTGTTTCCTATTCTTAAATATATTCCCTCGATTCTAAAATGTCACGTTCTCACGGCAAGTGAGTGAGGCCCTGGCACAGGTTGCCCAGAGAAGCTGTGGCTGCTCCTGGATCCCTGGAAGTGTCCAAGGCCAGGCTGGACAGGGCTTGGAGCAACCTGGGCTAGTGGGAGGTGTCAGGGTTGGAACTGGATGAGCTTCCAAGTCCCTTCCAACCCAAACCATTCTGGGATTCTACGATTCAAACACCAATTTCATCTTGCGAAAAATCAGTTCAAAAATTACACCTCTATCTATGTATTTCTACCTTCACTTAAAAATAAATCCCCTTCCATACTCAGCTGCACTCCCAGAGACTGTAAACAGCCCCTTAGCCTCCACAGTTCCCTTGGGAAGCCTGGAGCAGCTCTCCATACCCGTTGGCCCAGTTGTTCCCAGAGCCTTGCTTCTGGCAGAAGTGGGACTGGTGGCTGTATTTCCAGCAGCCAGACCTGGCAGCCATGGATAAGGTTTGGCTGATGACTTTGGGCTCCATGTCAACCAGCACGGCCCGGGCCACTGGCACTGCAGAGGAGGAAAAGAAGAACAGAATTAAGAATAATGTGCCAATATGTTTATGTAAAATGGGTGGATTTGGATGGGATGCCATGTCCCAGGTGGTATTCCTCCCACCCCCATTATCCAAGCCATTAATGGGACAGGCACAGAAAGGATTTGGCCGTGCCCATATACTGTGCCAAAGATAAATGTGAACTCCAGACACCACAGGTCTTTCAGGGAAGAAACCCCTTCATGTGTTGGATAATGCCAAATTTGGATACTCTGGGCCCTGCTCTGTGGTGTGATCCATCTACAGCAGAAAATGCAGGTGTTTGGAGGGAAAGATTATGTTTTGTTTCCAGCTGTGCTACTGGGACACTGGCTCTGTCTTCTCAGACCCTTCACTGCACTGAGTCTGCTTCCATGGCTGTAGCAGTGCTGTGAGGGCAGAGAGTTGTGACAGTCCTTCAAGACTGAAGGTAAAACTCATCCTCAGCTGAACGTAAAAGACCTGGTTTATTCCTGTGTCCTGAAAACAGACACAGACCCTGTGTGGGGGGGGAAAAAAAAGCCCTTTTAAAGCCGTACCTCCAGATTCCTCCTCCCAGAAAAACCTCTCCTTGCAGGCATCCTGGTAGGATTGGTTTTCCTTCCTGGAGCACAGCCCGTGAGTGCCGTGGATGTCACTGCACAGGGACTGAAACACCTCGTGGCCAATCTGGTTCCCACACTGCCCAAGTTGGACCGTGACTATTGACATCCTTATTCAAGCCTGAAAAAGAAAATTGCGTCTTTCGTAATTGTGGAAAAGACAGGGGAGGGAAAACCGTTCTGACGAGTTTCTGATCAGTTTTGCCATTTTTTGAGACTGGCTATACCACAACCACTGGCTGTTTCTGGGGAAAAGCTGCCTGACAGCACCTTCTCCTGGATGCCAGAAGAGCACGGATGGCACTTTACAGGGAATCAAGCTGTTTAGTGCTGCTTTGCATCTGGAGGGAGCTGGAAGCAGCCACACAGCAAGGAAATCATTTGTTTTCTTACTTTTGCTCAGCAGGGCAGGATAGAAACGAGTGATTATAACTCAAAGTTATTGGACTAGGATGTAAGGGCACAATAAGCAAGCACCACGTGCCCTTAGAAATGTTGAGCCTGTTCAAAATTGTAGCTGATTTCCAGTCCTGTTGTGCTCCAGGCCTGATGCCAGAGCCTGCTGAGGTGACAAAAGGGTTCCCTGGAGCATTCCCCTTGCTTCCAGCACACAGAGCAAAGCTTTTGCCTCAGTACCGGCGCGTTTTGACATTTTGCCCCACTCAGCGTTTTACAGCAGCTCTGCTTTCTCGCTTTTCTATTCACAGAAACAAGGTCAATTTTTTTTTTTTTTTTTAAACTCCGGGCCGCAGTTCCTCATTCCCGCCCCAGCTGTGCCGCAGCATTCCCGTACCAGCATTCCCTGGATGGCTGCCCGTGCCTGCGCCGCGTTCTGCGGGCAGGTTTGTGCTAATTTGGATCGCGGTGCGTGATTCCAGCGCCGCTGCCAGCCCGGGGGTTGCTGCGAGACCGAGAAAAAACAAACACGTGAATTACCCTGCTCAGGAAAGGCTCGTGTCCGACCTGTGCGACACCGACCGTCCCACCCGGGTGTCCGTGCCCGCAGACCCCCCTCAGGGCTCCCCCCTCACAGCCGCCGCCATGTTCGCCCCGAGTCCTGCCCGGCCCGCCGGACCCTCTGCCGACACCCCGATCCTCGTCCCGATCCCATTCCAGTTCCGATCCTGGTCGCGATCCTGTCCCGATCTCATCCCTGTCCCGACCCTGATCCCGGTCCCAATCCCATCCCAATGCCGCTCCCTCTCCCGCTCCCAATCCCGCTCCCCTCCCAATCCCGCTCCCCTCCCAATCCCGCTCCCATCCCTCTCCCGCTCCCATCCCGCTCCCAATCCCGCTCCCATCCCTATCCC
>VXAY01003134.1:36752-53784 GCA_013399855.1 Oxyruncus cristatus | reverse complement strand
GGTGATGGCGGCCGCGGCGGCGCTGCGGGGCCCCGGCCCATGAGGCGGCCCTGGGCCCGCGCACCCGGCGGAGCCAGCGACGGAGCCATGGCGGGAGTGTTCGACATCGACCTGGACCAGCCCGAGGACGCGGGCTCGGACGAGGAGCTGGAGGAGGGGGTGAGAGGGGGAGCGCGGGCGCGGAGGCCGCGGGGCCTGAGGGAGGGAGGGCGCGGGAGGCGCCGCGGCGGCCGCGCTGAGGCGCCCGGGAAGAGCCCGCACCGCCCCGCAGAGCCCCATCCGGCCCCGCCGGAGCTCTTCCCCTCGGAAGTTGGGCACCGGGACCGCGCGGGTTGTTCCCTGGTTTTGCCGGCACACGCTCGAGCGGCGGGGCAGGAGCGCGGCTCACTCCGCAGTAGCGGCTCTCGCGGCAAAGTTGAAGGCGCAGGTTTAAAGCGCCGCGCTGGGCGGGCCAGAGAGTGTTTGTGTGCCGTGCTCTGCTGAGCGGTGCGCCGGCTGTTGGGACTTCGCGGTTTGCGGTGTTCGTCGGGGCTCTGCCGCGGCTTTGGAGGGCGGGGGGATTTATGACAGTATCAGTTTATATTTTTTCAGTGATGCTGCTGCTTTTTAAAATTGTTTTGTATATTAAACGTTTGGTGTTGTTTAAACTGCTACTGTATTTATTTTCTGCTGTTTGAATTCTAATGGCATCCTTGGAGTCCTTGAGATGATGGAATGGTTTGCGTTGGAAGGGACCTTAAAGCTCACCCAGTTCCGCCCTCTGCCATGGGCAGGGACACCTTCCACTAGCCCAGGTTACTCCAAGCCCTTTCCAACCTGGCCTTGGGCACTTGCAGGGATGGGGCAGCCACAGCTTCTCTGGGCAACCTGTGCCAGGGCCTCCCCACCCTCACAGGGAAGGATTTATTCCCAATATCCTATCTAACCCTGCGCTCTGGCAGTGGGAAGCCATTCCCCTTGTTCTGTCCCTCCAGGCTCTTGTAAAAAGTTCCTCTCCATCTTTCCTGTAGACTCCCATCAGGTTCTTCCCTTCAGGACACAACCAGATACTCAGTTCCCCCCACTCCATATGAACTGTAGGACGTTTGACAGCTGAAAGCTCCTCGACCTGCAGGGAAAAGCTCCATTTGTCACCTCAGTAATCAATAAAATACTTGGCTTAAAACCCCCCTGTAATTGCATCAGACAGTTAATGCTGCCAGGAACAGGTTCTGAGGGGGAGGCAAGAAAGTTGAGTTTGTTCTGTCTCCTGTTCCAATAATTCAGTCCCGGGGAACAATCAAACCATTCACTGGTTATTGTGGATTTAAAAACATGGCTGTGACACAAGTTTTTGTGGAGCAGCAACAAATGGATGTTGGCAACCTCAGCTGGTTCTCAGGTGCCTTTTGCAAACAGATAAAGGAGAATGAGAACTGGAATTAAACCAACGGGAAATCAGGGAATGTCAGAGCAGGGCAGAAGGGGAACACCAGGGATGTGTGAGGGGAAGGATGTTTCAGTGGAAGTTGTCTCTGTGTGTGTCCTGCAAGGATCAGAAGGATGTTGCAGTTGAGGTCATTAAAGTGGGAGGGATTGAGGTGGGAAGTCAGGACTGTGTTGTCTCGTCTCTGGTGCCTCCCAAAGCCTTGGGGGAGCCCAGACACATCAGCTGTGGGCACACAGCCATCCTAGAAAAATCGAAAGGATTGTTAAATGCAGCATTTCCTCAAAAGCCCTGTGGTTGTTTGCACTAATTATTGTGGTGTGAAAAACCACTCGGCCTTAATTTTTGTGTTTGTGAGGAGTGCAGCAACATATAGACGGAAGGGCTGCTGGTGGTGTGGAAGGAGAACAAACTCTGATACAGCAGAATGGTACCTAGAGTGAATTTTGGTCAAGTTAATACTGGGAATGAAACCCAAAGTTCACAGGAGCAAGAGCAGCACACAGAAACTTTTCCAGAACCGTTGGGTAACTGGAGGGGTTGCTCTGGGAACACGATGGCTGTTTATTCTCTGTGTTTGTTGAGTTTTTTTAAATTCATTTGTTGGCATCAGGAGTGGGGTCAAGGGCAGCCTCAGTGGGTTTGTTGTGAAACAAGTCAATAAGCTGCGTTTTAATAAATGCCAGCAGGGCAGGAGCTGGAAACAAACCTGAGCTTTTGGACTCCCTCAGTGCCTGTAGGAGTTAAATTCCCCTTTAGCCCACCCAAAATGAACCGGCCTCTGTAAACTTTAACGTTTAAATGGTCTGGAAGCTGCTGAAGGTTTCTGGTTTTCTTTGGTTAGTGTTTTCACGTGGATAATATTTGAAATGTTCTCCTTGGGCTGCTTTTTGCAGATCTCAGTGGTTTTTCTTGACCTTCTGTTTCTCTGAATTTCAGAGGTCACTCAGTTTATCTGTACCTCCTTGCAGTTGTCATTTTTTTTGCCCCTACTTTTAAAAATAAAAATTCTGGGGTATAGTTAAGCTCCCTAGAAGCTGGCCCATGAAATTCCATTGGCATTCATTCCAGCTGTCTGCTTGCTTTGCACTTCTTTTGCCATGCAGAGCCCCAGTGAGAGGGAAGTATTATCTTGCAGAAGGGATCAAGTTGAAAATTCTCTGAAGGAAATGTCTCTTCAAAATTAACCCCCATTCCTTGCTGGTGGCTGGCTCTGATGCTGAAGTGCCTGAACTTGCCTTAGGAATATTTACGTGCATTAATCCATGGACTCATTATTGGGCAGGAGAGGTGTTTAACACCAGAGGAAAGCTGAATTCTTCCATTGCTATTAGCATTGAATTATTCTCAATATAGAATAATAAAACCTTCTCTGTATGTTATTTGTTTTTAGTGCATACGAGTCCCAGCTCATCTCTTCCCATAATCTTTATTAATGTTCTAATTTGCAAAGTACTGTAATAGGACTTTAAAATCCACGTGTAAGAGCAGCTATAAGGAAAAATGCAGGATCTTAATACTTTTCAAACTCACCTGGGGCTGTGAAATTGTACCTGTGACATTTAAATGACTGAGTGACAGGCAGTTAAGGCAGTGGTTCCCTGGTCACTGTCCGAGATGTGTGGAACTATTGCAAATCTTGCCCAGGATTTTGTGCGTTTTTTAATCTTCTGCTGAGAATTTATTATTCCTGACCTTAAGTCTTGTTTAATTACGTAAGTTAAAATTATATACGTTTTCTTTTTAATGTAAGAAGCTGGAAGACACACCAGTGCATTTATTTTTAATGATTTTTTTTTTTCCTCTTTCTAATTAATCTTCCTTCTACCCCTCCCATCCCCAGGGTCAGTTAAGTGAGAGCATGGACCATGGAGGAGTTGGCCAATATGACCTGTAAGTTGCTGCTGGAAAATATCCTGTATCATACACATAACTTCTCATTTTATCCCATTATTAAGGCAAATAGAACGTGTTGTCACTCTGGCTCAGATTTGAGTCATTTCTAGACATTTCACTATTGCCTCACATGAAAATTTACGAATTGTATCTTGAAACAATAATAATAATAAAAGAAAATCCTGGTGAAACCTTGCTGCTTGTCTGTTGCTCCTTGTTTCTCCAGGAAGGATTGTTGGAGAAACCCTGAGTTCAGGAGACAGATACCTCCAGCCTTGCTTCATTTATAGATCCCAGGTTATTTCAGGGGGGAGAAGGAATAGTTCCAGCAGTTCAGTCACATTTCCTTGAGCAGGATCAACCTGTTAAACTCTGGCAGAGCTGGAACACAATTTAGAAGCATCCTTAAATTATGGATCAGGCTTTTGTGGCATGGTACAGCTTTTTCTGCACGGTGTTTGTGTTCTGGAAGTCTCCCCATGACTGTTGGGGCTGCTGAGTGTGAGCTGACACTTAATCACCCCTCAGAGCCTCGTGTTTCCTTGAGGTCTTGAAGAAGTGTCTAAGTCAGTTTGAGGTTTTGATCTTCCAGACTTAACTCTGGTGTAATGCAGAGCACTGTGCATTGAAATGAGGGGATTGGAAGGAAATCTTGATCCTCTAAATCCCCAAAATGTGCAGGGAATCTCCTCTGTGCAAGCTGACACTTGGAGCTTTGCAAGTAATATTTCTTTCCTAAATGATATTCCTGGTGCTGAGGGTTCTCCAGGTCCCCCCGGGAATCGTTCCTTGGCCGGGCAGGCTGTGCTTGTCCCGGAGTCACTTGCTTCCTTTCACTGATCATTTTGGGGTATCAGGCAGGCTTATATCCGTGTTTTTGTTCTCTCCAGGGGCATGGAACATTGTGAGAAGTTTGAGATTTCAGAGACCAGCGTGAACAGAGGCCCCGAGAAGATCCGACCCGAGTGCTTCGAGTTGCTGCGCGTGCTGGGCAAGGGCGGCTACGGCAAGGTGAGGAATTCCTGATCCCTCCCTGCAGCAACAAACCCATGGTACGGGAAGGGGCTCTCTGCTGGTCTTCCCAGCCTGGTTTCTGCCAAGTTCATTCTGCCAGAGGGGACCCCCAAGGTTGGTGTGGTGGAACAGAGGTCCTGGCGGAGCGGCTCCAGCTCTGCCAGCAGGAAGTGTCCCAGACTGGCTCTGGGTCCCCTCACCAGCTCTGCCTTGTGGTTTGTGGGTCTTCTCGCCTCTCTTTGGCAGAACTCTTCTTTCCAACTTCCTGCAGTTGTAACACGGGATTGCCTTTGTGTTGTCGTTCAGGTGTTTCAAGTACGGAAAGTAACCGGAGCAAACACCGGGAAAATATTTGCCATGAAAGTTCTTAAAAAGGTAACCTGGATGTTCACATTTCATTGGTACCTGAGTCTTACAACAGCCTATCCTTCCATTTAGCTTTTACAATTATCTGATGATTTATTATGCCTAAAAATAAGTTTTAGTATATATACAGTTGATACCCAGGTGCGGTTGGAATCAGAATTGAACTTTGAATTTTTCTGTCTGGGTAGTTCTTAGCAGCTCATTTAAATAGGCCAGGAGGTCCCTTCCAACCTAAATTACTGTGTAATTCCATGAAATAAAGACTTACGCTGTGGTGACTTTATTTTTTTTAGGCTGTTGCTGACTCATACATAGAGTGGTGGTTTAATAAACTCAGAATTGAACTCAGTGTAAAAGTCTGCCTTGTTTAACATGTTCTTGTGCTCACCTGTCCCTGCTTTTTGCAGGCAATGATTGTAAGGAATGCCAAGGATACGGCTCACACGAAAGCAGAGAGGAATATCCTGGAGGAAGTGAAACATCCCTTCATTGTAGATTTAATTTATGCCTTTCAGACTGGTGGAAAACTCTACCTCATCCTTGAGTATCTCAGTGGTCAGTATTTGAAATTCTGTCACCTGCTGGTGTTTTGCACAGCCAAGAAATTGGCTTTCTCACCCCACAAGTAAAAGGCCAGTTCACAGCTGGCTTGGTGTCTTAAAATGTGAAGCAGCTCAGTATTAGAAACACCGAGAACAACATAAATAAACTTTCTAATTCAATGAAACTTGGCATTTTTGTGCCTTACACTAAAATTGGGTGCAGTCAAAGAGTCCCCGAGGGTTTAGTTCGTGCAGGTTCTTCATGACGGAAGAAATTATTCCCTTTATTTCAGGGGTTAGGGAAACAATCACAGATTAGAAACAGTTTTCTCAAAGCTGTAACAACAAAAAACAGTGACAGAAACGCTGCTTTTTTTCCCAGCGTTTCTTTAGGTTGCTGGAATTCTGAGAGTAACAGAACAGTGGCTTGGGGGTTTTTTTGTGAAACATGTTGTACAGCAGGAAAAAATACCTGTTGCTTATAGTTTTCCTAGAAAATAGGCTTTTGACTGACTGAAAATGATACTTTAACTGAGTATAATCTATTTTTTCTCGTGACAGGAGGAGAACTATTTATGCAGTTAGAGAGAGAAGGGATATTTATGGAAGACACAGCTTGGTAAGTGAAGCTATTTTTGTAAATTAATAGGTGTTTTTTTTTTCCCCGAAGTACTTAAACTATATATAAGTAGTCAGTCATTTCAAACTGGTGACAAGAGCAGCTCGGTGGGTTTGGGGAGGGTGTCTGTGCTGCACTCACCACTTTGTGCTGCTGTAACTCCAGTCTCTCCACAGAGGAGGGGCCACTGAGGGTGTTTTCCATAGGGCTGTGGTCAGGGAGGTGTTTTTGGTGCTGGAGAAAAGGCTGTGAAAGATTTGCTGTGAAGGCAAAGATTTGCTGTTCTGGGTCCACACCCAGTTTCCTCAGCCACTTCCAGGATCCCCAAGTCACCGCAGTGGCTGTGTTGTGACGCTCAGGGGTTTGAAGTGCTGATTATTAGTGCAGGAGAAAAATACTTTGGAGCAGTGATACTTTGCAGATAGACAAGTGGAAATTATCCCTTACTGATTAGGCTTTGCACCGAGTGCAGTTGTTCTTCCCATGGACAGCGCCCTAGGAAAGCTCTGATGTCCATGTGGGACTCTGGCTGCTGCCACTTACCTCTTAGCTTCACGGTTTCTTCTCAGCTTTGCCACCTAGAGGTGGTTAGACACATATTCGAACCACTAAAACTGCTTAAAAATTCAGACTCCTCCAAATATATTCATTCTAAGATACCTACTGGACGGGTAAACCCAAGGCTAATATGTAATTTTGTGGTTCTTGGGGCCTGGGTGACTTTTAGGCAAACCAACCTCAAAGGCGTCGTTGTTTCTCACTGATTCCCTCCCAGCCTTCCTGATGCTGCTGTCAAGGAACTCTTGCTGGGTACATAACAGTGCTTGAGCTGCTTTGCATGACTGAATGTGTCTTAATTTTGTGGCACGTGTTTCCTTTCAGCTTTTACTTGGCAGAAATCTCAATGGCACTGGGGCACTTGCATCAAAAAGGAATCATCTACCGGGATCTGAAGCCAGAGAACATCATGCTCAATCACCAAGGTAAGAAAGGCAGCCGTGAGTCAGCTTGGCAGGGGTTTGAAAATGCAAATGGTCACAAGTCCTCACTCTGAGGAGAGTTTCCTTAGAGCAAGAATTGCCAGAGCTAACTCGGATCACACACAGGTTCTCTGGGGCCCCAGCAAGCTCCGGGTTCCGTGTGTACAGACCCAGGAATATTTGGATATTTGGCTGACTGGCTATTTATGCAGCTCTGGAATTTTTCCTCTACTGGATCGTTGTAAAGCACATAAATATGTGTGTCTTCAGTGCAGAATCCCTGACGTTTTGGTCCATGGGGGTGTTGGGACGGGCAGTTTAAGGGAGGATGTCACATCATCCGTGCTGAAATGACTTCCCCCAGCTGCTGACACTTTGCCTGACAGCAGTTTCAGTTCCTGGTTGCAGTTCCAGTGACTGTGTGACACTGATTATTCTGGCAGGCTGTACCAGCCACCATTTCCATGATTCCTTAAACAACTGATTTACTTAGTCTGAGTCTTTGTACTGAATTATTCAGGGCACTTTGTAATTTGTTGAAGATTGTTCTGTGCACTTTGAGGCAAGCAGTAAAATTCAGTAACCTACTTTCTTAGGTGGATGAGGCTTTAAAATCTCCATGTTAAATTTGTCTCTCTGTGAATAAGTTCTGGTGCTTTGTCTTGTTTCCCTACAAGTGGCAACGTTTAGTTTTACCTTTGTGTGATTACCTCGCTCTGTTTTATGACTGTATTGCTTTGTCAGACCATTGAAAATATCTGGAAGTAGCTCAGAGTTATTACAGACCCATGTTGAATTTTCTCTTTTTTTAATGTTACAGAGATGGTCAGAATTCTGACAAGTCTGACATTTTCTGTGTTTCTTTGCAGGTCATGTAAAACTGACTGACTTCGGATTATGTAAAGAATCTATTCATGATGGAACAGTCACACACACATTCTGTGGAACAATTGAATACATGTGAGCTGCATGATGAAATACAAAAGTATTACTCTGCTCTGGGGGTAATGGCTGAATTTTGCCTTTTTTTAACTGATGGTTATCTGTGTTCAGCGACTTAGGAAAACTTGGCTTGATAAATGTGGGTTTGCTTGAAAACTAGGAGTCAGACTTGGTGTGAAGCTTGTTAAAACACTTCCATATTTTCAATTTTTCTGCTCACAGGGCCCCTGAAATCCTGATGAGGAGCGGGCATAACCGTGCTGTGGACTGGTGGAGTTTGGGGGCATTAATGTATGACATGCTGACTGGAGCAGTAGGTGCACAGTTATAATTGCATGTATTTCCCTTTGTAGCTGTTGTAGTTCCCCGTGTCCTCACTCAGATGCATGTATAAATACACAGAATTTACATATAATGCACACTGCAAGTAAGAAATGAGTTGTGTTCACTACAGTCTTGAGCTGCCTTTATCCAAACAGTGATTTTCAAGTCCTATTTGCAGTAATTTTTCCTGCTTTGTAAATGACTGAAGTGAGTTGTGTGTGCACAGATAAGAGATCTGAACAAGTGCTGTTTTTCCTCCCCTTCCAATGGTGCTTTCCAGCCTCCTTTCACTGGGGAGAACAGAAAGAAAACAATTGACAAGATTCTCAAGTGTAAACTCAACTTGCCTCCCTACCTCACACAAGAAGCCAGAGATCTGCTTAAAAAGGTACAACTTTAATGCCTGTCAGTACTATAAATTATGGAGGAAATAAAAACACAGGGATACCACTATGGCTGCTCAGTCCAAGCTTGATTTATTACTAAATCAGTCACTTTGGTGTTGTGTGGTACAGAAAGTGATTATCCTTGAAAATACAGCTGTTTTCTAACAAATGCAGTTTTTCTGATCGTTCTATATTCATTCTGCACGGTGCCTCATTCAGGTGATGATTCATGTCAGGACTAGTCTAGTCATAACAGCACCACTAATTCTGCTTTTTTGGATGTTGTTTCTCATGAAGCTGCTAAAAAGAAATGCTGCCTCACGTCTAGGAGCTGGTCCTGGAGATGCTGGAGAAGTTCAGGTAACTTGCACTTCACTCAAGAACTCTTAAATTACCTCACTGAGAAGAAAACAGCTCTGAGGGGCCATCAGGTCTGTCTGTCTGTCTGTCTTGAAGGGTAATGAGCACAAAGGCTGCCACATGTCACAGCTGATCAAAATCTGCAAGCTTTAAAGCTGCACAAAAGCAGCTGTCTTCCTACGGGATAATTTGAGATTTGGAAGATAACTTCTATTCTTTAGCTCCGTCTTCCAGCAGATCTTTTCTACCCGTTGTACACTGCTAATTGTGCAGCCCCGGAGGAGTGATGAGACTCTCAGCTGGTGAAAACCCTGCCAGCCCTTACATTAGTGCAGCTATTCCAAGGGAAAAGTTAGCTAAAAACCAAGGCAGAGGCCTATCCCTGTTGCTTCCAGCTCGACTCTTGTTTTTGTGGTGCCATTAACGGCGTATTAGAGAGTCCTCCTTATTGCACAGTTCTGATAACTTGGCATTAATACAATGTTTTGTCGTGGCTTTTAGGTATCTACCTTTAAAAGTTGGCGTGTTTTGCATGTGAACTGGCTTTTTCTAACCCTTTCAAGGAAAAACATTGCAGGGACACGAGTTGTCCGACATGGAGGCGTGATATCTTTTGAGATGTAGAATATATTGCACTGAACCCAGCTGTGATTTTGGAAGGAAAGCCACCAGGGAAAGGGTCTGAGAACCCCTTGTTAGTGGTTAAATTTCGGTGGTTTGTGCCCCAGGGGAGGTGCTGACTCTGCTGTTGTAACCCCTGCAGGCTCACCCGTTCTTCAGACACATCAACTGGGACGAGCTGCTGGCACGAAAGGTGGAACCTCCTTTTAAACCCTTATTGGTATGTAGTGGGAGTGCTGGGAGGTGCTCCTTGATGTGGGCTTACAAACTGGAGTGCCACTGGTTCCTGGGACTCGGGTTACAACTTGGGCGACAGATTCAAGGAGGCAGATCTGCCCTACCCCCTGATCTGCTGCACTTTGAATTCCTCCTGCCCCTCACCTGGAGGTTAAACAGAGTTGCAAGTGCAGTTCACTCTGAATCTCTGCTGCTGAACCCTCTACAGTAAGTCAGTACTTAGTTTCAACTAAAATGAGAGATAGCTGCTAAGCAGAAACCAGTGAAATCACCTAATCAAGCATCTCTGTGATGGGTTGTTAATATTTACAGTGCATCTTGTGCATTCTGGGCAGCAGTTAGAGTTTACCTCAAAGCAGTGATGTGATGAACGAACCTCTATTATCCCATCTCATATTTTGATGGCTGATTTTCCTGTGAGTACAATCACCTACAGCAGCAGTGGGTCTTGCCATCCCCAAAGTTCCCAACTACTAAAAATCTCCCTTTAAACTGGCTCAGGCATGACTGATGTCCAGCATCTCCAGCATGGGGACCGCAGACCTTTTTCCCTTCACCCTTGTGAATGAAATTCAGAAAGACCTCAAGACTGATATTTCTGAATGAGTTATTGAAGGTGGTTTTGGGGTATGTTATGAAAGTTTCTTGTACAAACCAGGTGATTTTTGCAAATGTGCTTCCATGGTTGCATGAGGGCCCAACAAATGAATCCATTGCCTTTCCACAAAGAATGAGGGAAGGGAACTTGGAATTACTGTTGTTCTGTGGCCAAATTAAACAATATGCTTCATAGTCACTTCTTCCAGAGTTGTCCTCCATTCCTCACAGTATCAACACTTCTGTGTCTGAAAAAATGGGATTAAATTATCTGGAGAGGTTCCAAATTCTGAGAGTTGCAACTGTTGTGGTTGTGACGAGGGCTAAACCTGGCAGGAAACTGGCATTGTAATTCTAAAAGCTTCTGTTTGTAATTTGAGATTTTTTAAATTTTTTTTCTTTTTTTAAAGGCATCTTTTTAATTTGTGTTCCTTTTTGATCCATAATTTTTGCCCCTCCCCCTTGCCTTTATTTCTCAGTGTCAGTGCCCATAGTGACCTCCCACTGGCAGCGACAGGATTCCGACACCACTCCAGGGTTTTACTCCAGCAGAGCTCTGCCAAAAACCTATGGAATGAACTCCATCCAGAGGCTGCACTGGTTGATATCTGTAATATAAACCCTTAATCATTTTGTTTTTGCAAAGCAATCTGAAGAGGATGTGAGCCAGTTTGATTCAAAGTTTACACGTCAGACACCTGTTGATAGCCCAGATGACTCAACTCTCAGTGAAAGTGCCAACCAGGTCTTTCTGGTGAGTGAGGAACGGCTGGAGAGGGAGGTTTGGACTGGGAACAGGGGGGCACTGCAGCTACAATAATTCTCCTGAATCCTAACTCATACTTGAAGCAAACTCTGATTGCTGGACACGAACTCCGTGACAGGTTGGAGATGCTGAAGGGCTTTGAGGACACTTTGATGTTGCTGACATTTTCTTTATACACCAGCCAGCAAGCGGTGCCTCCTTTCTGGAATGTCAGCATTCTGATTCAGGGCTGCATTCTGAACCCTGGCCATGGGGCTGCTTTCACAGTCATGCAGAGAGAACAATGTCCAGTCTGTAGAGCAAAATTAATTGAACTGAGTGTGCCTGTGGGAGTCTGATGCGAGCAGAAATAGCCGGGGTGGAGCATCAGGTTGGGAACTCCCTAAAGTCCCGCTGTTTGCTTCCAGGAGCCTGCCTTTACCCTTCCTTTTGTAATTTTCTTACCCTGACAAGGTTTTCATGTGATAACTGCACAGTGATGCCCAGTGTGACTGCCTTCTCCCTTGCTGTCTTGCAGGGTTTTACGTACGTGGCTCCATCTGTACTTGAAAGCGTAAAAGAGAAATTTTCTTTTGAACCAAAAATCCGCTCCCCTCGCAGGTTCATCGGTAGCCCAAGGACACCAGTCAGGTACCTTTCTTTTATTCCTTCTTTTTTCCTTCTTTTCTTCCTTTGGAACACACCTTTGGACAGGTAGAAATTAGAAGTGCAGCCTTGCTCCTCAGCCCAGCACTTCCATTTGAGTTACAGGGTCGATCCTGTTCCACAAACCACACTATTAGAGACAAATCTCTGGGGTTTGGCAGCACAGGCAGTACTGATTTGCTGCTTTTCAGCGTTCATACGGCCTCACTCCGGTGACTTTGGTTCACCATCCCTCTAGAACTGTTTCAGAACATCCTAAGAGCTTTGTGCTGCTCAAGAATCATGTTAGTCCAGAAGGAATCCCGTCAGTCCAGTCAGTGCTCTTTGCTCAGATTTGCAAGTTGGAAGGATTCAGCACTATCTCGATACTGACAAAGAACCAGCCAGAAAAGATGGGTATGATTGATTCTGCAGTCACCTAGAAATATGTCCCCAGGTGACAGAAATGTACCTTACAAGAGGCAGTGGTAGAAGCTCCCCGTGGAAATTTCCCAAACCTCTGGAAGTGGAAGGAAGAATTAGAAAAGCTTCTCAGTAGGCCTTTGAGCTTCCCGCAGGGTGACAGACACCCCTCGGTGCCGAACCTCCCGCTCTGATCTGTGTGTTTCTTGTTTTCAAAGCCCCGTCAAGTTTTCCCCCGGGGAATTCTGGGGAAGAGGTGCTTCTGCTGGCGCGTCCAACCCCCAGGCGCCTGTGGAATACCCGATGGAGACGAGCGGGATAGAACAAATGGATGTGACGGTGTGCGGAGAGGCGTCGGCACCGCTCCCCATCCGGCAGCCAAACTCTGGGCCCTACAAAAAACAAGCTTTCCCCATGATCTCCAAACGACCAGAGCACTTGCGCATGAACCTATGACAGCACCACGCCGGGAAAGCCTCGGAAGGTTGGAAACCAAGAACAGACACGAGCCCCCACCTTGGAGCTGAAAACACGAGGGCTTGCTTGGTTTACTGTTTAAAAAGTGACAGTATCAAAGAGTCAGTCATTGCACAGAGAGACTTGGAAAGCAAAGGAAAAAAAAAAAAAAAACCCACGGAATTTTTTTTCTTTTTTCTTTTTTTTCTTTTTTTTTTTTTTTTCCTGTCAAATCAATGGTGCATAAAAAAAACAAAACAACAAAAACTTTAGCAAATGGTATTGCAGAACTCTAGGCACGTCATCTAACGATTCCAGTGACATCTGCTCACCTTATCAAGGATTTCTCAGCTTGGAACTGACAGTATTAAGGGTCAGGATGTTGCTCCAGAATCACTGGTGTAGTGAATGTGTCGAGGAGGGTTAGCCCTTTCACTAGGCAGAGGATGAAATGCCTGTGCTTGCAGCTGAGGGGTAATTAGCATGCAAGCTTCCTTAAGAGGTTTCCTACAGCGGGGNTAATGAGGTTTTTATATATATATATATATAAAAAAATATATATTTTTCAAATAGATTTTTTTGATTCAGCTCATTACGGAAAGGATCCCAAAATTGCAGATGCAGAATAATTGGTGGAGAAAGTTTGTTTGTTCGTTTGTTTTTTTTTTTTTTTTTCAAGGCTCTGGTTCTGATTCTTCTCCTCATGAAACAACAAATCAATAAGTGAATCACTGGCCAGCTTGGCAGTGTGGGGTGGGAGAGGACTGTCTTCACTTGCTTCCCCAGCTGAAATCCCTGTTCCTGCAGAGACCAATGGATCTAATCAGAGGCAATGCTGCTATGTTGTTCTAGGCTTAACTGGAAGCCACGGGCTCACACACGTCCTGCTTATTTCATCCCTGTCCTCAGCAGACATTTCACTGGGAAACATCACTTTTTTTGTCCCCCTTCTGCTGGTGCTGGGCTGGAGGCAGCTCAGCACAGCCAGGTTCTCACCCACAGAGAGATCAGGAGGCAGTGCATCACATCACCAGGTCAGTCGAGATCTTACAGCAGGTCCCACGGGAAACAAGAGACAAACCCTTACGTAGTATAAGGAAATAACTATTTTTGTAACCAGTGGGTAAGAATTTGAGGATTTCTTTTTAAATATTAGTAATGAAATTCTGCTTACGGGAGTTCCCTGCCATTATACATTTCTAAATTCCTCCACATTTTTTTTTTTTTTCCCTATGCTGGGGCAATAAATTTGCTGATTGTACGAGGAAAAGTGTTCAATGGCCTTTCAGTGAATGTCTTCCACAGTGGGTCAGAACTTTAGCAACTTTCATTTAGGAAACTATGTTCTAAGGACACTATTTATGTTTTTAAAAACTGTCACACAATCTGTACAAACAACTTACAGGTACAAAGAATAAAATAAAGGTAAACTTTACCTTCCTTAAATATATACTTCCTGCCTTAAAAGAAAGCATTTCCATGAGCATAGCTGGTGAAAGGGTTAAAATCTGCAGAGCTTTACACTAGTTTAGGGTGTGTCTGCTGTGTGTGTGTGTGTGGAGATGATCCAGCTGCATCCAAGTCCTGTCACTTTTTGCCTGCCACATGTTGCATTATCCTTAGTCAAACTGTGCAAAGTCTACTTCTGGTGTTTCACAACAGTAGGGATTTTTTTATCCTCGATTTCTGCTTAACTCTGTGGATACTGAACCTTTTTTGAGCCATAGGATCCAAGCCATAAAACTCTCTCAAGCATTGAATCCGCTCAGTGCTCTCTGCTCAGATGTGCAAGTCGGAAGGATTCAGTGATACCTTGATACCAACAACAACAAATGAGCAAAAATTAACTTCTTTTTTTTGGTTGTTTTTTTTCCCCCTCCCCTTCCTTTTGTCAGCAAACGTCATTTTCGGAGGCAGATGAAGTTCCCTTGCAGTGCCACAGGTTGTACTGGAGGGTTGCTGTTGTCTGGGGGGGGAAGGGGCCTTGTGAAACCAAAACCTGGGTGCTCTCAGGAGCCGTTTGCACTCTGCCGATCTGCAAACCCCGCCTGCATTCGGGACTGCACTGTTTGCATGGGGAATGTCTGCAAAGGCCTGAACCCTCAGCACCTGGAGCCTCTGTGCTGCTCCTTCCCGGCGTGTGCGCTGAGGGGAAAGGGACTTGCTTAAAAAACAGTCATTTTCAGAGGCAGATCTCCCTCGCTCCCAGTTACAGCTCCCGGTTGCTTTTTGCTTGGCTGGGTAGGTTGTCCAGTGGAATTGGTTTATTATGGCTGGCAAGAATGGCAAGAGTTGTTTGTCTGAGTTCACTGACAAATTATCGACCCCAACTCATCGGTTTCCCGAGGAAATTCCATGTACTGTCACTGTTTCATCCCATAGGTCCTTAAGTTGAATTCCCTACCATGACTGTGAAACTTTGGGAGTGTGACTCAGACAGCAAGCACACACTATGCAATATGGTTTATCCTGTATTTATTTGTAAAAATATCAGACATAGATCCTCTATATATATATATAATAGTGTCAAAATTACTAGTTGTGAACTGAGGGGAGTGGAGTTGTAGCTCCTGTCTGGCTATTTCAGATAAGTGCAGAATGCATTGAATATTGGAGAGCTTAACAAGTGCTTTCTTTTGTTCATTTAAAAATGTCTTAAATTTTTCATTAGAGTATAGAATCTTATTTTTTTTATTTTGTACAAGCTGCGCTTTTTTAATTATAATCACTGAAAAATTCACTATAATTTGATTTTATAGGATTTTTGTAGCATTACAAAAATATAGTAAAACTGAGGTTAATACCTGTTGTGGCTAACCATATAAAAAGTATTAAATCTTAAACTTGAACAAAAGTCATATTTTTTTTTACTAGATGTTAAATAGGGAACTATTTTGTTCTGCAGGTCATTATCAGAAAAGGTTTCTAGGTCAGCTGTGTTACCAGCAGTTTTCCTTTTTCCCATTTGATGCAGAAACTCTTCTGGTATAAGATATTCCGAGTTCCATCAGTTTTCTTGTGGGAGTGATGCATTTGACGCCATTCGTGTAACTAAATTGTAATTTTTGGGAATGCTGGAATAATTCCTACCAAGACTGTCTTAATTGTGCCATCTGACATTTGAATGTCATCCTGGTATTAGCTCATAATAAAAGATAAAAATCAACGAGTCAATTGTTCTTTTGAATATCCCTTTCTCTTGGTCTTGCTCTCTAAAAGCTGAACTGCTGGAGAACATTTAATATCTGAGTCCACTCTGCAGTGGAGGTTTATTTGGGGCCTGTTCTCTTTTCAGTATTAACTCCCAATCAAAAAGAGCACCAAACATTGAGGGAGGACTCTTGTTTTTAGGACGTGGTTGGGGTTTGGTTGGTGTGGTTAAATTCTGTCCCTACAGGATAGTTGCTGTTTCATTTTCCCAGTGTGGAGGGAAATCCTTTATCCGAAGGGGGAAAGGAGGAGGAGAAGTCATTAAGAACAAGGCAAATGGCGTATTTTTCCTGCAGGCCCTTGGTGATCCACCAGGTGCAGCTCCCAAATATGAACTTTAACAGGTTGTTCTCTTCCAGATTAACTGTTTGTAGCTGCTGCAAGAACACACCTGAGCTGCCTCAGTACAGACAAGGTAATCGCTGGTCTGGGTTTCAGCTTTCCCAGTTCACTGGCACTAAATGTCCTCAAGTGCTAAATCAGGTGGGTGTGAAGAGCACCTAAAAGCAAATTCAAACATTCATTTCTTTTTTAGGAAGTAGGTAGGCCCCGAGTGTAACTGGGGATCGAAATCATTGTCTTTGAAGACAGCTTGGAGCGGAAAGGGAGGGAGGAGGGATTCCCTGGGAAAGGACCTGAGAGATGTTTATTTATCAGCCTGTTACCAAGGGCTGGTCCCTTCCCCTGGGGGTTGGGGCTTGGAAGAAGCGGCTGTTGGTTGTCACTTGTCACCTGTTCTCTGTTCTGCCCCTGCAGACTCAGCTGTGCTGCCTGCTGGTGATCCTGGCCTGGATCAGGAAGGGTTGCATCCTGATTCCACGTGGATCTCCTGGGGGTGAGTTCCTCCCCTTTTTCCCCCCCCTCTGTATCTGAGATGCAAACGAGCTGTTTCATTTATGAAGTGTAGATCTAAACCAGTCGATCGAAACCTCTTCTTAGTTCTTTGGTTTTAATATAACCTGTTTGGTATTACTGGGTTTGGATAATTTTCACTGGATCTTCAGGGGGGACAAAAAACCAAAACACCAACAGAAAGTGAGAATAAACCCCAAATTGTTCCCTGGTCCTGTTTTTGACCAATCTCCACCCTTACTGTAATTGTTACTCCCATGTGGTGCACAGAGCCCAGAGGATCAGTGTTGACTTAAAAGCACTGACACTGTTTGTTGTGCTCCATAAAATAATCCTGGTGAGCTTTATGGACCAGATGACACTGCTGAGTTCTTGTGTTGATCTCTTTTTT
>VXAY01003134.1:3383-25041 GCA_013399855.1 Oxyruncus cristatus | reverse complement strand
TTTTTTTTTTTTTTTTTTCAGCGGGAGGTGTGGAAGGAACTGGTGCTTTAAAATGAGATGTACAGGATACATCTGTGGTGAGATTTAAAGGAGCTGATGTCAGATACATGGAGAGCAATTTTAGTTAATGATATGACAAAAAATTGGGTTTTTTTGTAAGAGTCTGGAGAATAGCAGAATGTCCTGAATATTCAAAGGCTTTGTTGGTTGTCTTCATTTTACCCAAAATGTTGCCTGAGTATGGAAGACTTTTGCAAAATTACGAGAGTTTAAGTTGTTTGAAGGATTTGAAAGTCTTGCCAAGAGGTTCAAATAACCTTTAAAATTTGAATATTTCCTGAGCTTTGAATGCTCAGCCTTTTTTTCAAACTAACTCCTGCAACTACCCAACCCTTCCTTCAGTTTGTATTTCGAGCACAAGAAAACAGCTCCCGTGCTCCCAGATCTGAGGGACTGCAGGACAGAGACTTTATAAATCTTATTATTTATTTTGAAAACTCCCCCCGGGGGTGATGGCGGAGGAGCCGAATTTCGCTGCTGAACTCTGATCCCGGGAGCTTTGTCAAGGAGACTCGCAAGGAATTCGAGCCAGATATTTTTACATTGCAATGACATCACCCTGTTCCCTGAGGTTTCCAGAAATCTTACAAGCTCTCAGTGTGCTCGTTCCTGTTAAGTCATTCTAAACTGAGAGTAATTCCACTGCAATGCTGTCATAGAATTGTTACAAAACTGGTGAATTAGATCCCGGAGTCTTGTTTATTTTTACACAGATAAAGCCTCGGATGAGAGCGAGCCAGCCGAGCCACAAAGGGCAGCTGCAGTTTTTGCTCCCTGCACAGGAGGGTGCTCAGCTCCTGTCTTTATGTGCAGGAAAGAGCCGTTCCCGTGGGCATTAGAACCAAGAGGAGAAGCCGTTTTCTGAACTGGTCTTTTCTCGAAGTGACGCTGAAAGGTCTGTTAAATACAGTGACTCGAAACACAGTCAGCTGTTAAAGAATTTTCGTAGAGGTGTGTGCTCATTGCTTCTGTAAAACCATCACAGAGGTATTTAGGTCAGAAGATGTAATGATCGTGACGGTGAGATCCTCTAATGGGTGCCCTTAAAGGTGCCAGAATTTTCAGTGGCATCTTTGAAGTTGCTCAAAATTAGGCTTTTTCCAATCTGATGTGTTAATCAGAATGTGTGAATCCTTCAGCTGAACAAAGAATTCTCCTGTGCGTAAACATGAGTGGATTTACTAGGAAGGAGTAGATAAGTTTGTTAGTTTATATTCCATCTGTAGTACCTGCTGAGAGTTATAGCCTTAACTATTCTTTATTTGCCTTGGTAAATCATGGAGTTGTAGAATATCCCGAGTTGGAAGGGACCCACCAGGATCACCAAGTCCAACTCCCGGCCCTGCGCAGAACGGCCCCAACAATTCCACCATGTGTGTGATATATTTTAAGTTAAACTCCAAATTAACATTCAAACATAACTCATAAAACAGAATTCCACTAACTTTCTGTTGACCTTTTTGGAGATGAGTTAAACAGGGCTCTTGGGTGTTGTCACCTGGTCAGATCTTAGTGAAGTGGATTAACGTTTTCTGCCTGAAATCAAGTTGATAAACCTCTGTCTTGGACAAGGCCAAAATATTCCAGCCCTCCGGACACACATCCAGTTTAGTTCCTAAGAAAAGACAATTGTGATTTTTTTTTTTTTTTAAAAAAAAAAAGCACTGCCATTGTAGACAGGTTTCCAGGTATTCCCTTCCAGACCTTTCAGGATAAATTAGAACCCCAGAAATGCAGGAGGCAAAATTTTGTTTGTCGCGTTGAAGGGGATCCGTCCCGCTCCCGTCAGCACATAAATATTTGCTTAATTCCAGTCAATATTTACCTCAGCAGTCAATAAAACTTGTCTTGCACTTTGTGGAGTTAATATTTACTTGCTGGTTTTAGTTTGGTGACAATATTTAAAATTCTCTGACTGAATGTGGGGGGCTTTTTCATGTCTTTTCTTGCAAAAAGAGGTTTTGTGTTAACAAAGATGTGTTAGTGTATTAGGAAGTGTTATCCATGGGTAAGACCATGTTTGACATGTAATAAGATTATCCAGATTAGGCCTATAACACTTTACAAGTATGGAAAGGATTTTTTTTTTTTAAGGGGTTAAATGACTAAATGTATTACCAGCTTTAAAAATAATTGTTTGTGTCTGTTATGCCCACATGTAGGTCATTAATAAAAATTAACGAGTTGGAGAGGAGATCCTGATATGTTTATAATTTATGGGATTATGGTTGTTCTCTACAGAATTTGCTAGGATATGTCTCACACAGAAATGGGTGTCAATAATTTTATCAGGGCTGAAATCAGGGATAGATTTTTCCTTTGACCTCAACGGCACCAAGCCTGTTTTTCCAGACATTCCTGAGGCTCTCAGTGTAGTCTGCGACAGCAACACTGAAAAATCAGTACCTGAGTGATGCTGATTTTGGATATCCTGTTGCTGATATTATGGATATCCTGTGCCCCCTAATTACTCCAGAATCAGGTACAGACTGCAGCAGCTTGGTGAAGAGGGTATAAAAATGAGGCTGTAAAAAATTAGGATGCAGATACTAATTCAGAAGGCAGAGGTTTCTGGAAGGAAATTAGAGTGCTCCTCCTAATTTGAAAATTAATTTTCTTTTGGGAAGCAAGCACAAATTTAGCCCTTTTTTTTTCGGGGAAGTCAGAGAGAGTGCAGCAGCCACCCTTGGATGGTTTAGGAGGAAATCCATTGATGAATTTTAGGTCCTTTCAATTGCCAAACATGGCACTTCATCTCCATGGGAAGAATTTCCCCCCCCTCTGTGCACTTCATGCCTGTATCACAGTTGGCTCTGTGCTTGTTTTTCAGGGGTTTAGGTGTGTTGTGAGTTGGTACATGACAGTATGAGGGGTTTGACTTCCCACCTGCTCCTGCCCGAGGCTTTGTCTGCAGGATCTGGTAAGAGACACTTCCAGCTCCTTGGTGTCTGCTCGGAGGAGATAACATGGCTGCTTGTTAAGCAACATGTGTTATCTTGCTCTCATGTCCACTGCTCTTGCAGGGGTGCACTTAAACCCAGTGGAAGAGCAGCCTGTTTGCACCTATGTCATAAAAAAATCCTAAAGATCCTGTTCCTAAAGGGTGACTTTATGATTGATACAATTAGAGACAAGGGTAAGGCTGTTTAATTCAATTAATCCCATGGTCTGAGCCTTCGGCTGAACCAAAGTCACCAAACTAAATCACAGCACACCCATATCCCTCAAAGTGTCAAATAAAACAGCTGTTTATGATAATGATTATCTTAATTTAAGAGTTCCAGCTCATGCACTACTTCTCTTCATTAATGGAAATAATTAATGGAAGAATACTTACAGAAGTACTTATTGCTTAGCCAAGAGCTACTTACGAAGTGAAACACTTGGAATTCATCTTGGACTCATTATACCTTTTGGAAGACATTACAGCAATTAAACGTGTGCACTTGCATGGTTCAAAGTCTGGTGTTGTCTTCCCTGCTTTCAGTAGGAAATGTCCGTCCCTCGGTGTCACCCAGGGCTCTGCTGCTCGTACATCAAAAATGCAACCCAAAAGGTTTGCTGGGGGTTGTTCAGGCTCCATCTGACAGGCAGATTTATATTGATGTGGCAGCTGAGAACTATAGGTGAAAATTGTAGGACGTGATTGTCTGAAGTTAGGCAAGAAATCCAAAGATAAATACCAAATAAAAGGCCTTTTTTGAGTGATACAGGAAGCTCGAGTAACTGGGAGGCTTGAGCATGTCTGGTGAAAAACAGGCTTCCCGATGTGTGGAAATAAGGATCTGGATGTGCAACTTCAGGCATTTGGATTTGGAAAATTCGGTCTACCACTGTAATTTCTGCTTTTCATAGAAGTTCATCCCACCACACTGCCTGGGGTGTGTGTGTGTTTAGAAATCTTTACAGCTGTAGTTTGGACAGTAGATTCCCAGAGAACACCCGATGGAGATGCGTGAGCAGGAGCTGTGAGCGAGGGACGGGTGCTTGAGTATGTCCTGAGCACTGTGATTTCCTTTCAGCTCAGTTTAAATCTCCGAAATGCATCCCAGCAGCTGAGCGGAGTTTGTCCTGTATTCCTGCGTGCAATGTTATTTTTAATCTTTTAACACCTAAGAAAACCTGAACCGCGACAGCGAAATACCTGAGAGTCCTGCCCAGGGTCCCTCAGACACCCAGAGGAAGACCTGAGAGCAGACCAAAGGCATCGAGCAGGGGAATCCTGGCCACCACAAATACTCCGTGTTTCGTTGTTTAGGTCGCGACACGGGAATTGTTCTCCATCGCGCAGAATTGCCACGGTGCTCAAATAGAATTGGAAAACGCGCTTCTCTTTGATGCCTGATTTGAACCCTCACGTAGGTCACGTGGTTGTCTCCTCACGCGTTCGTGTGGCTGTTTCACAGGTGCCTTGACTCCTGTCTGTTCTTTCTGGGGGGTGAGCTGAGCTTCCTTCTGCTGAACTTCCCCGAGTTAACCATCTCTCAGCCTCCTCGATGCACTTCCTTAACTCTGCTTTGCTTGCAGACAGTCTGACACCCCTGCATTTGGTACAGCTGCAGAATTAACATTCCCAGCTCCTGTGCTGCAGTTTTCCCACGTGCTCCATAAAAATGCTGTGCAGTTCCTCTCTCCGGGGCTCCTCTATTAGGGCATTAACTGATTGTTTGCCTCCCCTTTGGTTACTGTTTTAATTTATATACAATACTGCTTTACACACTCGCCCAAATTGCTGTTTATTGTGATATAAGTAGGGCAAATTAATCATTTTGCCCAATATTGGCTTAACATTGGTTTTCAAACCATGAAAGTCGATGGGAAATAAATCTGGGAGAGGATTGGTGAGATGAAAGATGCAGGATCGTGGAATAAATAAGTTGCTAGAGAATAACTTGGGCTTATATGTATCTTAATTAGTTCTGTGAAAATATAATGGATTTTTTCCCACTGTTATGAAGTAAACTGTGGATTGATGTATCCTGTAACAGTGGGAAGTGGGAAGAATGCTCAAGAACCTGGACCATTGCTTTCACCATCTCCTGTGACCACGCTGAGTTTTGTAAACTCTGTTTTTTAGAACTCTGTTTTTCAAGTTCCAAAGAAATATTTCCTCACCTTTATTTTACCAAGAGTCTTTTTTCGCAACCAACTGAAATTTTGGGGCCTTTGTCATTTTATCAGTCCAGCTTGGAAATCACTTCTTCCCTCTTTATTCTAATGGTCGCTCCCCTGCAGGAAAATCCCAACTTTGCTTCCTATGAAGTCGGCAGCGGAGGATAAATCAGGAACAGCGAGGAATTCTTACTGGCACTGCTGTGTCTCCTGACAGGAGAGCAGAGCCACAGAGGAGGAAACAGCATCAACATTCTCCCCAAAGCAGACAAAATAAGTGCAGGCAAGTATTTTAAATTGAACTCTAATGAAATTATTGTTTATGGCCCGGCTTCTCCCTTCCATCCAGAATGTGTCATTTAGGTGATTGGGCCAGCAGGTGCAAACATAATTGAATCCAGGGAAGTAAATAAGGAGGGAGGCTGGGGATTGTTTGCTAAAAAGAAGACATCTAGTTTACTAATTAGGAGGATTTATAGGATGCTGTACTTAAAAGAGATGATTATTGATGGCTCATCCTAATCACGGGAGTTACCCTGTGGTTGCAGTTTGCTGCAGCCTCGCTGTGCAGGGGGGGTGATGGCACACCCAGGGATGTGACCTGCTGCTCATCCATCACCTGCAGGGGCTCCAGAGCCTCGGGGATGCAGGGCTGACCCACCCCTGGAAGTGTCCAAGGCCAGGTTGGAACAACCCGGAATAGTGGAAGGTGTCCCTGCCCATGGCAGGGGGTGGAACCGGATGAGCTTTAAGGTTCCTTCCAGCCCAAACCATCCCCTGGGAGCAAGAACCAGGAACAACAGACCCTCTGCATTGGATGCTGTTGTTTTCACCTGGAAGCTTTATGAAAAGCCAAGCAGAAACATGATTATCTTAAAGAGGAGGTATGAAGAGAGGTGTGTAACCTGTGTTACATCTGTCTTAGAATCGCTTACAAAGAGGAGAGAAGCTGGAATTCTTAGCTAGAGAAAACTAGGATGGAGATTCTTTTGCAAGTCTCAGCAATCTAAAGGTATTTTAATGGAAATCAGAGGTAGATATTAGACCAAACTATTTGTCAGTGGACACTGCTGAAGTGCAAGGAAAATAATTTTAATTATTTATTCATTTTAAAGGAAGTAGTGATGATAACTCCAGAATTTAGGTCAGTACCATTTCTCCTTATTTCAATGCTTGCAGCTCTCTCAGTTACTGGAGAGCTCATCACAGAAGCCATGGATGAATTCCACATTTCCCATGCCCTTATCGAAGTCATTTCTCCTTTCTGCACTTTGGAATGATTTGAATATGAAGTATATCAGGAGAACAGAGTTGTTTTCTCCTCTCCAGCAGAACTATTCCTCACAAAGAGTAACAAGCAGCCAGAGTGAATTACCATGGAGGAGATTGCAGCTGAGCTTGGAAATATTATTTTGAGAGACTTACATTTCCTTCTGAAAGGAAAGAGCATTAAGGGATATTTTGAAAATGTAGAAAGGGAATAATAGCAAAAAAACCTCCCTAAGATAAATTTGGCTCAGCAGCCTTTTTGCTATTTCATGTCTAACATTCATTCTGGAGATATATCAGTTACATCAAGCTGAGGCCACTTTAGTTTTATGTGCCTGATAAAACGGAGTTGATTCACAAGGATCTGGTCCATTCCTTTCTGTCACCTCATATTTCTGTTACTGTGTCTGCACATTATTTCAACCAACCAGATACAATTTTTTGGGGTTTTTTTTTTTTACAATTTAGAGAAAAGTAATTGGAGGTTCCAAAGTAAATATTTTTATATTCACTCTCATGCCTTCGGTTGATCTACAGAGCTTCTGTATTGCATATTCCCCCAGGTAACTCCTGCTGATAAAATGCACTGCTGGAGTAAACCAGTGAATTAAAATTTAGATTGGAAATCGATTCGTTTGGTATTTCAGAGGGTTCTGATTTAAGGTTTTCTTATGCCCAGCAACAAATAAATGAATAAACAGGGAGGGAGGCAGCCATGCACTTCAGGGCTGGGGCAGTAGGAGCCGTGGAATAAGAGGATCCTTTAATACAGAAGACTTTGCACTTGGCAGGGCTGCTCTGAACAGGGGCTTATAATCCCCCAGGAGACCGGATTTTTCTGGATTTGGTAGGAACCAGTAGGTCTAGAGGTGTCTTGATGTCTTTGCCATTCCTCAGTTCCCTCAGGAAGTGCAGCCACATCACTTCGCTCCTACAACTTTGCTCCTAAAGGATTGATGTGTCCCACGGACAATCCAACAAACCAATCGGTGTAAAAATTACTGTGGTTTGCTTATGATCCACTCGCAGAATTACCCAGGTTTTGTGTGTTCTGTATTTGAGCCAGACTTCAGTGTTTGTGCTACCTTCTTTTTGTGTGTTTGTGTTTAATGCAGCTGGAAGTTGTGCTGGAAAACGGGGATGTTGGAATCTTTAGAGGAGCTGCCAGCATGCATTTGCCTGACTTACTTCAGCAGTGGGGGAAGAGGGGGAGAATTCCAGACGCATCATCCGGATTTCCCAGGGCTGCCGAGATCTCCGGAGTGGACTGATCCGTCTGTGTGAGGTAACAAACAGCCCTGTGCTTTTGTTGCATACATATACGTGTGCTCTGTCCAAGTAATCCTTGTAATCCGTGCGTCCTCTGGATCTGCCCGGACAAACACGTCCATCCGCTTTCTGGGCATCAGCCGAAGGGTTCTTCTGATCGGAAAAACGGGCAGTTGCAGCTGGAATCACCCAGTGCTCCTGCTTGCAGTGCAGGTGCAGAACTTCCTCTCTAACCTTCCCTCCAACCAGAAAAAATACTGGATCTGGACGTTCCTGCTCCACTGACAGTTCTGAGACAACTGGCCCCTGCAAATCAAAGCCTCCTCACGCAGCAGAACCACGTTCCCCTCATTGTTGTTTCACACTGTGTACCCACGGAGGGTCCTCCTGGGCTCAGTTCTGAAGGAATAATTATACTATTTAAATATTAAACATCAAAGTTCTTCTTTTATTGTTAAACCAATATTAAAGTAGGACAGAACTGATTTACAGTTTAGGGTTTGCTCCAGAATTGCTGGTGTTGCAGCTGATGTCCTGTTCCAGCAATACTGGCCCTGCCAGCAGGCACAGAAATGTAGATTTTAATCAAAAACCTTTATTTGAGCTACACTTCAGTTAAATTATAAATTAATCTTGCTTTGTGGACTTCCAAGCTCTTGAAAAGGGCAAATGGCTGCAGCGTCCTCTGAAACAATTCATGCCCCCATTTTTTGTCAGGATTCAATTCCAGTGCCATGGAATTGAAAGTTGGGTGTCTTTCCCTCACAGATTGTTATTTAATCACTATATATTAGCTTTCATTGCCCTTTTGATGTATTTAAGCTCATAAACTTCTCGCTGACTAGATTGAATTTACCGTGATGTTGTTACTTTTTATGAATGGAATAAATCAATATCAGATCCGTCGGGTTTGCGCGGGGTTGTTTATTTTAAGGGCTGTTTAAGCTTGACTGAATGAAAGTGGAAGGTCTGACGCCTCCAAATTAATCCTCATAATTTGGTAACGCTGGGATCCAACCTGGCTCACCCAGCAGGGGCTGACCACATTATCCAGAGGTACAGGGCTAAATCAGATTTCCTAAAATCCGTCGGCACGGGACGTACTTTGCAGCATTCCCAAGATGTAACACTTAAATGCTTGCAAATTACTTCATTATTGCAAAAGAAAGCTTTTGTTTCATTACTAGGGAACGTTCCAGAGTAAGAGTCGGTTTTGCCACTGAAAATAGTAACCCTGTCTTGAAAATATCTGTCTGGTATTTCCCTTATATATATATGTTTATACGTGAGGAAATAGTAACTTGCTTCGTTTTAAGGCCGTGGTCCTCAAATAATCTGTGCAAACCGTCTGATTACATCTGTGAATTTGAAGCACAGAAATACCATTGGGTTCATTTTGTCGTGGAATTGTGGGAACGTGGTTTCTTGGTGGTGGGTTTTTTTTTTTTGCTTAATAATAATAATAGAATATTTAATTTATTTAAATAATTAAATATTTAATTAACATTGAATAACAATTAAAACAATGTATTAGACAGGTGATGTTCCATGTAACCAAGTGCTAAACTACGTCTAGTGGCTATAAAAACTTGGGAATTCTTCCATTGGTGCAGTCACGTGGTAACAGCCCGGACTTGGTGCTTCTGGAGGTACCTGTTTGGACTCAGTGCTGCCCCTTTCTCACCCCTTATTTATGCATCTTTATTGTTGTCTTAAGTAGCTAATTAAATCTGGTCAGGCTGACCCTCCTTGGTGATTAGAATTAGGCACCTCAGCCCCTGAAGAGCCAGTCATTTTGGGGGGAACGCCTTGTTCCTGTTTGAATAATTGTCTGTGTTTACACTCTCCCAGCATTAATCACTGCAACCAGACATTTTTGGGGGCAAGGGAAGGAGGGTGCCCAGAGCAGGTTTGCAAATGCTGGGTACAGAAATTACGGAGGAGATACATTTCCCTTCATTCCTGTCTACGAGCAAAACATTTGGAAGTAATAATCCAGAACCCAAAGTGCACAAAGAGCTGTAATTTGTTTTCAAATAACTTTAAAAGCCAAGTGCTCCAGGCTGACCCTCTGAACTGAGCCCTGTTTCCTCGGTGAGAATTCTCCAGCAGTAGCATTCCAATATTTTCCTGGTGGAGTATTTGTCATTCTTTTCCAATTATTGCTGTTATTATTTTATAACTATTTGTCTTTGTTCTGTGGTCTGTTCTTTTGTTGAACTCCAGTGAAAGCTTCTTGGTTTTTTTCCCTGTCCTTCCCCTTGGTTTGAGATTTTCTGCCAACTCTTCTGCCCTAAAGCCTGGGTTTTTTTCTTTCCCCTTTTTCCTCCTGCAGTGGCTGGATCTTGCCCTGTACAACCATTGCCCTTATTGCTCATCTATCCCTAAAAACGCTCCATATGTTGTGGCTTTTGTTTGGGAAGACCAAAAGGAGAGGTGGCAAAGCGACCTTTTCTGTGCCCACCTTCCATCAGAGGCTCAGGAGCTCCTAATTCTTTTTTGGGAAAGACCCACTAGCTCAGCCAAAGGTGTTTATACTGAAGATCATTTAATTTTGAACGTGAAGCATTATTTATTTGTCCATCTATTCATTTGTTGCTTCTCAGGAACAAAGTTGTGGGATCACAGGAGATCTGGGAGCTCGGTGGTCCAGAGAGCAAGTGGAATTATTGAGAAGAAACAGAATAAAACCACAAAAGACTTCTTGATACCACTCTAAAGCCATCCTGTATCTGTGTGAGTACTCTGGGCCTCACAACCGTGTGTTAAACCAGCAAAAGCTGCAGAGAAGGGCTGAAAATGCTGAGATGTGGCAGATGTGGTGAATGTGAACCTTCCACAAAAGGCCTCCAAGTCGTTTAAAGACGTAACTTCTGTGCTGTTCCTGTGCTGATTAAAATGATCTTCTGTGAGCGATTTTATGATACATATAAATATTATGGTTATCAGTCTTCACAGTTAAAATAAGGCTCTTTTCTTTGGCAGGAGGAAGGCTATACATGCAAATTCCCATTCCTGATGCATTTCCACTGACTCTGCCCTTCTGTTCTGGCAGAATTAGGAAAAACTGTATTTTTTGTGCCTTCTTTTATCTGTTTCTTTATGCGTCGTGTGTTCTTCGATTCTCACTTTATTTCTGCTTTCATTATCTTTCCCATTCTCTTTTGTGGTTACATTTGTGGCTGCATTTTTGTCTTTTATTTGTTCCCTTGGCCTTGAACTTTCTCCAAAATCCTTTAGTTTTCCTCTTTCTACCCAGACCTGAATATACACATCGAATCCTCATTTTTCTCTCTCTTTCCATTCCCACTTGTTTTCCTCTTCTACTCCAGTATCTGTCTTCTCCCCTTCCCCCTGCTAAAGTCACCATTCTCCCTCAGCACTTGTTGATGTTTTTCTTTGCCCTGAACTTTCCTGTCCTTTTCTTGGTATTTTGTGCCAGGAGAGACCGAACGGGGATTTGGGCCTTGAGGGTTTTTTTCTTAGCAATGCAAAACTGGGTAGAAATCCCTTAAAAATAAGTGTCCTAACTGACCTGTGGCGTGAGGGGGACTGGGAGAAAACAAAATTCCCGTTTAGCAAATTTAACTTCTCCTAAAAATTCAGGCTCCATCCTTCCAGCTGGAAACCAGAGAATATAATGGGTTGTTACAAGCTGTTAAAATCTGAGACCGAGGAGGGGGAATAGGCTGAAGTTATTCCATGGATTGTTCTGCTCTTTGTGGGAGGCTGTTAAAATAAAGCAACAGTATAAAAGATGAATTATATACAACTTAATGTAAAGCTGTTTGCAGTCATTATGATATTTCTTCCTTGATTGTCGAACATTTGTGTACTTTTAAAAAAGTTTCGCATTTTTTTGGTTCTTTCTGAACATTATGAAAATTGTACTGAGAGGAGTAAATTCATCTGCATAAAATTGACTGCAAAGAGCAATTAGTCCTTCATTAATATGCAAATTTGGTCCAGTGCAGATTCATCTATATATGAGGCTTAAATATGCAAGTCAGTCTTGCTGTGCAGAAGCCCAGATGCTTTTATTTACTTTGAAATTGAGGGATTTGGTTAATGATGTTGTTGACAGGAAAACTTGAATAAATTTGATGATCACCATCTTTCATATTAGACGAGGCCCATGGAAAAAAATTACCAAGTAAAATACCAATTTTATTTGGTAATTTCCTATTACCAATCTGGTAATAAAATGCAAGATACGAAGTAATAGAGTGAGATTTCCTAACGTAGTTATCCTGAGACTTAAACTGCTCCCCAAAGATGGAGCCATTTTTCTTAAACTTTGTTTTTCCAGAGGGTAAAGACATCTCCATAAGCTGTGTGAATAACATGCTGCCTGGAGATTTAATATTGGAAAGTTGGCTCTGTGGCTTGTTTCACTTGGGGAGAGTCTGTAAACCTGGGAATGGAAAAGCAGGAGCTTCGGAAATGGCTCTTCGTCATCTTCCATGAATTATCTGTGGGGTTTTCTCCAGAGCTGGTGTGAGGCCCTTTGCTCTGACCCTCTGGAAGTGTCTGAACATCTGGCTAATTATGTTTGGATCACCTGAGCTGGTTAATAAACCTTTTCCTAAATATCTTTACATCTTTACAGCCCTCAGAAATGAAACTTTTTGACTGGGACCGCTCACCACGGGCTGGCTCAGAGAAGCAGGGTTTTTCCTTCCCATTAACTGGGACGGACCTCATCCCTTTCCTCCTCTCCTGGCTCCTGCCCAGTGTGCTATGGCTCTTTTGGCACATCCAGGATTCCCCTGGTTTTGTCCAGCAGTGCCTCAGCTCCATCACTCCCTCAGGTACGGACAGAATTTCCTTTGCCTTTGTCAGCCTTGTTTCCCCTGCAAGTTATTCCTCCTCATGTTTCTTCTTTCTTTTTTTCCTCTGTAGTTCCCTCAGGCCTGAATTTACCTTTGGCTTAAACAACCTGGCCTTTGACTTCAATCATGCCCACATTTTCCTGGACTAAATTTGGTCTTCTGTCTTGCCTGTGTGGGGCACTGACACTTCCAAACCGGCAGAGAAATGGAATTTAAATGGACTGAACTCTCCAGCAATTTATAAAGCTCTGGTTGGAACTACCCAAGGACAAGTTAATAGATTAGACCATTTGATTCCTCTGACTTCTTGGCACAGCTGGTTGGGATATAAATCCTCCCAACAGTGAGCAGTTAGTTTCCAAATCCTTAATGTGCTTTAGGAGGCAAACAGTTTATACAGCCATGGGAAGGGAAGGAAAACTCGATGGCACACTAAGATTGATGTGCTTGTTCACGTGGTCGTGGTGTGGTCCTGCAGGTGAATCCACAAGCAGGGAAACAGAGATGGGATTGAGGATCTGGGGGGAGCAGAGGAGGGATCTGTTGGTCTTATAAAGGAATCTGCCCTTTTTACCCTCAGAATGAGGCACTGAGAGCTGTCAGGAGGCAGTTTGATGAGGTGACAAATTGATTAAAAGGTGAAACTTTAAAAACACAACATCTGCTCAGACCTACATAGTCTTTGCCTCTGAGAACACCGAGTTGTTGGACAGTTGGTCGTGTTTTCCAGTGCCAGCCCCAGCAATCCTGGCTGTCTGATCCAGCTCCCAAAAGGCAGAAAATACTAATTTTAAAATCTATAAACAACAGGCGCCTCAGCGCAACCTGAGGTTGTCTCCTATCAGCTATGTAATCTTTATATTCTAGATTAATAAACACTTCAGCCTTGGAGTTTGTTAGTCCAAAATATATTTATTACCTCATGAATTCAAACCCCCTCCAGTTACCGTCTAATTAAAGCACAGTTGTGTGCCTGCAATCTTTGGGGATGTATTAATAATGGAATTATCTCCTGAAACAGTAATTACACACTTTGTGCATTCTTTGCCACTCTTGTTGCAGTGTCTGTGTGATGAGTGGGGCACACAGGGCTCCATTGTTTTGAGCTCCTCCAAACTCTCTGTGTGTATCCAAGGATAAGCAGGGTTGGTTTTTCCCCTCTTAGGAAAAAGAGGGAGAAAAATTCATTCGTTTTCGTGCTTGGGGAGGGGGAAGCACCAATGCCACTGTAGGAAGAGTTGTGAAACGTGGTTGTGCAAGTGATTTTTAGCTCCTGGTTTCCCCTCGCTCTTTGAGGAGGTTGCTCACAGAGCAAAACCTCCCTGCAGGATCTGTTCTGTAAATCTGCCAAAAGGTGAAGACAACCACTTTATCTGCAAGGGGATATTCATTTATGGGGCTTCAGTGGTGACATAGGGCTGAAAACAGGAAAACAGTCTTAAACCTTTCCTCAGGAGAGAGATTTACTTACAGTTTTATTTGGTGGTAAGTGTGCTTATTACACTCTAATTTCTGCATGGATTGGCTGTATCTGTGCTCCTGCTTTATCCGGGTTGTCCTCCCAGCTTCTACCCTGGATCGTTTATGGTCAAGATTTCTTTTCCTCATTTTTTTCCCCCCACTTACTACAGAATGAGGCGTTCTGATCCTGCCTGGAGAGCCCTTCCCTGTGTGGAAAGAGGCTCGGGAGGCAGCAGGGTTTGCACGTTCCTTCCCTGGATTTTTGAGTCTCTTATCTCTGGTTCAAGTACATCTGTTGAGCAAGAGTGTGAGCGTGTGATTCCTGTTGACACAGGCTCCTGCTCTACCTGACAGAAGTTGTGGGGGGGGTGTTATTCTCTTTGTACTTCCAGGTGTTGTATTCCAGAAGTTTGTGTTGTTGAGATCCATCTGCAGGTGGAATGTCCTGCTCTGTGCCTGCTGTGTTGTCCTGCCTTTTGGGTAACCTTGTCCCCTGCAGTGGCTGGGGCTGTGCACTGAGGGAAGGGCACTTCCCCCCAGTTTCCTCACTGAACCTTTTAGGTTTTTGCAGCACAGGGTCTACCTTCTCCCTGGTTTTTCTGCTCTACAAGTTTTCCAGTCTTCTCTTTTTAACTTCACCGTGGGGTCCTGCAAGGATTCTGCCGACAGCCAGGCCAGTGTGTTTGAAAGCAGAGGACATCCACACCTAGTGCCTTTTCACCTGGTCAGGTTGGAGTATCTAAGCAGTAAAAGTGACTCAAAGCTTTGGTCTCTGTGTTTCCAAGACATCCCAAGAGGACACCATTTGCTTTATCCAGTAATTTTCAGCTGCCAGCGCTCACAGCGATTTAAATTGGGCTGCTCTCGAGGGTGAGTGTTATTCTGTGGAAGTAAAGAACCCATGGCAAGCTTATTTTGTGGGTAGATATTTGTAAACTGCAAGATAAAATGTAATCATTGTATGACACGTGTATGTTACAGAACCTCCCATGGCTTTATCAGCCTCATGTGTAGGAATTCACCTTCTGAGACTGAACACCTTGTGCTCAGTAAAAATGGTGTGAAATAGAAAATACCTGCAAAAGATAATGAGATTTATGACATATTGTTCAAAGATCCATTATTATTAGTAGTAGTACTATTAATAGTATTATTATGACTTAAGGTTAATTACTGGTTTACCAAAACTTCTTCATTTCAAAACTTTTGGCAGTCTAACATTTCTCGTGGCTGTGGATGACAAAGGTGTCTGTGTGTGCCCAGAATGGTCCCAGGTTGTGTCTTGCCTGTGCTGTCACACTGTTTTGTTTGTCACTGGTGTCTGATTTGCCACCTTTCAGACTAGACACCTCTCTGATGTGTTTTTCCTGATGTGAATAAATTCACCCCAGAATACTCACAGAGGAAGAGATGTTTGTTGTCAAGCAATTATTTCAGATGAAACACAGAGAAGGGTGATATTACAGTCTGAGTTTTATTTAGCCACAGGCATGAATCTGAAGATGAATTCTGGGAATTTAGGGGAGGAAAAGGACAGCTTTTTATTTTCTCAAATTTTTTTTTTTTTTCCCTGTCTTGTCCTCTGTATTTTGCAGGGATTGCTTTGAGTCTGTGAGTTCTCAACTCCTGAAGAACTTCCTGGCTGAGGGAATGAAGACATTAAAGCCTTTGCCCGCTCAGGGCGATTGCTCTGGAGACAAACACAGCTCGGGAAACAAATGTTCTGAGCCACCTGTAAGTTCTGGTTCACTAAACACACGAAGAGCCAGAGATACTTCTGAAGCTGCACGTGGAATTTATCCTCAAGGTGATGGTTGAGCTCATTACCTGCTCCTCTTTCTAAATGTAAAGTAAGGAGTGAAATGCCCAAGTCTTCCATATATAACAGCTGACACGTTTGCTGCATGCCTGTGTTTGCCTAAGAAGTCATGGATAATCAATTTGATGTGCAAAATACACTGCAGGGATGAAGTCTGATCCACAGCACTTGCCATGCCTGTGCTGTTCTGAGAGACAAAAACTTCCAGGAAAGAAACAGCAGTGAAAATCTTCCTGATCGTTCTCTCATCAGGTTTTTTTTTTCCCCCAAGGACACGTCTGTAGGTGGATTCCATAGACAGGGTTTGGGTTTTTTCTCCCCCTTGAGTGGCTGGTTCTGCGTGTGTCAGTTATTTTCTCACTGTTTTTCTTGCTGTATTAGAAATCAAAGTTACTTCATCACTTCAGGATATATATTTTATATATTTATATGTATGTACAATCACTATAATCCCAACTAGGAAAAGCTAACCTGAAACGTTTACTTTTCGGATTGATTATTTCAATATCTGTTGAAAATAATTAAAAAAAAATTCCCTACATGTATTACAAATAAATTCCCATCTTATTACTGTTGGGAAGCAGAGCAGGCAGGAACCAGCAGCAGACAGATGTGAATTGTAACAGAGGTTCTCGTTTAATAAATAATAGTTTGGTTGTAATGAGACTTTATGGTCTTAATAAACTCTTAGAATGTTTTTAACACGACCAAAGTAAGTAAGTTTCAATCTGATTTATTAGTCTTAACCCTCTCAGATCACTTTTTGCCTTGCTTACTTTCGAGGACAAACCCCCAACATTTGTCTTATTTTGAGAGAATTTCCCACAAAACAGAGAACCTGTGGCATGAAAAAAAAAAAGGGAAATTCGTGTGGATAAAAAGGATGAGTGACAACCCTGATGGTGTGGGAAAAGCAAGGCTGGATTTAGTTCTGTATTAACCAATTCCTTTCTTTGGAAATCCATGTTTTCTCCAGAACATCCCCCGGCCTCCCGGAGGCCGCCAAAATTCGGTCACAATATTTCGTAGACTTGGTGCATCCTTCCTCTGGAAAGGAACAGCTGGATATTTTGTGTCGCAGTTGTGCCCGGTCCACCTCTGCTGTTGTCATTTTAATTGCTGGGGCTGTTTTTTTAAGTCCTCTACAGAAGGTCTTTGTAGTGACAAGCGAAGGGTTCACGCTTCGTAAGCAAACATAAAGAATTCTGCTGCTAATTGGAGAGGGAGCGATGCAGTTATGATTCCATCAACATTTAAGTTACATTGTTAAAGGACACTTTTTTTTGTTGTTGTTGTGTTCACGTTGCCACATAAAATTTTCCTCGGGTGAGTTTGGTGGGGAGGGTTTTTTATTACTGGGATTTGGGGGGGGGGGGGGGGGGGGGGGAGGGGAAAAATTTTTCTAAGCTAAATATACAGTATTAAAGTTCAGCCTTTCATTGCTCTTTTGGTTTATTATAATTCTTAAGTGCTGGCTTGTGAAACTGTTAAAATGGGAAGAATGGGCAACCTCAGAAAAGCTGCCTTTACCCTGCCCTGAAGAACTGCAGCCACAGTGTTTCATGTGGAGGAAAAGTCTCCAAAAGCCACCACTTTCCCAAAGGAAGGAGGTTGTTATTCAGCAATTTGGTCTTCTGGGGTTTTCTCCCCAAGACATTCTGCCTGTTGTATCTACAGACCTCCCAGTTTCTAAAAGGACCTTGTGTCAGACCTTCCTTTTTTCATAAATTCCACTTCCATGGAACACTTGGCTGTGGATTAATTTACAGTTTGACAGTGCCCAAAACTGTTTCCCATTAATGCTGATCTATTTTCTACTTACATCTCTCTTCTCAGGTGGCAAAATGTCTGGAGCCTCATCTTGGAGAGCCTTGAAAGGGCCAAAAGGTGCTTCCTTTTCCAGGCTTTAGAGGACACAAATTTTCAGCATCTAAACAAGATGCCATTTCCGTGCGAAGAACCCCAGGGATGACAGGGCTTCCCCCCAAAACCCTCCCTGTGTAATTGCTGAAGACATTCCAAGCCACTCTAACGAAGTGCACTGTCTGCCAGTCATTATGTTCTCCTTGGAAGCCCATCTGTTGCACTTCAAATATGTAAAGGTCTGCTATCATTTATTGCTCCAAACAAATCCACTCCTTTGTCTGATGGGCTGGAGCTCCTGAATGGGGACTAAAGGTGGTTTCAGTCACGGAGGGCAGGATATTTAGGATACTCCCTTTTGTTGCCCTGTAAGTGAAAGGTGCTCATTTGGCTCAAATTTGAGAGCACAAACAGGGATTAAACTGATTTCAGTGCTTTTGAATGATTTCAATTTATTTGGCAACAAATTGTGAACAACAACAACAACGATCTGAAAGGTGTTTTCTGTTAGCTCAGCCAGAAGCACATTGTAAGATTTTTGCTTCTGGTGAACAAACCTTTCCACTGTAGTGGTATCCAGACTTGATACACACTGACATTTGAATTAACATTATGTTATTTTAACTAAATTGTTTAATTAGCTTATTTGTGTCTGAAACTAGTGATTCAGGGAAACTTTCAGTAGTAAAAAATAGGGTCAGCAGCTCGAAATGCAAGGACCTTTCTTCTGGTAAACACGTGTCCTTTACAGGGATGTAACACTTGCCTGTACAGTCTTTATTTATGAGTTAACTGGGATCGTTTCCATGAATTAAATGAGCAAGATCAGGCATTAAATGATGATTTCTCTTTGTTTTTCCTGCTGCAGATTTGCAAGAGGCTGTGCAATCCCTCCTCTCAGATTGGAGAACATAAGCATTGTACTTTCACAGCAGAGAAGTTCTGTTCAGAGATTTCCAGCCAGAGAAATACATAACAATTTCTCTGTGATTAGGGAGTGGTCCTGTCTTTTTCCCCTTTTTTCCTCTTTTCCCTTCTCCTCCCTGCATAGCAGTTAATGTTCTGGTCAGAAGGAATAATATGTTAGATCTTGAATGTCAGTAGCCCCAGAGATTCTGACAAGGCTATTCATGTGCATTCATACGTCTTAACCAAAGCTGACACTAAAGAGAGCAAGAATCCTCATATTCCTCTTTTTATTGCCGTGCATTAAACTCAAATCTTCTCTTGGAGACCTCTGCCGAAAAAGGACATATTCCCCATTTGAAAAAAAGGCTTTCTGGCAGGGTCTGAGCAAAGCAGCTGGACATCAACGTGGCCCGGGGCAGAAAGCTCCCACAGCTTGGTTTGCACCCCAGTTATGGGCACCTAACAAGTGCCGGGAGATCAGTACTAATGGGAGGCAAACAGTAATTTTTTTGGTTGCAATTTTCCTATTAAAAATTAAGTGGTCTTTTAATTTCTTGAAACCTTACAGGAGTACTTGGGTTCTGGTAACTCAAGGTGGACGTTTGCTGAGAAACGCACCCTGTGTGAATGTTCTGCTCTCCCATTTAGCCCAGACATATTCTACACACACCTGTAGTACAGTTTACAGCACGTGTCTGGGTAATTTTGCAGGGGTCTGATCGTGTTGTTAAAACCAGGTAGGCAATTTTTACAGCGATGATAATTTCAGTCTTCTTTTTTACAGCTGTTTGGTAGCAGTGACTAACACAGCCTAGGTGGCTCTGGGCACCTCGCCATTCTTAGGTAGTTTAATTCGTTAAAAATTATCTTTCCTCCCACCCAAATCCCCTGGAAACCATTTGGAGAAGAGAAGTGTTGAACAGTTGCCAGTAACAAGTCCTGCTGAGACCTCTGTATCCTCCCGATAGAACTGCTGGTGCCAACCAGGGACTGACTGGCACGAGTTTGAACTCTCCACTACTTGATATATCTGCTTCACATGGACCAATTACAGTAATTCCCACCTCTGTAGCTGAAGTCGAAGCCCTTGGTCTTCCCTTCATGCCTCAGGTTGTTGGCAATGTGCTCAGTCCAATTTTCTCTGAATAATTAAGTAGAACGTAAATACTCTGGAAAAGTAAGAGAGAGCCTGAATGGAAATCAAAGGCTGAATAATGTCATTGTTTTTCATGTTGCTATTGTTAAGCTGCATTTCTTTCCATTTAATCTTTATTTCTAAAAGGCAGCATCTTCTTTTGAGTTTTTTACAGGGATTCACCAGAAGATGCTGCAGTGCATTGACTTTTATATTCAACAGTATCTCTTAATGGGAATGAAAGAGCAATATGAATTCCTACTTTTTGTTCTGATGGGTTTAAAAATATAAACATTCCTTTCAAAATCAATACTTTTGACCAAAGTGGAAAATCATCCCTCCTCTACTCCTTTTGCCTGGATGTTTCCATGGGAAATAGGGATATAATACCAGGATGAGAGAGTGGCATTAATTGCCCAGTTCCTGGCAATTCCATTGGTTTCAATCTGATGCAACAGGGACCATCTTGCCCTTGCCCCTGTTGTCTTTCCAAGAGAGTAGTTAATTTTTAAATTGGAGCAGCAGCAGGAGGGTTTTTTTTAACCAGTTTCTATTGCACAAAGATAAACCTAAGATTGAGCACAAACTGACTTGCCTGTAGCTTTCCTAATATGATTGCGCTGCACAGTGTAGATACTAAAATTTATATTAAAAAATTCTCCATGCAGTTTCCCTCTAGGGAGAGGAAGAGGGAAGGGAAAGGCTACATGTGACAGATGCTAATTATGCAGCTTAATGCACTTCTGGAAGTTGCAGAGATGAGAACTCTGCAAAAACCCATCCACAAAACAAAGCATATTTTCACCAGCATTTTTTCCACAATGCTTTGTTTTCATCTGCCTCCTCCCCGTTTTCCAGGAGGCTTTATTTCCCAAAGAGCACGCACAGCGTTCGAAGGGCGAGTGATGTCCAAGGTCTAAAATTTGCCAAGCATGGATATGACTGTTCTCCATTGTGTCTTCCTGCTCCGTAGGGCTGTACGTGGAATTTGGAAAGCTGGTGGCTCCTAGTCAGGAAAGGTATGACTTAAAAATTCCCCAGTTGATGTGTTAGGTTTTTTTCCTCTTTTGTTGGTGTTTTGTTAATATTTAGGTTTACTGGGAAAACTGTGTTCTGCACTTGACCAGAAGGATTTGTTGTGATGAGTCTGTCGGGACCAATGAACTGGATCCCAAACTGAGACACACAGGCTGGGTTCCTCCAAACTGGGAGGTGAATCAGGGCCAAAGCTGGTGTTAGACACTGATCCTCTCTCCCAGACACTGAGCTGTGCTGTTTGAGGCTAAAGAAGTGGATTTCCAGCCAGAGAAAACTCGGTGTCATCCTGAAATCAAGGGGGGAATTCAAGAGCGCCTCAAGCCCACACAGAGCCATCGTGCTGGATTTCATTCCCTCTACCAAATCCCAGGATTCTTCTCCCTCTTAGAGGTAAAACCACACCAGCTCTTGTGTATTAATGCCAAATGCTGCTTTCTTTTATTTCCTTCGAAGCCTGGGATTTCTCCTTTAGGCCTGGTGACTTCCCAACCTCTCTCCGTGCGGGGCGATAATGGCGCTAATGACGGCGGCAGCGCTGCAACTTCCGAGGGCTTGGTGTGGCCCTGTGGCTCTTTGGAGGAGCATGTTTGGAGCGAATCCTCCTCTTGCCGTGGTCCTCATGTGCAGCCACCACGGAGAAAACCATCTGTTCCCCTTGGAAGGGGGTTTGGTTCCCCACGCCCTGCCCCCCCGGTCCTGCTCCGTCCCCAGCTGCCGTGTTTCGATGAGCAGCGAGGGAACGAATCCCCTGCGTTAAAAATACTCGGGGTTCTATTTAGATGAAAAGAAGAATCTTGCTTGCCTACACTGACATACAAAAATAGGCTCAGTGTGAGTAAATCTTCAAAGTTTCTTTTGGTGAAAATACCCAGCCTGGCTTTTCTTTTTTTT
>VXAY01003133.1:18125-34166 GCA_013399855.1 Oxyruncus cristatus | reverse complement strand
GGAATTATCTCAGATAAAAGCCGGCTTGATGAGGAATTCCTGCACGATGAAGTTTCCAGTCTGGAGAAGTCCAAGTCCAGAGTTCCCCGTACGGTGTCAACAACTGATGCCTGCTTGCACCTGGGCTTAAAAAAATAACTCAGGAACAGTTAATTGGGATGAGATAAGAAAAGGATTTACTGTGCCAAGGCAAAAAGCTATTACAAGACGCGCGCGCAGAATACAGCTGTGTTACATCTTTTATAGTACTAATTGACCAATCCTAAAATGTGTCCGCCCTTTGGCTTTTGCTCTGGTCCACCCTTTGACCCACCCCCAAGAATTGAGTCTGGGGGCGTTTTGGGACCACCCCTTCATCATCTTCATCATCTTCAGAGCACAAAGGGTACATAGTTACCTAGTCTTTGACCCTGTTTTGTTGTTCAGGCCTTAATCCAGTTGTTCCCAAACAGTTCAGGCCTTGCCTTAACATGAGACTAAACATTTTCTACTGACTTCAGGGATAGATTTGATATGGGGAGCATAGAACGGGGTAAAAGGGTTAGGAATGTACTATGGGGTAAGGGAACAAGGGCTGCTGCTTTTTAAAAACTACTTCTTACTACTTATAAAACTCATAAAGCTTACAAGAATTAGAAAACTAAAAAAAGCTATTAGGGCTTAAGGCATCAGTGTTTTCTCAGTCTTGTGGTGTTTTCCCTTATTTCTGGGTGAAATGTATGGCAAATTAACTTATATCCCAAATATGCAGTCAGGATCTTGAAGGAGGAATAGTGCTGTCCATTATCAGTTAAGAGCCTTAAGTCTGTAACCTGCCCAAATAGTATGTGCTTTTAGCAAGTGCAGTGTCTTTAATGAACAAAGTGGGACATGACATGAGGATAGCTGCGTAACTACAGGTGTCTAACATTAATGTAATGAATCCATATGGAACAACGGAGTGAGAGATGCCATGTGTGGAAGGGCTGTCTCCACTCTTTAACTTCCCACTGACTGATATGTACTGAAGTAGAAGGTCTAGTTGTCCATTATGTCATGTTGAGCAATGGCACAATTTGAAGAATCAATTTCTCTTAATATTTCTCACTGCTAGGATGAGGCTATCCAACATCTGCATGCCCTATATGGATATTATTGCCATCACTAGTGTTGTCTCCTAATCCAGTAATGTGATATGTATGCAGACCTACTCTTCAGGGGCCCTTTTCTCCCTGTCTTTCCTGCTCTCATATTCTGGAAATGTTTTTTTAAAAGTACTTTTTTATTGATTCCTGTCCTTCTGCCCCTCAATCATTGCACTGGAAATAACAAACTGAATTAGTTTGATGTTATGGACTGTCCTTCAAATTTAGATCTCTTGTCACAGTTGCTTGGATTGTTGATCCATGGGGTATGTATGTAGCAGAGATCTCATCCCTTCCTCTCTCTACTGTTGCCTATTCTGCATTTGGTTATGAAGGGAGGAAGGGGTTGAAAACATAACATTGGTGGGGAGATAGGGTTATTTTTAGTTGTTTTTGCTCAAAGTGACTCTGCAGCTGGGAAATGTTAAAGTGCGTGAAAATATCACATATTGTGTTTTCCTTTGGTTTGTTTTCTGTCTGTTGAAAGAAATGGAATTCTCTCAAAGAAGATAACAGAATGTTGTGGAAGACTTAAAAGCATTCTTTCCCACAGGCTTGGGGGGAAGGGAGATAAAGAGTTTAGAATTGTAAAAACACAGCCTGGTGATGAATTTGTGCTTGCCTCAGGCCTTTGATATGTAAGGCAAAGCCCAAACTGGGCTGACACTTTTTGCCCCTGCTAAGTTTGGACTTAGCAGTGTACGTGTGTCCCTTCAATGATGGAATAAATCTATTCTTCACACTTCAGCTGTGGGTTGTGGCTATCTTGGTATTACCTGTGTATAATCAATTAGCACAGGTTAAATGTAGGGTGACCACTTGTACTTATATCCCGTAAGATGAAGGCATGTCATTAGATTTGTTTTAACCAGTGGCTATTGAAAATTGAATGGAAACTTCCTACCAGTGTTTTCTTCAAGGAGGGTCTGGTTTGTTCTTGTTGATCTTAAAATAGACTAAGAACCTTAACATACCTTATTTACTGGATTGCGGTAGATGCACTTAAAACTTTTTTCTGTTAAGGCTAGTGAAAGTGATGCTTTTCTTTCCTTTTTTTTTTCCTGCAGAAGGTGTAGTTGCAACATGTCAGATTCAGTTGTACAATGACTACCCTAAGAGCTGTTATCAGTGGCTCAATATCACTGTGCCTTATGAAAGGGGAGTATCTCCATGCAGCTGACTGTGCTTGTTTGCAGAGCTGTTAGAGGTACAAAGCAGAAGCAGTTGCTGCAGATTTTGGGGTGATGTCATCCATTTGGATACTGCAATAAATTAAAACAGAATCTGTTTTGTACTGGAGTAAACTCTGATCAGCTTTTTACTCTCAGTCTCAGAGATCTCAGTTGTGTAACAATAATTGAATGCTTACACAGGTGGGAAGCTTTGAGAGAACCTTGACTTCTGTTTTATCTTAGCAACAGGCATTGTCTACTTCTGGTTTTGTTACATATACAGCAAACAGAATTGTTAAGCACTGCACACAGTAACACTAGAACAGACTGCCAGCCACATTTCATCACCCCCTTTCCAAAAAACTGTTAATTAAAATAGTGACTTGCAACTAATCAGATTTGATAGGCTATTCAGGGGCCGCTGTTACAAGCATCTTGCTGTTGCTCTGTCTTGCACTATATACAGAATGCTGATGTTGGTTATAGCCTTTCACTTGTACTGAAACAAGTAGTTATAGTAAAAACTTAAACTACTGTCTAAATCTGAAATACCTGTGATGCTTAAGAAATCAGTCACTCCTTTTCACTGTTTTTCAGTGTAAAATTAGTAGTTCATGAATGTAACATAGGCAACAAAAATAAATCTCTTTAAAGTTGGGTTTTTTTTGGTATTTTTGTAGTTTTCAGAGTGAATGGTGCATCCTCAGTTGTGTGTACTTAGGCTACACACTGTGTATTAGCAGGCAAAATGGAAGTTGCAAGATCAGATATCTTCTCTGAAAACCATAAATTGATTATGGTTGATAACTTGAGGCATTTTGGTTTCATCTGACCCATAATATTTCTCATTTGTCTGAAGCTGGGAGTTACTTCAGATAATTCATGTGGTGTGGAATCTAGGCACACTTGCACCCCAAAATGAAGGATATAGCAACAAAAGACCAATTCTTCTCTACAAATAATTAAATTGACTTGAGTTATCACTGAGAAAGCTGTTTCAGGTACCATTACCAATAGGATGCTTCTAATTTGACCAGAAGAAAAGGAATGTAGATATAAACTTCAGAGAAAACACCACTGGAAGGAACATCAAAATAAAATGATAATTAAAAAATACTCCAACTTCCCAGCAGCTTCTCATTAGTCACTCTTGGTAGTAAATTTTTTTCCTCATTTGTTGATGAGTCTCATCATCCCTTTAGTATTGCTTGCCTGCACCAAATCACACTTCTCTGTGTTCTCCTTGTCTGGCAGTACAGGTAAATAGTCATGCAGGTTCAAGTGGTGACGTGCCAGGTGGACTGTCTTGGTCACCTCTGTGTTGTCCCTTCAAGCCTTTCCAGCTTGTCGTCTCTCTCTTTCTGCCAGTTGTTTCTGTCATCAGTTTTGTCTTGTCATTTCTCTGTTTCTGCATCTTTGTTGGTTTTTTTTGTTGTTTTGGTTGTTGCTGTCATCTTGGGCTCTGCTATGCTGTGTTCCTCTGACTGGCTGGTTTTAAGAATGTTGCCCTGTTGCCTCAATGTTAGGTGGAAAATGAACATATAGGCAGGAAGGGAAGAGGTTGCTTTGGTTGCTTGCTGACATTTAAGTTGCTTATAACTTTAGGCACTTGTAGCCCTGATCTTCTCTTCAGAGGATTAGCCAGAACTAAGAATGAGGGAATGAGGCTAAGGAGGTCTGCATTTACAGAAGAGAGCTTAGAGGTGGCTGTAAGAAAACCTTGTAGTACCACGCAACTAATTTCTTTCCCTAGCCCAGAAAAGATGTTTTATGTTCTTTGTCAATTTAAAACATGCAGTAAAACATCAGACCAAAATGTGTTCCCCTATGAGCCATTCCCATAGATGCTCTTCAGTATCCTGTTCTGGAGTCTGGAGAACAAAGGCAATAGTGATAGTGCTGCAGTCGTCCATTAGCTGGTTTAGAGCTGGTTTGGAGTGAGGCGTTGGGACCAAGTCCTTTAAATTTCTAAAAGAGCAATAACAAAGATAAATAAAACTTTACTGCACACTGTAACGGCTTTGACTAAAGCAAATATAGTTCAGGCCCAGAAGCATAGTAGCAACATCAGTAACTTTCTAACTGGATGCAAATTATTTTCTTTTCAAGCCAGCAAGACAGAGCAACAGCAAGATGCTTGTAACAGTGGCCCCTGAATAGCCTATCAAATCTGATTAGTTGCAAACCACTATTTTAATTAAAAGTTTTTTGGAAAAGGAGTGATGAAATGTGGCTTGGCAGCCTGTTCTAGTGTTACTGTGTGCAGTGCTTAACAATTCTGACAGTGCCTTCTGCAGTAATGGTATCTTAATAAGTGCACACTCACAGTGCATCAGGAAGAGCTAGTGTGATATAAAATCAAATGCTACCTGAATCTACAGTGTGACTGTCTCTCTGGAAATGGTGCATTTCATGATTAGTTTGCTACTGATGTGCCTTAGCTAGTTGTGTTTTTCCCTCTCTGCCTTGAACTTAGTGCAGGTGCCTGGTCTTCATGAGGATTTTACTACAAGATTGGCAACAAAAGCAAGATACTTATTACTTATGTGGGATGTTTTGACACTAAGGATGCATCCAAGGTTTTATGCAGCTCCAGATTGATATACTACTGAAAACCTCCATGGATGCTAGACGTGCACATCTTCAGTTTTGCAGCATTTTTATGCGTTGCTACTAGTGTCCCTGGAGCAAATTGATAGTGTCACGGTAACTTAATGTTCAGTTACCCAATATTGTGAGATGGTAAACTTAGTATGTCCTTGCAACGACCTGCTGGAGATGGGGTATAAATGAAAATTCAGAGATCATTTTTAGAATAATAAATGTTCTTTATGTAGGTACAGTCTGTAAGCTGCTTCTAGTAAACGAGGTAGACAGCATAAACTCTATTGCCTGTAGATAACTGGTACTGCATTGAAAAAACTTCCTTGTCAGTTGAGTTGCCAAAGTGAGGAAATTACTTTCTCTCATCAGAAGTTTTAAAATCCTTTAGAAAATGAGCACTTGCTTTTCAGTCTAAGGTAATAACTAGAAGAGAGACAAACTTGGAGAAATTTAAGAAAGTATGTAGAGGCCTTCTCCCAAGTTCAGCTCTGCTATAATAGTAGTGAATGATGGGCAACCATAGTACATGCTTGCAGGAAGTGTCTCAGTCTCCAGTGCAGTTGGAAACAGTGAGGCTAATAGTAAGATTTATTGGGAAATGATGGGTGTGAATGTTAGATCTGCTTCATGGTTTGCTTTGAGTGCTGTGCTGCTGGTGGGGGTGTGCCAGATAATTTCATGTTTTTGAAGGATGGCTGTTGGGCATTTTAGTATATGAGCTGGAGGGCTTCAGAAACAAAGGGCACCTCTGATTCTTTGTCATATATAATGCCACAAGGAGGACTTTAAAAATCAGTTATTCGAAGAATTATGTTGTGGTGTCTTAAGAAAGATCTTGTGATGTACTTCTAATCTAGCAAAAGAACCAATTATGTTATTGAACACACCATGAGCATCCTGGAGGAGGGTTTTAGCTAACAGCTAATTAGGCAGCTAATTCTATCTTAAAAGCAGCTCTTTCTCAGGACAGACTGGCTCTGTGTTAAAAGCTGGCTAGGTGCTTCTGTGTTTAACATCTTGGCCATGTAGGATGTGCATCCAAATTTTAAGTTGTTAGTAAAATTCTGTGGGCAGTGAATGAGGCCTCTTGTTAGCATTGTTTTCTTGTGTGTATCGAAAAATATCTTCCTAATGGTACCATTTATTGTATACCTGTATTGTGCATTACCCAGTGTCTAGACAAGTGCCACACTGGCTAACTGACTGTGTACCCAGTATGATAAAATCCCTTTTTAGAGCAGCAGGGATTAAACTGGAGAGGATCAGTGTGGTATTTCCAGTAGGAAGGGCTAGTCTTAATGCCAGGGGAGGCAGGGTGTGCTCCATGGTGCTGAGACAGAGATGCCTCTGAGCACTGTGATCTGGAACTCTCTGCCTTCCTGATCTGCTTCTTGGCTCTGTTTTTCCTTTCTTCTTCATTTTGCCATTTAGATTGTCAGACCCTGGGCTAAGTTATTTGTCTGCTTAGTCAGTTCTCAGAGCTATAAAATAAGTTTGCTTATCTATCTTGGGAACAGGATAAACAGCAGGTGTCTGCAACATGTCCCATAATCTAGAGATAAGATGGTGTAGAACTGCATAGGCTTATGCTGTGCTACATATATAAAGTTGTTAAAGCTGTTTTAAAATGTTTTTCAGGTTCTAAATGGCTTCTAAGAAGTTGGGATCTGAGTCTCATGGTAAGTGAAATTTGGCATCCCTGTCTCTTCAATAGGATGAATCCTACTATTGCTGCTGACTAATGTCCTAGCCTGGACAGTCCATAGAAACTAATCTGTTTAGCCTGTAAGTAGTTTTTTTGTTAGAAATGAAGTGCTTCCTTCTTGCATAGGTACTTGCTGATGCTGTGTCTGTTCTCTGGTTAAGCTGAAATTCAGCCTGTGACTGTTTCCTACTCCTTCATGGCAGAATAATACCTTCCCCTTCCCCCATGTACTCCTTCAAAATCAAAGCTGAAGTGCAGTTGTGATACTGATTTGATGTTTTCCAAAGTGGACACTAGATCTAGCATCTTTCTATGGAAGTAATTTGAACAGCTGGATTGAAAGTGAATATATATCATACATATCATATTTAATATATCATAGAACTATGCTTGCTTTTTGCTTAGCAGTGATTTTTTTTTTTTCTTCCTAAATTGGACTAATCTGGTTCATCAGGCAAGTGAAGAAGAGAATATCATCTTCTACATTTGAGATGCATTTTGTCATGCAGATGTTTGGTATGATAAAAATTATTTGCCTGTGTATGTGCTTATCTCTTAAGCAATAATGTTTCTGTGGAACATGAAAGTTCAGTTTGTTGTATGTAATGTATCTTCTTCAAATCAGTAATCATTCAATGCAGTACTGAGAGGTTCATGTGAAATTTCTAACATAATTTTTCATGCTATAGAAACTTCTGCTTTTAGAAACTCAGCCTTGATCTTCCTGGATAATCTTTCAGATAAGAGGGTCCTGGGGAATTCCAGTTTTCTTTGAGCTTTTTATTCAGTCTGGCAAGTGCAAAGTTGAACTACAGAATAAGAAATGCCTCACTTAAATACATGGTTAAGGATTAATAAAAATGGCCTATCAAAACAATTTTTATATGGTCTCCTTTGTGGCCCAGTGATCCTGCTGCAAGAGAATTAATTTATTTATTGGATAGATGCCAGCTCTTCAGCAGTTGTTACCTTGTATCTATGAACACTCTGAACTGCTTGTTTATTTAGTCTATTTAGTCTATTTTTACTTCTCTCTTCTGCTTCCTAAACCAGACTAGTAAAGACACTGCTCAGAGCTAGAATTCAACCTGTCTTAAATATTTCTCCAAACAGTATGGTGTGGTGGAACATGCTTCTGGCTTCAAAATAACAAAATCCAAACAAATGGTGCTGTAAGCTGGCTGCTTAACTTGTCTACTCTTTTGTGTACCCTCTGTTCCTAATGATAGCAGTGACACTGTCACTGTATTGTTTCTGAGGAGTAGTGGAACAGCTTCCTTGGCTTATTACATCTTAAGAAATCAGCAGGGCAATTTTTTTCAGTTTTCTCCAGGGTTGTTAAGAAATAATTCCATCAAGTGAATTTTGGCTTGCTGTAAAGCATCTAGTCCAACAGCTACCTTCAGCTCAGTGTCTCTGGCAGTCTGATGAAATCAGTCAATGTAGTTAATGCATCTTTTGTACTTATTGTTGAACTGCTTATTGGAGGTTAGAGGACTGTTGTTGAATCACAGAATGGTTGAGGTTGGAAGGGACCTCTGGAGATGGTCATGTCCAAACCCCCTGCTCAAGCAGGGCCACCTAGAGCAGATTGCTCAGGACTGTGGTCAGATGGAAATGAAGATGGGAACATAAGGTATGGATGGAGCGGAAGGAACACTTCCTGTTTTGGAGGGTATTCTTAGCATATACCTATAACTATGCCTAAGCATGTAACTTCAAATGCTCTCATCATTAGAATAATTGGAAGTTCAAGCTTAAGTTCCAGTAATTAGTACCATCTAGAAATGCAGCTCTCATCTGTTGCACAAAAAGTGTGGGTTATACCAAGTGCAGTATGTTAATATTGCTGTTGTATTCTCACTGTCACTATACAACTTGAAAGCTTTTAACTCCAGTTTCTGAGAATTGTGTGTTTTGTGGGACCACAAAACCTAAGTTCTACTTGGTTTCAAAACTGTTCCCCATTTATAACTAGTAACTTGTTTTATCTGAAATGTTTCCATTTTTCTACCAAACTGGAGGACACTTCTATGAGTTGGCCAGCATATTACACTGAAGTGGAGAGAAATCTTACTCCCGTAGTAGAAACTTGGGCCAGGAATATCATATAGTACATGGTGTCAGAGATCAGACTGACAGGTACAGTTTTGCCAGGACTATTCTCAGAACTTCCTTGATATGCTTTTAACTGCTAGAAGGATGAAGTGGCTAACAGCCATATTAAAAACCCCTTTAATTGCTTGTCATGGGTTCACTTGTTCTAAAAACTAAACACGGAATTTTCCCTTCCCCCTGCCCCACTGTATGGAGGGGGGATGTTTGAATGGGCAGACTGGTTTTGCCTTGGGTATTTGACTAACACAAAAGGACTGGCTGGTAGATTGACATTCCAGGCTAATGGCCTTGGGAGGGGCTAGGATATTTTTTTTCTTGTTTTTTTTCTCTCTCCTGGGAAGGGGGGAAGACAGTTTGTGGCTGCGGAGCGAGGGATAGGTGTGCTTTGTTCTCAGCCTGGCTGGTTTGTTTTTTTTTCCCTCTGGCCCCAGCTTGCAGGCACCCTGTTTCTACCCTTCCCCCCCCTTCCCACCCGGGTGGACCTGCTTGGAAATCATCAGAGAGGAACTATTTTGGAAAGAGAGCTACCTTTGTTTTCCCTCCCCCAGCTCCCGTATTTTTGGCAGCGGTTTTTGTAAACACCAGCGAAGAAAGGGGAAGTCACACGGCCAGCAGCAGACACTGTGAGTCCCCTTTGGGAAGAACCCTTCTTTCTCCTTTTTCCCCTTCCTGGCCAGGAAGAGGGAAGGGCTCCATTTTGGCTCCCCCAGCACACCAAGGGCCCCCACGTGGTGACTGCCAGAGCCCAGCAGCACCTCCTGTCGGCCAATTCTGAGCACTGCAGGCTCTGCACCTCCAGAGATCCAACAGCCCCCCCCTGCTGACTGTGGTTAGAATTGCACCAAAAGCACAAACTGAACTGTTTCGTTTCTCATTGAAAGGGATTTTGGGGTATAGGATTATTGTTCGGTTGGGGTTTTGTTTTGTGTTCTTTTGTTGTTCTGCCAATACACATATATCCTTTAATAAAGGGCTGTTCTTTTTCCTTTCTCCACACTTTCTCAATTGGAGCCTCTTAATTTAGGATTTACAGTTGCTTAGAGGGAGGAGTTTTGGTCTTCCTTATAACTCATCCTCCTTAGCAAAACACTTCTGTCTCATTAAACTGAGACATTGCTTCACTTGAACATGTGACTATTTAACAGTGGCATGCATAATGCTTTCTATGCGTAGGTTTTGCTCATTGCTTTAGAATTTGTCATTTAAAACAATTTGCACCCTTACCTATCAGTGTGTTCAAGCAGAAGGGTCATCTGTTTACAAAAATAAAAGGATTCTTGGCTTTCTGGATCAGATTTTAACTTCACTAGACTAGTACTGTTCTGATTGGGCTGGAACAAAGTGAATACTATGTGCATCAATGTTTTGCTTCAGAAAGACTTTTTACTATCAAATGTCCTAAAACACCTGGTGTGTTTCTTAATGTGTACTTGTGGGTTTTGTAGCAAAGTTGTGTTCAAGATGAGGTTATAGCAATGGTCATTATTAATAAGCATACTGGGAAGAAACTAGGTGGGGTTTGCTATTTTTTTTTTTCTTATACCAAAACAAAGAGTGTTGCTATGTAAATACCACAGCGTGTGTTTGTACCCTCTGTGGCTAGTATCTATTTCAGGCAAACAAGAAGTCTGTGCAAGAGGAGGTGTCTACCACTTAGTGTGTCAATAGGTCTAATAAGACAAGTATTTGCAACACTTAGCAATTTGGGCTGTGAGGTTGGTGCAGAGAGGTAGTCCTGCTTCACTTGAATCATCCTGCTTAGAGCAGAACTCGTGCCAGTGGGACTAAGCAGGACACAGTTGCAGCAGTCACACCGGACTCTGAGCAGTCAATAGATCTGTTTGTCTCTGACCTGGCTATGATTTACCACTCTCAGTGCAAAAGCTGCCACAGTTTCTATTTCTACATAAGCAAATGCTTTGGCATATCCAGGTTCTCAAATTGCCAGTTCAAATACAATTTGGATGCTGTGTTGCAAATAGCGATGTTGGTGACCAGTGAGGTGCCATCTGGATGCTGTGCTGTGCAATGCTTGAATATGTTCTTCTCAGTAAGGATCAGTGGAAATACTATTATATTCTCCCTGGAACACTTTTTCATCCTGATAGTGCAGGTAGGATGTAGGTTATTTGGCTTGATGGTTTCAAAGCTAGAGGAAATACCACTTTTGTCTAACAGGACTCTGGGACCAGCCAGTGTGGTGCATAGTATGAGAGTTCAAGTGATGATAGCACATAACGACAGGACCTGGAGGTCCTGGTTGATAGCAAGTTGAATGTGAGTCATCAGTGCCCTGGCAGCCAAAAGGTCCAACTGTGTCCTGAGGTGCATCAGGCAAAGCATCGCCAGCTAGTCAAAGGAGGGGATTGTCCTGCTCTGCTCTGCACTGGTGCGGCCTCACCTCAAGTCCTGGGGCTGTTTTTGGCTCCACAATATAAGAAAGATATAAAGCTATTAGAGAACATCCAAAGGAGGGCGATGAAGATGGTGAAGGGCCTTGAGGGGAAGCCATGTGAGGAGCAGCTGAGGTTACTTGGTCTGTTCAGCCTGGAAAAGAGGAGACTGAGGGGAGACCTCATTGCAGTTACAACTTCCTCGTGAAGGGAAGCGGAGAGGCAGACACTGATCTCTTCACTGTGGTGACCAGTGACAGGACCCAAGGGAATGGCATGAAGCTGTGTCAGGGGAGGTTTAGGTTGGATGTTAGGAAAAGGTTCTTCACCCAGAGAGTGGTTGGGCACTGGAACAGGCTCCCCAGGGAAGTGGTCACAGCCCCAAGCCTGCCAGAGTNGGGAAGGGCCTGAAGTTGTATCAGGGGAGGTTTAAGCTGGATATTAGAAAAACTTTCTTCACCCAGATGGTGACTGGGCACTGAAACAGGTTCCCCAGGGAAGTGGTCACAGCACCAAGCCTGCCAGAGGTCAAGAAGCATTTGGACAATGTTCTTAGGCACATGGTGTGCCTCTTGGGGATGGTCCTGTGCAGGGTCAGGAGTTGGACTCAATGATCCTTGTGGGTCCCTTCCAACTCAGGATATTCTATGAACTTCAGATTACCAGGATGTTCCTGTTTTTGAAAGCTGCTTATCCTTTTGGAGCCTGTGACTGCCTTGTAGATGAGTCAAGAGTGAAGGAACACAAACAGTACTTAAACTGTCATCTGAGTATGAAAGTGGGTCAGATAAAAATGGCAAGTCACAGCTCACTGAGCAAGAGGTTAGTCACTGAACACCATCTTAATGTTGCCACTCATGTCTCTTTTTGGATCTGCATCACTCAAAGCAAAGTTACAAATGAGTGCTAGAGAAATGCTTCTGATTGTTACACACAGCCGGAAACCTTGCTTGTAATTCCAAAAGCTTAGACCAGTGATCCAAGAAACTGAGTGCGATTTATATTGTGTGTTTTTCTAATACTTCTTCATGGCAGCTCAAGGAAAGCCAACCTATAGTCTGGCTGCTTGGAGGTGGTTGAGCTCTAAGTGATTCTGTCTCATGAGTTTAAAGGATGCCTGAAGAAAGAGTTTCATCCTAAAATACTTTTTAAATACCACATGTGAGTGATAGATATAAAGAACAGATGGAGGACCATGAAATAAGTCTGAGGCTTCTCATTGGAGTGATCACAAATCAGACAGCTGATTGTTAGATTGCCTTGTTTCAAAAATCAGAATTGCTATGCTAAATAGTCTTGAGCTATTTCACTGTTGTGGTTCAAGTGGAGTGTCGATACTTTAGGCCACTTTGCCCTTGTGACCACTTCCATACAAATGTGACTTCCTACTTGTATGCCAAAACTTGGATTTTAGTTTAGCTTAGCTGCTCTAAAGCTGGGGTTTTTAAAGCCTGTTTTGAATATGACAAAAAAGATGTATCTTTTTAGAGACATAACGGAATACAGTGTTCAGGAGAGCTTCAGTTTCTAGTTGTATAGGGATAGTCTTGTCACAAGGGAATCTAAAACGTTGGGTATATTGACTTGGAAATCTGTTCAGTTGTTGGATTGTTGTGTGTTTGGGTTTTCTTTAGTAGTTATGAGCTAGAACATTACAAACAAACCAAAACAAAAACCTACCACCAAAAAGCCAAAACTGAGGCAATGAAGTCCAAACAGATTCAACTTCCTTTATATTGAGTCATCTGGTATAGTTTGGGCAGCAGAGATAAATAGCTCCCAAATACAGAAATGCGAGTCTTAATTGAATGCATTAAACTTGTAAGGTTTTTTATACAATTTCTGCTTTTGATCTTAGGTCCTTTCAGTTATCTTGATGATGTCCCATTTAAGATAGGAGACAAATTCAAAACCCCAGCAGAGGTTGGATTACCCATTGGTTTCAGCCTGCCTGATTCTTCTAAGCTTGTCAGAGAAGCCCAGGTAAGTGATGTGTTTTGCCTTTCTGTTCTCTTCCCCCTGGCCCCCAACATGTGGTGCTATAAACTGCAAGTAGTCACAGTTTGCACACATATTCAGTGTTATTCTTGACAGTCCCATAGTGTCATTTTGTATGCCAGGCAGTAGTTGCAGAAGATCTGTTAGAATGTATAGAAAGATAAAAATATGATAGGCTGTGCAAAAAGCTTCTACTTTTTAAAAAACTTAATAACATTTATTTTAGTGTATCTACTTCAAAATAGCAGAGTGTTTTTGTTGTAGTAGTTATAGGTCTAAATATTACCCTGACTAAATTTGAGTAGCATTTTTAAGAGGAAAAATGCTAAGAACTGATATACCCATGCTATGGCATGCTTGCAGAATCTTGTTTGAGGGTAACAAGTGTTTCTATGACCATATTTTATGTGTTCTCACAATAGTGGGAGGAAGAAATAAATTTTCAGTTCTTGTTTTCTGTGCAGTTCTGAATGGGAATTCTTTTCCAGCTGTAGGGCAAACAGGTTACAGCTTGGTACATGGATGGCTTTCAGGTCTTTGAGGAACATGTCTCCATTATAATAAACTCATAGTAGTATAAAATCAATTGCTTTAGTGTATATGTTGAAAATCTAATCTCCAAATGCAGGTTATGATACAAGAAGCTTAATTGAACTATGTTTTCTTGTTTGGATCCATGATTTTCCTTGGTCAGTCTAAAGTGATGATTGTTTTAATTTCAGTTGTGACAGATGGTTCTTTTTTTATCTTTTTTTTTTTTTTTGATGCCCTGCAATTCATCCACTGGAGAGTTGACTATCTCAATTACCCTACATCATGGCTTTTTCATTATAACCATTAAATGATTACCTGATTGTCCTAATACACATATTTCCACACAGTTAAGGTGATGTGGGAGAACTAAAGGAGACTAATGTCCTATTGCTGGCTTCATTGTGCTATGTCTGTTTTCCTGCCAAGCTGAGGCTCAAGTATAGTATGCCCAATTGGACTGCAGCACCCTGCATAATAGGATGTGACTACGTAGAGTATGCATCTTGCAGTGAAATTTGACTTTTTTTACAGCTGTAGTGAGAGCCATAAAAAAAATAAAAGTGCAGGGAAGCAAAATTTCCCAAAGCCATATATTTTTCTATAAATACCCCCCTTTTTTAATATAAAAAAAGTATTTGGTCAGTTTTGGTCTATGTATATAACCATATATACGCACACACAAAACCCCTGATAGCTCTGCTAAGACAGCAAAGAATGTGTAATGAGTAGTGCTCAGCACTTCTGCCAGTGATTTGTTCTTCAAAATTGCCTTGCTGATAAATTGAGTATCACACCTCTTGGAGTCTTAGAGCTAAGGGAATGGAAAACTTTTATGCAGTTGAGACAACAGGTCTCCAGGATCCCACTGGAGCCTGCTATAAGATAGGATGTGGTGCAACACAGTGAGTCCCAGAAAAGCTTAGTAGAGGCCTAGCAAACCTTGCTGGTTTTTGCTCTTTAGAGATAGGAATTTGTATGACCTAGCAGTCCCATGGTAAGAGCACTCCTGTTTGATTATGTGCCATTATCCTGGCAAGGATATTTTATGACTTCTTGTGAATCACAGGTAGGTTATGCCCTGGACTTAGCTTGTAGCCTGTGTTCTCTGAACATTTTGTGGTTATTTAAAGAGCATTTGAGGCTGTTCACTCTTAAGATATTAAAGCTTTAAGTAGATTTTGTCTGTTCAGAATTTTGTCTTCTCAACCAGGCCACTACTGTGACCAGTAAACTGGTAGTGAGTAGCTTACAAATGGCTTCCTGTGCTAACCTATCCCTGAAGGAGCTGATGTTAAATGAGAAAAGCTTGTGAGATCCTGTCATGCCAGTAACTGCAGCAAATCTTGCTATTGCAGGTAGTTGTCATCATGACTGTAGCCAGTATATCCCCTCTGGCTGGTGAGCCACTGGCACGGGAGTAAGAATACCAATACCTCTTAAACTAGTGGGTATAAAACTATAATATCAAGTCCGTTAGAAATATTTTAGGGGGAACTGAGTAATATTGTATTGTTCTTTGGATGCAAAAATACTCTGCTGTAGTCTTGAATGACTTGTGGAACTTGTGGACAGGAGGTAGTTCAGTGGTGCTAAATCTGGGTATGATTATCTAGTAGACTTACCCTTGCTATATCTGTTGCCTTGGGGGGAGAAGGTGGGAGGGCTGTGAAACTGATCTTGGGATGATCAGTAGCTCTATAGCAAAACTAAATGTAGGAAGGAGGCAAAATATGGTATTCTAATCCAGACTATAGACAGGGTTTGGTGCTAGAGACTAAAGCAACTACTTCTGAGGTCTTTTAGTTTTGCCAGTCTGTAAACCTACAGACAAGATATCCTGGGAAAAATTGATGCCTGTCGATGGTGTAGTGGGTTGAGCCTGGCCATATGCCAGGTACCCACTAAAGCCACTCTCTCACTCTCCCTCTGCAACAGGACAGAAGAGAGAGGAAAAACCAGCTAAGGATTCATGAGTAGAGATAAGAGCTGGGAGAGGTCAGTGACTGATCACCCTCACAGGCAAAACAGACTCAAAGTGGGGATAGTACTTATATTTATTACTAACAGGATCAGAGCCAGTGAGAAATAAAACAGTCTTAAAAACACCTTCCCCCCACCCCTCTTTCCTTCCATGTTCTCCCTCCTCCCCCCAGCAGTGCAGGGAGACAGGGAATGGGGGTTGCAGTCAGTTGTTTCTGCCGCTGCTCAGAGAGAGGAGTCATTCCCCTGTTCCTGTGGGGTCCCTGCTACGGGAGACAGTCCTTGATGGACCTCTCCAACGTGAGTCCACCCTTCAGGCAGTAGTTCTTCCCAAACTGCTGTCCCGTGGGTCACTCCTCCATGGGGTGCAGTCCTTCACAAATGAGCTGTACCGATGTGGGTCCCCCACAGGG
>VXAY01003133.1:2661-17740 GCA_013399855.1 Oxyruncus cristatus | reverse complement strand
GCTCGGCCTTGGCCAGTGGCAGGAAGTCCATCCTGGAGCCAGCTGGCATTGGCTCCACAGGACAGGGGGCGCTTCTGGTAGCTTCTAACAGAAGCCACCCCTGTAGCCCCCCCCACTACCAAGACCCAGCCACAGAAACCCACTACACATGGTAATTCATGTAGCTCTTATTCTATGTTACTTATGTTGCTGTTAGAAGTAGTGGCTATGATCCTTATAATTTATCTTTTTTCTCTTTTCCTTTCCCCTTCACCCCTGGCCAGTATGACTTCTCACTGGAAAAGAAAACAATCAAGTGGGCTGAAGATATCAAAAAAATTGAAGCTGCCCAGAAAGAAGCTGAACACAAGGCAGAAGTGCTAGCAAACTCAAAAGTGGCTCCAGAGGGCACCACCAAATTGGGGTTCTCAGAGGGACCTTTCTCTAAAGTCATGCCTCCTCCTATTAACCCCATCCTTGCTAGCCTGCAGCACAATAATATTCTTACTCCCATGCCAGCCAACAGCAGTGCTGTGAAGCAAAAGGTTCTCAGTCCACCTCATCCAAAAGCAGACTTCAACCCAGCTGATTTTGAATGTGAAGAAGACCCTTTTGACAAACTGGAATTAAAAACTATCAATGATAAGGAGGAATTAAAAAATATTCTTGAAATTCACGTTGGTACTACTGGGCCAATTGTTGCCCAGCTATTAGATAATACTTTGCCCAAAGGAGAGTCTGTGTTGCAAGATGAGAAAGTTCTGACATCCATAGAAAGGGCTACGCTGGACTTCAAACCCCTTCACAAACCCAATGGCTTTATCACTTTACCACAGTTGGGAAACTGTGAAAAGATGTCCTTGTCTACCAAAGTGTCCCTGTCCCCTATCACTTCAGTGAGCAACATCAAATCCCTGTCCTTTCCTAAACTTGACTCTAATGACAGTGATCAAAAATCATCAAAGCTCATGAGCACTTTCCACAACACTACCTGTCTCTGCAATAGTGCTTTGCTCAGTTCTTTGCAGACCTGCACTGAGAGTAAAGCCAATGAACTGAATGGACACCATCTGGTTGGTCTTTCTGCTCTAAATGAGGACAGTGGCATGGAGACATCAACATTATCGTCTTCATCTGGGCTGCCTTCCCTGGCTGCAACAACAGTTTGTACAGAAGAAGGATCATCTCAAAGCACAGCAACTATGGTAAACATGCAGTGGATTAGAATTGGGGTTGCTGGGGAGATGTGGAGGTGCAGAGGCAGATGTTGTTTCTAAAATGTCCTGTGGTTTTAGGTTCATTTAATGGGAGAGATGTGTAGATCATGTGTGGTAGTTCCTCTTCATTTATGTTGCAAATTGATCAATTAAACAGGTCTTCATGTTGGCAGTTCTGAACCTCAGATTATTACTCTGCAAGTTCCCCCATATTTGATATTTTTAGACCAATTCTGGTGACTTTCAGCTTTTTGGTACTTGTTCATAGTTGCACACTATTGAGCTAAGCATATGAGATCTTTGTACAGTCCTGTGTTTTGTCTTATCCAACTGAGATATGTAAGATTCTGAACTGGCCTTAGGTTTTGAATTAAATATCTACTAGATTTGTTCCTTGGCTTGTTTATATGTTTGCTGGAAATAGTGGGAAATACAGGCTTTTCAAGGAATAGAAGCAATCGCAGATTAAAGAAACACACGTGCTGTGTCATTCAGGGGAGAAAAAGTGCTTACAGTTGACCTGGAGTGAAAGAATTGTCTCTTCGTTTTTTTGTGTGTAGGGTTTTTTGTTGTTGTTGGGTTTTTTAACATTTAATTAATTTATTTTCTTCCTGAGATACTTTTAAAATAGAACCTTTTAAAAGGATGAAAATGATGGTCTGAAACCTGGTATTTATCCTCTTCCTTGTAAAGGAGGGGGGAAGGATTGCTTTATGGATACCAAAAGCAGTCTTGAGGATCATCTTGGGTCACTAATGTTACAGTTGGTTGCTGTACAGCTCTGAGACAGGAGTTTGATGTTTCATTTTCTCAGACTTGTAGTGAGGTCCAAAATTACTTTGGGGACACTTAACTTCATGCCATTTATTGTCTTTGTGAATAAGAGCAGAAATTTGAGTAAGTGTTGTGGTTTAACCCTAGCCAGTAGCCAAGCCCCACACAGCTGCTCGCTCACTCCCCTATCAGCAGGATCAGGGAAAGAATCAGAAGGGTACAAGTTAGAAAACTCATGGGTTGAGATAAAGACGGTTTAATAGGGAAAGCAAAAACTGTGCACACAAGCAAAGCAAAACAAGGACTTAATTTGCTACTTCCCAGGGGCAGGCAGGTGTTCAGTCATTTCCAGGAAAGCAGGGCTCCATCATGCATAACAATTATTTGGGAATACAAATGCCATAACTCCACGTCCCCCCTCCTTTCCTCCTTCTTCCCCTGTCTTTATATACTGAGCATGATGCCATATGGTATAGAATATCCCTTTGGTCAGCTGGGGTCAGACGTCAGAGTTGTGTCTCCTCCCAACTTCTTGTGCACCCCCAGCCTAATCACTGGCAGAGCAGTATAAGAAGCAGAAAAGACCTTGATGCTGCGCAAGCGCTGCTTAGCAATAAAAAAAAAAAAATCTGTTATCAACACTGTTTCCAGTATACAGCCCCATACTAGGTACTGTGAAGAAAGCTAACTGTACCCCAGCCAAAACCAGCACATCAGTAAGCTTGTGGATATTTTTTTCCCCAAAGAACCTAAGATCTGGATACCAATACTCATGAAGCCTAGTAAAAGCTGTATAGTCAAATCCTCTAGCTGGCTCTAAATTAATCTGGTTGCTTCTGTATGGCAGAATGATTTACGGACTCCTGGCTTGATGAACAGAAATAGNAAAAAAAAAATCTGTTATCAACACTGTTTCCAGTATACAGCCCCATACTAGGTACTGTGAAGAAAGCTAACTGTACCCCAGCCAAAACCAGCACATCAGTAAGCTTGTGGATATTTTTTTCCCCAAAGAACCTAAGATCTGGATACCAATACTCATGAAGCCTAGTAAAAGCTGTATAGTCAAATCCTCTAGCTGGCTCTAAATTAATCTGGTTGCTTCTGTATGGCAGAATGATTTACGGACTCCTGGCTTGATGAACAGAAATAGCTTTATTGCTAATGATCCAGGGTTTTATATAATTCACTTTCAACTGGGAGTGGTTAAGCAAATCAAGGCAGAACACAGCTGCAAGTCACACATCAATCATATATAGGCTGGCACACACACAGACCTTGGAGTTTCAAGTTACCCTGAGAGCTCAGCTCCATTCCCTGGACCTTAAATCAAGGCTTTAGATAAAAAATACAAGGTCATTTAGATACTTCCCAGGCCTTCCTTTTCTTGTTCTCACGCTTGACTTGTTACACTTCTGTCCAACATAAGTGCTGCTTCAGTGATTCTGTGGCCTTAGTGACATACTGTAGGTATGTGCTCTGAAACAAGTGACACAGCTGCTCTCCTGTTGTTCTCTCGCCTCTTTTTAGACTTAGGTAAATGCATTATTAATTGCAAATTACAGTATTCTGACAACGCATGTGTTTGTCAGAGCACAGCAGAACAGTTGTTTATTCATGACTAGAACAAATTTAATACAGTAAACTTGACAGAAGCAGCAGTGTGCTGAGCAACTGCTCACTGCTACTGCAGATCACAAGTTTGAGAGGTGATTGTATGTAGCTCAGAGGTGAAATCTTGAAGTATGACACATCTCTGGGGACTAACATGGAAGATCACTCATAACTAGATAGATGGGCATTCAGATGATCACATTTTCACTCTAACTATTCAAATCTCTATGCTGCATTAAAACTTATTAAAGACCAAGAGGGAAGGTATATTCTCAAGAATACTGTAAGGAAAGATACAAACCAATAAACAAATGAAAAATTGTCTTATTAGGAGAAATAATAAAGATCTTCATTTGAAACTGTTTCTACTTTGAAAGTAGCAAACCAAGAAATAGGTATGCCAACAGAACTAGTTCTTTCTGTTTAAATTCCAAGACTTCAGAATGTACTTGTTTCATATTTCCACAATATGGTCCCAATGGCTGTAAAAGGACAGCTGAGTTGCAAGAAATTGAATCACAGAATCGTTTAGGTTAGAAAAGACCTCTCAGCTCGAGTCCAACCTTTGGCTGGTCACCACCTTGTCAACCAGACCAGAGCACTGAGTGCCACGTCCAGTCGTTTCTTGAACGTGATTTGAATAGAAGTAAATGTAACAAAAGTTTGAAATTAAAATTGTTTGAATTTGAAGTAAATGTAACAAAACTCCTCAGAATGTGAAAATGATAGAAGAAAGTCACAGTCATCTCTGTGACTGGGAGCAGAAGGGTCATGCATCCCTTCAAGGTTACACAACAATAAGCCTGTCCTTTTTAGAAAGCCTTGGGACAATTATATATCCCAGTGTATTCCACAGTGATTTTTATATAGACATTTTTTTCTCACAAGACTAGAAATTGTAACTTTGGATTTGGAGTTACCACTGGAGTTTAAGCTTGACCAGTGAATTGGATCTAGGGTTCTTTGGATGGAAACAAACTTGTGATTTCTCTGAGAATGCACTGATTCTGTTCTGGGTGGTCCCCTCTCCTCAGAGTGTTTTTGGTAGGGTTTTTTCTGTGTGTTTGGTTTTTTTTTTGTTTTTGGTTAGTTGATTTTGTTTGGGTTTTTTGTTTTTTTTTGAAGCTCACTAGTTTGCTTTTTGCAGCTTTGGCAGAGTAGAGAAATGACTAGTGAAGTCAATAGATTGGAATTAAACAAAGCTGATCAGATACCTGATTAGTATGATGCATTTAAAGAAATCTAGTTGCAGGAGAATGGGGTACAAAATATATATCGCTGCAGTAGCATGATGCATGCAGGCACACCAGCTGCAGACAGGGCTCTTGGCCTCTGTATGAAGTCCCTAAAAGTAAGCACAGTGTGCAAGCACATACTGAAAGCAATGCACATTTGCTTCTTGAAGGGCACTGAAAAGTTTGAGATGTAAGGGGGCATGGCTGCTGAATGATCAGTCCTGACTTTGTCCCCTGCAATTCCCTTATGTGTTTCCCTCCTCTGCTGGAAGTCACTGACCACAAGCACAGGTTGTGTCAAGCTCAAATACGTTGAGGAAGAGGAGCTGGTCCTGGACTCTTGAATCTCTGGTGTCAGAAGCAGTTTTGGTCTTCCTGGCTGCAGCATCGATAACAAAGCATCATCCTTCAGTTTGATAACCAGCTGATTTCAGGGCTACTCCAGAACCCCATTTCACTGTATCCTATTCCATCCTATATATTTTCTATCCATCCTATATATTTTCTATCCATCCTATATATTTTCTATCCATCCTATATATTTTCTATCCATCCTATATATTTTCTATTCTATTCTAAAGCTTTTTGTTTTGGCAAAAGTGCCTGGAGGAAAGGAGGTGTGTAAAGAGCTTTAAACCCCTCTACCACCATGAAGAGAGGTTCTTGCATAAATCAGTCCATCAGACCAAACATAATTTCTTAAGCTTTGTGTCCTAGAAGATAAATTCTTACCCTGTAGATGAAAATGGGCAGAAATACAGAACAAGGCCACCTTCTTTTATTTCCCCCCCTTTTCCTCCCTCCCCCAATAGATGGAATTTGCCAAAATCCTAACATATATTCTCAAAATTGTTTTTCTATAAATAGTTTTTTGTTGTTGTGGGTTTTTTTTTTCTGTTTGCTTCTTTCAGTTTGGGCCCAAAGAAGGCTTTTCTGAAAGAAGTGGACAAGCTTTCAAAAGGCAATAAACAGAAGCTCTTGGTCCAAAGTAATTTCTTGCAGTCTAATTTGATTTAAAATGCAGGAAGACTTTTAAATGGATGAATTGAAAAGGGCAAAGTTCTGACTTTACACTGCTGTTATCTTGGGCAAAGTAGTATAAAATGATGGGTTGGTTCTGCCCTCTGGCAGCCTGGTTCTGCAGAAGTGGAGCAGGTGTACAGCAAAGAATATTACCCAGCCTTGTTGGTATACTGAGAATGGGACCAAGTGTTGGGCATTGGTAGAAAAATCACATGCTCTTTTTAGCCAGTGTGCCATGTTGCTCGTATATGGTGGTGTTGTGGATAAGTGATTTAGGTCACTTAAAGAATCACGATCTAAAGTATTAGCAAAAGTGGTTTTAATATGAATTTTCTAAAAGTGCAACCTAAAGTTTGATGGCAAGGTTCACTCTTTTACTTATTACATGGATGAAACATATGAAGAAAAATTGAGTTAGAATTGAGCTAGAATGACTTACACAGAGACCAAAGATGCAAAAGGGTAAGGGAAACCCTTCCATTGAGTCATGAAGTTCAGAGTGGACCTCCTTGCTTTCTAAACTCCTGACAGAGCTTAGGTGCAGCTAGGTCCAATTTTAGTATCAGACTTGGATGACAGTTTATGTCTAATGGAATTAGCTACATGGATTTCATTGGTATTAATTCAGCATGCTATCAGCCACTTAACAAGGATCTGTTCTGAATTAAAGGGTCTCTCCACCTCAGTTAAGGAATCTCAAAAATTGAGAGGCATCCCAGCTCAAGGGGAGAGTCACTGGTGTGCAGTCCAGTTGCAACTTAAAGAGAACTCAAATTGGACTCATCTGAAGATCTGTCATTAGTAGAAGGTCTCTTTGCCTCAAGGAGTAACCTTGAGAAGCATCCTAGCTCAAGGGGAGATGACCACCCTGCAGCCACACTGCCTAGCAGGGATAAAGTGGTTGGCTCATAGTCAAATTGAATATGATGGGAAAAGTATGCATGAGAGTCCTTGTCCCCATAACTTTCTTTGTCCCTTGTTTAATAAGTCTTGGAAAAGTCACACACTATTCATGTGTTGATTGCACAATCATGTTCCAAGCTCATATGCATCTATGTTCTCTGCTCCTTTGTGTGTTTCATAGAGCTGCAGCTCAGACCTTTATGTACTTTGGAACCTGTACCAAACTACTGCAGGTTTAGTTAAGGGGGTCAAGTGCATCCATCACAGGTGTATCAAATGCAGTGCTTTGAGAGTAGAAAAGAGGTATATGTTTCTCTTGCTCCTTCTCATGGTCAAAAAAAATTAAGGAAATTCTCTAGGCAATGATTTTAAAATTATTACTATCATTCAGGCAGTGTAGCACTGGGTCAAGCTGAACAGGAGCCAGCATGTTACACTGAGCTTTGTGAACATGTAGAAGTTACAGTGACAGAATAAACAAGCTTATAATTATTATGAGGGGACACATCCTTCTTGAAGTATAATCTGTTTTTGTAGAGTGCTGAAAGAAGAAATTATCTTTATGATGTCTATTCAATAACTACACACAACTGTGTAATGTCTGCATCTCACATGTGGAAGGATGATCAGACCACAAGTCTCCCTAGTATAATAAACTTATTCCCAGATCTCTCCCATAAAACCCTTCTTCCCCAACTGTAGCAAATTCTGTTCACTAATGCATAATATTTATAGTCATCTTATTTGTGTGTTGTCCAACAGGTACACCCAGACTACAAGGAAACAGAAATCCCTATGGTAAGTTCCCAAATACCTGAGTGCTTGCGCTGGATCATATTTCTGAAAATCTCCAGAAATAGTGTTCCTATGAGTACAGAAAATCATAGGTGATGAGTAAACTTGGGGTAAAGGAAGCAATCTGCATGCTTCCACTGAGGTACAGGGTTTGACTATATCATAAGGTTGGGTATCTAAAGGTTTTCATCCACTGGTAGGAGAGGGTATATTGGAAAGAATCTGGGTTGTTGGTTGTTTTGAGGGTTAAAAAAGTATGGTGGGAATCAGGCTATGCGCACTGCTTGGTTTCATCCTAACAGTGAGTAACTTCCCAATGGCAGTCTAGAAAGCCTCTTGGATTAATTACATGGGGTATCCTGCTTCTGCACTATCACCTCAGCCTCTGGATTTTCCCCTTTAGGTAATGCATCAAAATTTCCCTGTGTCTAAAGTGCCCAATAACACCAGCTGCACAAAGCGGTCAGGTGGCCCTGCTCCTGAACTACAGCAGGCCCTCTCTGCTAGCGAGAGGCAGTGCGTAGAGATGGTTGTCAACATGGGGTATGCACCTGAGGACGTCCTGAAAGCCATGAAGAAGAAGGGGCAGAACATAGACCAAGTAAGAGCTTGTGCAACGGGGAAGAAACCCTTGATTGGATGCTGATTCTGCTGAGAAACAAACTTGGTTTTGCAAAATGGATGGGGGGAATATATTTATTCTAACAAGGGGTTGCAGCCTGTATCTGCTGGGATATTAACCATTAGAGAAGTTGTCACCTGGCAGTAAAGGCTCCCAAAACAAGAGTGTCTGCACTTGTTTCTGATGAGAGACTGAGTTGCCCACACCTGTGGGTGCTGGATCAGAGCTGCACTGAGCTTGGGATGGGCCCTTAGCTCCACGTGAAGCTGGGAGAGGTACTGGGCCTTCCCAGGAGCCACAAAACCATCTGAAGGAAGCTTAGCATGCCTCTATGCCATGCGACAAAAACACAGCCAACTTCCCTTGTTCTGAGAATGGGTTGCAATGCTGATGTCTCTCCTTGTAGAGAGGAATTTGCCCTTGCAGGCTTACAACACCCCTGAAAGGCTCTTGCAAAGCACTGCTGACCGACTTTCCTTTGTGTGCTGTGTTGCTTCCTGCCTTGTGCGTTGCCTCAAATGCTTGCTAAAACCAGGTCACTGAGCATAAAGTGCTGCAGGGTCAAGCGTGGCTCTGGGTCTTGAATCCGCTTCAAACAAACATTTTAAAGCAGGGAGAATGTGGCCAACTTTCTGTGTGGGAAACCCTAGGTGGGCTGTGTGCAGAGCATTGCCTGGCAGGACTAGGACTGTGCCTGTTGCCTGGGGAGGAGGAGCATCCCAGTGACTCCTTGTGGAGCTGATCTGCTGGCTACCTACACATCGAGAATGATTTAAGCTCTGTGTGCTGGAGTGAACTGCAGTATCAAATGGAAAAAATGTCCCTTAGGATGGCAGTTTTAAATCCTGCTGTATTTGGAAGCTACATTCTTTTGTGTACCTAGCATTACCTATCTCTGACCTTTCCCCCTAAGTCTCAAAACTGAGGACAGATAAGAAATTTGGCAGTGGCTTCTGTGTGTGAGAGCTGGGATTTGCAGCTCACTCACCAGTATGCTGAGTTGATCTTAAAAGGCTGACTGCTTTTGGATTGCATCAGCTCTTGTGCTTGTGGATGTCTGAGAGGAAGCTAAAAGCTGACACATATTGACTGCTGAACCTACAGTTTCATCTTAAAAACTTGTAGTATAAAAAGCACAGTTAAACTTCTAAAGATTGGCTTGTGAGACTGTTTTGACTAGAGCAGAAGATGATGTTCAGAGCTGGTGGGAGAACACAGGAGGACAGAAGGGCTCATCTGCTTTCTCTCAACAAGTTCATGCATAAAGACTGTCTCAGATCTACTAGGAAGGACTTTATCTGAGTCCCTGGTGAACCCCAGGGTAAAGTTGTGCTGAGCCTCTCTGCATGTATAAAGATGGTATTCAGCCATGTGCTGCAAATGCAAGCTTAGTTTCTTTTCTTCATTCCCCACAGGTTTTGGATTACCTGTTTGTACATGGACAGCTTTGTGAGAAGGGCTTTGATCCACTTCTTGTTGAAGCAGCTTTGGAAATGCACCAGCGTTCAGAAGAGAAGGTGAGGGTGCAATGTGTGATAGAATAGAGAGAGTGTGCAGTTCCTCTGGCTTTTGTGTAATGCTGCCTTATTTCCAAAATTGACTGCTGAAGGACATCACTGTGGTGATAAAGTGAATATGTGTTAAAGCATTAGAATTATTCCGTGTTGCTTTATCATTCTCACTTGAATGCATTTTTATGGGGACAGGATTTTTTCAAGACCCTGATTATTCTGGTTGTAATGTTTTGAACCCAGAGTTCTCTTGTGGGCGGGATGCTCGGTATAGAGACAGTTAATTTCAGAACCAGCAAATTATCTTTCAAAACGTGCCAACCTGCCCTGGCCTTGAATTTTCTCCCTTGTACAAATACTTCTGCCTGGCTGCTCAGCAAATTGGGTTAGTGCTCTCTCTTGAAGAAGATGGAAAATGTTTTTTGAGGTCTGGTTCATTGTCTGGCTGTTTTACAAACACCAAAAATACAGAGGCAGGAACAGGTAGCCAGCTCTGAAGACAGCAGGATCTTTTAAAGTTTGACTGTCTGTTGTGTGCCAAGTTATTATATCAAAGTTTTAGAGGTACAACTCAATCCCCCCAGACATAGAATCATAGAATGGTTTGGGTTGGAAGGGACCATAAAGATCATCTAGTTCCAACCCCCCCCCCCTCCATGGGCAGGGACACCTGGAAGCTGGCCTTGAACACTTCCAGGGATGGGGCAACCACAACTTCTCTGGGCAACCTGTTCCAGTACCTCACCACTGTCACAGTGAAGAATTTTTTCCCAATATCTAACCTAAACCTACTCTCTTTTGGTTTAAAGCCATTCCCCCTTGTCCTGTCACTACATGCTCTTGTAAAAAGACCTTCTTCAGCTCTCTTGTAGTCCCTTTAGGTACTGGAAGGCTGCTACAAGGTCTCCCCAGAGCCTTCTCTTCTCCAGGCTGAACAATCCCATCTTTCTCAGCCTGTCTTCATAGGAGAGGGGCTCCAGCCCTCTGATCATCTTCATGGCCCTCCTCTGGACTTGCTCCAGTGAGTCCATGTCCTTCCTGTGCTGAGGACCCCAGAGCTGGATGCAGTACTCCAGGTAGGGTCTCACAAGAGCAGAGTAGAGGGGCAGAATCACCTCCCCTGACCTGTTGGCCACACTGCTTTTGATGCAGCCCAGGATATAATTGGCTTTCTGGGCTGAAAGCGCACATTGCTGGGTCATGTCTACCCTCTCATCCACCAGCACCCCCAAGTCCTTCTTGGCAGGGCTGCTCTCGATAGGTTCATCCCCCAGCCTGTATCAGTACCATCATTTGCCCTAACCCAGGTGCAGGACTTTGCACTTGGCCTTGTTGAACTTCATGAGGTTTGCACAGGCCCACCTGTCAAGGTCCCTCTGGATGGCATACCTTCCCCCCAGTGTGTCAGCTGCACCACATAGCTTGGTCTCATCAGGAAACCTGCTGAGGGTGCACTCAATCCCACTGTCCATGTCACCGACAAAGACGTTAAACAGCACCAGTCCCAATACTGACCCTTGAGGAACACCACCTGTCACTGGTCTCCACTTGGACATTGAGCCCTTGACTGCAACTCCTTGAGTGCGACCATCCAGCCAATTCCTTATCCACCAAGTGGTGCACCCATCAAATCCTTGTCTCTCCAGTTTAGAGACAAGGATGTTATGCAGGACCGTGTCAAATGCTTTGCACAAGTCCAGGTAGATAACGTTAGTCATTACTAATGTCATATATATGCCTTCCTGCCTTTCTTGGACTTGGTGATGAGCTTGCAAAGAGAAACAACAGTGTGAAGATGGGAGAAGTGACCTAGTTCAGTAAATGAATTTGCTACTGGCTTAACCCCAAAACTGGAAATGGCTAGTCTCCTGATCATCCATTTCAACCTGTTTTGGTTTGGTTTGATTTTGTCATCATTCCCCCAAAGTGGAGTGGAGGTCCTGTAAATGGCAGAGGGTCCATAAAAGTCTGATCAGTCATTCAGTTCTTGTTACTTTATTTTTTACAAAATTCAGGGAGGATTTGTGATTTATGTTGGTAGTCTTTTACACAGTGTGTCCAATAGGATTTGTGCTAATCCCACAAGTTTGCCCTAGATATGAAGAGCCATTTGATACCAGGGGCTACTGTGCTGTTCCCAAAGTCAAAGTAACTAAAGAAATTCAGATGCAACAGTAGTTGCTAGATGTAGGGGAGCAGGGTGATATTAATCAGGGTCTGTTAGGGCAGGCTGATAAATTTCCTATTGGGAGAGACACTCCCACAGACAGAGCTTTGGTGCCCTTGCTGAAGAGGATTTTGGAAATGCAGGACTGTAAACACAGGACTGAAGGTGAGGCTCCGTGGGCTACTGCACCCAGAGCTCTGCTGACTCTGGTATGAGCAGACTTTCTCCAACCAGAGTTGAAACAGGCTGTACTTGGGGTGTAGAAATCCACCCTATGGGGTGCCCAGTCACTGAAGACAGGCTCTGTGCTAAACCTCCACTGAGCACTGATCCTCTTTTCTCTTGCAAATAATGGACTGTCTGTGTCTTTCAGATCACAGAGCTTCTCCAACTAATGAGTCAATTTAAAGAAATGGGCTTTGAACTAAAAGACATTAAGGAGGTCTTATTATTACATAACAATGACCAACAGAACGCTTTGGAAGATCTAATGGCCCGTGCAGGAGCCAGCTGAAAACACATTCCTGGATTCTCATCATACAGCGGAGCAGGACCAGCCCTGCCACCTTCACATCCAGGGTGACTTAATCTCAGCAGGAAGGAGTCTGGCTTTTTGCATATAAGGGAGAGTGTCTGCATGAGTCTGCCCATGTGCACCTCTCTAGGATTTCTTTTTCCCCTGAGAGGCAACTTTCTTTCTGAAATTAAATTTTTAAAGTGTCCTTTTAAAGTTTCCTTTTTCCAGCTTGGCCACAGAGAGTTTAGACTGCCCAGCCTCTACTGGAATTGTACATAGGTAGAGATGGGGTGGTTTCTCCCACTCGTTGCTCTGGAGTTGAACAGAAGAACATTAAGTTGGTTCTGAAACTAGGATGCTTTGGTTCTTTGAAGCTGCTTTCATGGTATCTGCTTTTACTGAATTACTTGACTGTCATAGTCCAGATTAACTGGTTAAATTTGACCTTTAGTGCAATGAAGTTTTATTTTTTTGGGGGAAAGTTAGTCTGCAACTTAGTAAAACACTGGTTCATAAACTGTCACTATGCATAGAGAATCTGTTCCTCTTGGGGGTTTTTTTACCCATGCATCCAACACTTCTTCCAGACGTGAGTGTTCAATGTTGAGCGGTGTTTAAGTTCCCTTGAAACAGGTAAGCTGTGAACTCTATCTGGACCTGCAACTTATGTTGGTTCTTGAACCTGAAGGCAGAGAGCTGGAGCTCAGTGTTCTTAACCCCCCAGGTTTGTAGGATATTTAAGGCAATGCTCTGCTAGGAAATCAGTTATCTTTTTGTTTTAAATAATACTTGGTGTGATGCAGGTTTCTTTCAAGCACTTTCTTTAAAAGAGATATACTCACTACATTAGTTCCATTTCTTACACTGCCTTAGAATTACATAATAGCATCTAGTACTAGAAATCAGGTTTTGGGTTGGTTTTGATAGTTTAAGTTCTAAATACTTAAAATATCAACAGTCTTGAGGAACCTTTAAAGTAATTTGCTAAATATTTTGATTCTGCAGAACAACTAATAAAACCCTCAATATAAGTCCCAGTGTCATGGTTCCCATCTCTCATGCTCTTTGGCTTCAGCAAATTAACAACTTGCTGGATCCTGCCTGCCCAAGCGCTGCCTCCTCCTGTAGGCACATGTGAACACTGTGTGTTGGGCAGAACAACCAGAGGTCTCCAGGCAGATGGCTGCAGTGGTGCAAAACCCAAGCCTAGGGAATTTGCGTTACAGTATGGAGCTGGGAGCATTGAGAACTTAGGGAGGGGAAAGTTACTTCGCTCATTGCCTCAGTTTAGGTTTTCCAGTAGGAGGTTTTAGCTCATCAGGACCCCAAAGGAGATGACATTTGTCTCTATTATGTAGTTAACCTTATATGACAAAAACATGTAATTTGGGTCCAGTGTTAACTCCTGGAATTGTCTGTGAGGTTCTCAACTACATTAATTACCTTTACTTAAAATAATGCTGAGAAAATATGTACCTGGTAAGTATTTAGGAGATGTGGATATGAATGATGAGTAGGACCAGGACATTGCCTTGCACGTATCCCATAGTATTGAGCTTAACCAGCTTCTATTAGTGGGGCTGAAATTAAAACTTGTCTAAGAAGGACATTCAGCACACAAAGGCCTGTAGGTGTAGGTAAAGCAGTTGCCCAACTTTCCTTCCTAGGTGAGAAATGTGACAGTTTGAAATGAGGAAATGGGGTTCCTGATTAATCAGAAAAGCTGGAAAACAAAACTCAAACTGCTTTACTGTCACTGCTGAGAGCATTCAGTTGTGTTGCTTGTTTCACTTTTCTCAATTATTATCCAAACAAATCTGTCTGGTACTAGACAATCCTGAAGGGGTAAGAAGTCTTGCCAGGGAAGAAACAACTATTTAGTCCAAACTTCTGAATAAAATCATCTCTTCAGTTGTGTTAATGTGTTTTAAGTTTTTTCAGTCTCTCCACTACAGTAACCACTCTGCTTATGGAGACTGTTGTAGAAGTGAGAGCAGAGAGGTGAAGATGGAAAGTGATACCTGTAAAAGCTGGTGATCTCCTTCCAAAGAGATGTACCTCTCTGTGTCTTCCCTGGTGAAGCTGCTCTTGCTTTGTCGGTGAGGTTTCTGGATTAACATCTGTATTGGGTTTGCATGGCCAGGTTTTGGTAGAAGAGGGGCTGTGGGTGTGGCTTCTGTGAGAAGATGCCAGAAGCTTCCCCCATATTCCATAGAGCCAATGCCAGCTGGCTCCATTGCTGGCCAAAGCTGAGTCCATTGGGAATGGTGGTAGCACTTCTGTGATAACATATTTAGAAAGGGGAAAAAACTGCTGTAGAACAGCAGTGTTATGGTTTAGCTAAATTTCTCCATACCATCATGTGGTTTTTGGAGAAGCATGGAGGGACACACTCTGACTCCCCCCCTTCCCCCCCCCGGGGGGGACAGGGAGGGAGGAGGGCTCCCACTGGGACAAATCCCACTAGAACTTAAGAGAAAAAGACTGTTGCCACAAGGGGAGCCTGGTCTCTTTGTCCTGGGCTGTTGCTTGGAGGAGTTTGCTGCCTGCCCACTGTAGCCGCCACGGGGGGGGGGACGGGGGACGGGGACGGACACGACACACACAACACGACCTGCTTGGCTACTGCTGCCCGCCCACTGTAGCCATTGCAGGGGACCTGCTTCGCTGCCAGCTGCTGTGGGGGGACCTGTTTCGCTGCTGCGGCTCGCCTGCTGTAGCT